>JADMNL010000023.1:421720000-422017500 GCA_016271365.2 Neoceratodus forsteri
TGGCTGTAGCGTGGCTCTTCCTGAGCTGAAATGAAACCCCTGTCACTGTGGAGTGTTCCCACTAATGAAGCCCCTGCTATGGAGGAGCGCTCCTGTGATGAAGTACCTGCTACTGTGGAGCGCTCCCACTCCAGGAGTGCCGAAGAGGAGCTGTATGTAGCGCAGCTCTCCCTAAGCCAAAATGAAGACCCTGCTGCTGTAAAGCGTGACTGCTTCAAGACAATTCCTACGCCGATCATCGACTAGCCAGAAAACCGCTTCTACCTGTGCACTCCGAGGGGCTGAGAGGGGCTCCTCCTGAGCCAAACTGAAGCTCCAAACCACTTCCATCTGTGCCCTCAGAGGGGCCGAGAGGGGCACCGCCTGAGCCGAATTGAAGTTCCTGGTCGTTGTTGAGGGGCTGCAGTGCGGCTCATCCTGAACCGAAATTAAGCTTCTGCTGCCACGGGATGGGATCACTCCTAGCGGCTTTCCTCCTGCTCCTCGACGAGCCTGTGAGGAGCGCTGCATCGGCGGCCTGAGCAGCAGGGCCGCTGGCAAGAAAAATAAGGCACAGCACTCAGGTCACCAATGAGGAAAATACAGCGCGGCTCTCCGGAGCCAAAAATGAATGTGCAGCGTGAGGGGCCCTGATGCCTGCAACCTGCCCGACTCTGGTGCTGGCGGCGGGAAATCTGGAGCAGAAATAAGGAGCCAGACTGTCCAGCGTGCAGGGCTGAGGTTGGGATCCTCTGAGAAAGAAAAAGCAGGAATTCTGATGAGTGAATCCTATTCCTCCCTCCAAGAAATGACCGTTTTGGAGGGGGTGACTCAAAGCACGGGAGAAAGTAGGAGAGAAGGAGTCCAGTCTGTACAGCATGCATGGCCAAGACTGGGAACCCTCCATAATCTGTGAGGCAAAGCAGTTTAAGCTCCCCCCTTGCAAATCCTCCTTAATCGAAAATAAACTGCACTTATAGTTTGGTGTCTTCAGCTCTGGCACAATAATGGCAGAGCCCCTGCCTCATGGCAGGCAGGAAGTAAACTGAGATCTACAGGCTGCTGAGGGGAGGATCTGGTTCTGCTGCAGAGATTTGCTTCCTGCCAGTCATGTGGTTCCAGGAAGGACCTCCCACTAGTTATGAGCCCAGAGACCAGCTTAGGAGAGAGAATGATCTCTGCTCCTTCATTTTTTTCTGTTTGCACTTCTCTGTAACCATCCCACTTCTGCTCTGCCTACTTGTCACTGTGGGGCCTGCCGAAGCCCTTCCACTCACTGGTGCCATCAATGCAGGGGGGGCCATCGCTAGAGCTCCCACCCCTATTGCAGTGGTGCAAGGCCTTCTCTCACTTCTACTGCTAGGCTTTCCTGTTGATCAGAGGTGTGGTCGAGGTTTAAGAGCCAGCACTATTTCTGCTACAAGGAGCACATGCCCCCAATCTGGGACTCTGTGGATATCATGATGTTGGTACCTCTGTGCTCTACCTCCACTAATGGCCTCCCTCTAGAGCTATAATGCCAGGACTGAAAGGCTGAACTAAGCAGGGTCCCCCTTTGAAATAGATCCCATTCCCCTAGGCCACAAGGAGACAGCCCTTTATTGGTCCTGCATAGCTTACAAAGGGGAGGGGGGCTAATGGACCTAGAGCCCATTGTGAATATGACTTTCTTACCATGCTAACACCAGTAAGCAAACATGCCACTGTGCAGGAGTCAGGCCTGGCCACCTGGAGGGCCCTTCCAACCTTGTAAATGCTGATCAGTACCCTTCCATATTCCATCTATTTTTTTAATTAAACAGGATATAGTGAATGGTAATCACTTGTTCAGGATGGTTTTCCGAAGTCTGCATATAGTGGTTCTGCTGTAGTAGTGATGTCCGTACTGCAGCAGAACAACTTTTCATTCTGCTGCACTAGGGACTCAGCAGTTCACAAGCTGCACACTCGCACTGGAAGTACGGAACTGAAATGCATGGGGAACTGGCAGTCAGAAATAAAAAAAAAAAAAAGCATGTAATTTGATGGGCTCACATTCATATAAAAAAAAATATATATATATATATACACACACACACATATACATACGCACACACATATATTATATATATATATATATATATATATATATATATACACACACACACATACATATATATATATATATATATATATATATACACACACATACATATATATATATATATATATATATATATATATATATATATATACACACACACATACATATATATATATATATATATATATATATATATATATATATATATATATATATATAGTTGGGTGGGAGCATACAGGACATGGTCATGGCAACATGGTGATAGGTCAGCTGCTAGAGACTCCATGGTTGGTTGGATGTGGGGAGCAGAGTCACTAGGTCATAGGAGAGCAGAGAATGAAGGGAAAATCTGAACTGGGGGCTCCAAATGCAAGCACAGTAAATAAAATTTCTCTATTTTTTTGTTTCTTGCAAGGAAGTGACTGAAGCAGGAGGAAATAGAAACCGAAGTACTCCATAAGATCACTGACGTCACATGAACTCTGAATGAATTGTTCATGTTCAATGAAAACAGTAAACTGTCAGTAAACACATTAATGGGAAGGAAGCCTTGTCACAGATACACAGAATGTGAAGCAGATAAGGGCCATTGGGGCCGCCCAGTAATTTGTTTCCCCCAGACCCTGCTTAATCCACATCGCAATCTCTTCTCTCTACCATACCCCACGATTCCTTTGTGCCTATCCCAAGCATTTTTTGAACCCAGTTACGGTTTTTGCCCCCACTACCTCCTCTGGAAGGCTATTCAAGTATCCACTGCCCTTTCTATGAAGAAACACTTCCTCACATCCCTCCTGAATTTATACCTCCAGCTTCATATTATGCCTCCTTGCTATAAAGCACCTTCTCTGAAAAATACTCTCCTCCTGTACCTTATTAACCCCTGTAAGGTATTTAAAGGGTTTCTATCCTATCTCCTCCTCAGTGTACATATTTAGCTCCTTTAGCCTTTCCTTGTAGGCTTTTGTTGCAGACCCTACACCATTTTAGCTCCCAAGTGTAGCTGCCGCAAACTCTCAGTGCAGGGTGGGTGCTGAGTAGAGGGCAGCCAGCCCAAAAACACAAAGTCCCAAGTTACCAGCATTCTCCAGCATAGGTACAGAAATGCACAAATGATTTGTGCATTTTTGTGCCTATCCTGGAGATTGCTGGTAACTTGAGACTTTGCCTGCACCATTTTGGTAGCCATCCTCTGGACCACCTCCACTCTATGTCCTTTCTGAGATGTGGTCTCCAGAACTGGATAAATGCTCAAGGTGAGGTCTCGCCAGCTATTTATATAGGTGCAGAACCACCTTTCCTCCTACAGGAGATACCCCTACCTATGCATCCCAACACCCCACCAGCTTTTCCGACTGCAGTACCACATTGCCTGGCCACCTTCATGTCATTCGATATGATTACCCACCCCTATGTCTCATTCCTGTTTGTTTTTTGTCAGCAGCACTCTGCCCATTTTGTACTCCACCCCAAGGCCTAAATGCAGTTTTTTTTGTACTTTTTTGCATTAAAACCCAGCTGCCATGCCCTAGACCACTCTTTCAGTC
This sequence comes from Neoceratodus forsteri, assembly GCA_016271365.2. NCBI lineage: Eukaryota > Metazoa > Chordata > Ceratodontiformes > Ceratodontidae > Neoceratodus > Neoceratodus forsteri. The sequence continues at coordinate 421,723,610 of JADMNL010000023.1, forward strand.
TCTCTAGATCCCTCCACATTCTATCCACCTGCACCAGGTGTGTCCACTCTGTTATAGAGCTTGGTGCCATCTGCAAAGAGGCAGACCTTCCCTTCCAGTTCTTCTAGTATGTCACTGATAAAGATACTGAAAGGACCAGTCCCAACACTGATCCCTGAGGTACCCCACTGGTCACACTCCCTTCCTTGAAGCACACTTAATTCACCACTACCCTCTGTGCCCTTCCCGCTAACCAGTTTCCAATCCAGGTTACCACCGTCTGATCTACCCCCAAGTTACCCAACTTGCCTACTAGTCTCCTGTGTGGCACGGTGTTCCAACACCTTGCGGAAATCGAGGTAAACCACATCCACCACACCTCCCTGATCCAGTTCCTTGGTCACCCAAAAAGATGTCTATCAGATTTGTTTGGCATGACCTTTCCTCCATGAAACCATGCTGCCTTGGGTCCTGCAACCCATCTGATACAAGATATTCCCAAATCCTTTCCTTTCATAGTGTTTCCATTATCATAGCCACCATTGATGTCAGGCTAATAGGCCTATAAATGCTCACCTCTTCCTTGCTACCACTTTAGTGGGACTGCATCTGCCATTCTCCAGTCCTCTAGTACCACACCAGTCGCTAGTGATCAGTTAAAAAGGTCTGTCAGAGGTACAGCTAGTACCTCCCTAAGTTCCCTCTGTACCCTTGGATATACCCAGTCTGGTCCCAAAGTTTTTCTACTTTCAGGTTGTAAAGTGCTTTCTGGACTTTCCCCAGTGAAAATGGCCCACTGTCTATTTCACTCCTCTCAAAGCTTCTAGTATATTTTGTGCTCCCTCCCACTCCCCTTTTATTGTGAAAACTGAACACAAGTATTTGTTCAAGATGTTTGCCTTTTCTTATTCCTCCTTGGTGCAGTCCTACCCCCCCTCCCCTTAACGGCACAATCCCTCCCTTTGTCTTCCTTTCTTCTCTCTCTCCAACATACCTAAAAATGTCTTGTCCCAGTTTGCTCTATTGCTGTCCTTACTGCTTTTCTTGCCTCTCACTGTCTCTCCCCCACCCGCCGTACACTTCCCTATCGTTTTCCCTTTGGGTCTTGTTGTACGGTTAGAATGCTACTCTTTTAGCCTTACCTTTTCTGCTACATATTTTGAGAACTGCAGTGATTTTTTTTTTTTTTTTTTTTTTAATTGCTTGCTTAACACAGAGGTTTATTGCCTTCACAGTGCAGTCTGGCCCACTTTTCTTCCACCCCCCTAGGCCCTCATCCACCGTCAATTCATTCATGGGGCATTCACTCGTCCTAGTAAAATCAGCCCTTCTGAAGTCCAGGATGTTGCACGATTCTTTCACCATACACTATACAAAATAGTGTATGGGAGCCCCCACAGACAACGCTATTGTTTCAACTTGTGGTTACCATGTCAACAGACTTCTCCAGCTTCACCCTCGAGGTCTTCGTTGTCAAAGTAGCCATTCGGTCGGAGAATAGCTTTATGTATGGGCTCCTATATAATGTTCTATATTTTCTAATATCTACAAGTTACGGAGGCAGTAAAATGTAGTGGTTGATGGTACTGAGCTGCAAACTGGAGACCTGGGTTTGAATCCATTCAACCCCCATTTGCACACCATGTGACCCTGAGCAAATCACTTAACTTCCTTGAGATCCCAGGATGCACCTGGAAACAAACTCCAGCTTACTGTACCTTTCCTGGATAAACCACTTCCTCAGTCTCTGATCTGTAAGTTAATAATCAGGGACAGACAACTTTTTTAGTACGTGCACCATAGTGCATGTTGCCAAAAAGTTACACGCACCAGAGACAGGTTATCTTCATTGTTCAAAAAAAAAAAAATAAAAAAAATGATAAAACACAAAAACAAATTAAAGTACAAAGAAATTAAACTGTAATTAAAAAAAAATGATGTACTCTGCTGCGCACACAATTTTTCCTGCCTTATTAACCACTAAAACCACCAATTTAAGGACAACTGCACCATACAAATGATCCTCCCATCATAACACACTAGTGTTCTCCACACTGCAAACTGTGCCACAGATCAGCACTCTCTAGCACGCATCTTATCAAAACTAAACCCCACTTCAGTTCTGGACTCCCAACGGTTGCTGAACAGCATCTCACATACAATAGTGCATGTCAATCCACAGACGCTCTTCACAGCAAAACTAAAAGTATCTCTGCTGTCCTTACTGGCCTCCCGAGAGAGACTTCTTGGTGATCACATGATCGCCTACTGCAGATCCTGAGAGTTTTACTTCTTTTTGCCTCCAGTCACTGTATTCTTGTGATCAGTTGCTAGAAAACCCTCCCTCCACCTACTCACACATTACCAAGCTGTGCCAGTTTACAGTGGTAACCCCGAGAAATTGACTCTATCGGTATTAGGTGAGTGACTGACAGCAAGCTCGCTGAAGAAGTACGATCCCCGCAATCCGATTCCCCACCCTGTTAGTCACGTTGATGGACTCCCACAAGCACTCTTACCTGCTCTCACTCGAGCTTGGCCACCCCTCCACGGGTGCCAACTGCAACTTACTATGCAGCAGGTCTGTAGGATAGCCAATAATAAATACAACAAGGGCTACGCAAAATCAGCAGCCCAACAAGTTGGCCGTTTTCTCAGGAACAGTGGGCTGAACATTGGGCAATCAATGGTATGACAATTCACTTTGTTTTCCCATTCCCCAGGTTGCACCAGCAAACAAAACTTGACTCTGAATGCCTTTCCCTGTTACCAACTTTCAGTAGATAAATAATTTAAGTGGCCCAATACTGTGAAGTTTATGAAGCTGCCAGCAGTAACCCAGTGCACTGCCAAGTTAACAGGGATCTGTTCGCTACAGATATACGGACATGACAAAAAATTACTTTCTCCATTGGTTGACAGCACCAAAAGTGTTCTGTACTGACTTGTGTTTCATCAATAGAGCAGAGTTTAAACCCAAAATAAGAGACTCCATGTTTACTAAAGTTGCCAAGAACTAGAAATTATCCGCTACGTTCCCCAGATGTGAGGAGCGCGGTTTTTTTTTTTTTTAAAGTTTGTTACATATACATACAAGGCTGCCTTACCCATGTCAGTGTTGGTCATGGGGTCACTAAGCCAGCTTAAAAAGGGCTCCCAACAGCACTGTAGTAGACGAAATTGGTGCAGTTTGCATTACAAAATGTGACATCAGTTAAAGATTTCCAGGGATTATGCATGTGCTCTTGCATAAAACCAAGTTCAAAAGGATAACAACAGTAAAGACTGGAGCCTAGGTGACAGAAAATAACTTTACTGCAGGGAAAGCATATACTCAGTGCTTGCTGCCTTTCCTCCACTGGTGAAAGTGCCTTCTCCCATCACCCCTCCCTCCAATATCGGTGAACACGAGAAAAAAGATTGGTCTGCATTCATGAAACACTTGTTACAAGTATTTATAACACTTCTGACCATTTTACAAACATTATAAGTAGCAATCCACTATGGTGTACATCAATACTGTAATAACCACACTTTCTAGGCGACTGAAGTCCCTCAGCTGCACCTTGGGCCTCACAGCCCACCCAGGCAGTTCGGTTATTAAAATACTTCCGCACACCCACCCACAGATTATTCTATATGTATTTTTCCCCATCAAGATAATTTAATTAGGACAGTCATATTTATAAAATTGACCTGAAATTGAGCCAACCCTTCACCCCGTCTTGTTTATAAGTTCATTCCCCTCACAGTCTGCAAGGCATTTAGGTATCAATGCCCCAGTGGTGACTCCTCCACTCCCAGGCTAGTGCTCTGCTAGCTGGGCTAAGTCAGGCTCAGTTCCGCTGTCCTTTGCCACCGCAGCCCCAAATCTCTAGAACAAATTTTTTCTTGCAGTCCAAAACTGTATCACTTAAGTTACATTGCCTATAAGTACATTCTTTAGGCTTACTTCCTTGGCTGTAGTCAGTATACCTGTAATCACTGAGGAAACACCACCATTAGTGGTTGAGTCCTTATCCTGTATAAGCAATTGTGTCATTTTTGTCACTGTAACATCTATCAGAATCTAACCAATTTCTCTGTTAACCTGCATGTGCACTTACTACACTAGGGTTCTTTTTCTGTTTTTATATATATAGTACATATGAAAACAGCAAATGTTTAGTCAGCCCGGTGGTGCTGTGGGCTGAAGAGCTGGACAGCACGCCTCCAGCTACGCTGGCGACCCAGGTTTGGGAATGAGCCCGGGCCATCGGGTCGGCAGGGGTGGGAGAGGACTGAGTGTACGATTTACAGCTCTCCTCCCCCGGGAGGAAGGGCCTGCTCGGCGCTTGCCTGGCCTCTAGCGGAAGATGGAGGCACAGCAAGCAATGTAGTGGACTCGAGAGGCTGGGGAGTGGCGGAGTCGGCAGTGATGCCATGATGCGCGCCACTCCCCCAAAACACCGGAAAAACCAGTGCCCGGTCTCAGATAATGGAAACCACAGCAGAGACCCAGACTGCTCGTGCCTGCCTAACGTCCTGGTGAGTCCGACACTGCAAGATTGTTGGGGTGCAGTAGCCCGGCCCCGTACCGCCAAGGCTCAATGGGGACTCACTAGGGAGGGGGATTGAATCAGGCAGGTCGTGATGCAGGGAGACCACTATATGCGTCTCCAGAAGGAGTGGAGACTGGGCACAAGACGAGGAGGCATAAATAGTAACTAAAAAAAAAAAACACATCAAGTGTTTGTTTTGTTTCTTGTGATTAACTCCAGATGGCCCCTGAATAAAGGACTTTTGGGCTCAGTGGGCCCACATGCTTATCAGAATTAAATGTTATTATGGCTTACACTATCATTAAAAGGATTTGGGTTTTCTTTTTCTGCTCATACCCACCCCTTCTGGCTCCAGCCACTGCACCATCTGACCCTCCATATACAGACCCAGCACACCCAAGTTCCAGACTTGCACTCGCCTGTGAACTGCTGCCGCCATAACCCGACTCTTCGTCACAGTACCGGGGCCCAAACTTGCTAGCCAAATGCTAGGAGATTTTGTTTTCGGCTAGTAAGATTTTGATTTAACTAGTCTTATTGGCCTTTACTGGAGAGTGCAGCACTTCACTATGTACACCAACTGGGCCAGTTGAAAAGTCTGTTGGGCCAATGGATTTTCCCAGTCACTAGCCCTGTTGGCTAGTGGCTGCAAAACTTAATTCCAACTCCTGCAGTTGTTACAACAATGTAATTTTTTTGTCCTTCCTGCACTGTGGTCGCTTTACCGCATGTATTTGCTGCTCTGTACTCTACCTCGTAGTTCAAATCACATTCACTGCACTGTCACCCTGTTACTTGTTACCATTATGCACCTTCATTTTGTACTTTATTTATTGATTTGCTTTAGGCTGTGCTGTTGTGTACTCCTATTCCCCTTTGGGTTGCACCTGGAAACAAGCCTCGACTCAGTGTGCCTATCCTGGCTTCTAATTTTCCAATAAATAAATTATATGGTGCCTTGTTTCATATACACTATACCCCAAAAGCACCTTACAAGAGGAGATAAAATGTTGCTACAATTAGGCACACAGGGGAACTCAAGCAGCACAGTCTACTAGTAGCGCTACATACTGTTCATTTTGTTCACATGGTTGTTCTGCACTTTTATTGTACTGCATTTCTTCTGTTCAGAAGCACTGCCTGGGGAAATACCATATTATCGCTTTTTCTGAACACTTTTGTAACCATACTGTACCTAGCCCCCCCCAAGACACAAGGAAATTAGCGGCCACCAGCTCAGTATGTCTTGCCAGGTAAAACTCAAGTACGGCCAATGATTTTCTACTTTCAACCTAAAAACAGTCATTTCTGAATCAGCGCTTGCATTCAATTTTTCATGGAAAAAAAATCCCAGTTGGGGACTAAAGAAAGGAGTTATGTCCTAACTTAATATCTGAAATCTATCTACCCCATTATTGATGAAGCACTTCTACCAGAGTTGGCTTATTTCACCCTTTTTTGTTGTTACCATGCTTCTAAAAAAGAAGTGCTGAATGCGCAGCATAGCAAGTAAAACCACAAGACTGCAAACTGAGAAAATGTTTCATAAATAGACTAAAATAAAACTCTTGAAATTGTGGAAAACTGCTTCAGGAATACAAGCCATTATTTCTTGAATGATGTCTGCCATCACCTCTGTTGTGTGCCAAGGCAATAATGAAACCCAGAACCATGCAACCCGGGCCAGAAACAAGCTACAAAGTCACCCAGCACACCCCTGCAAGTCACACACACCCAATACAGGAATAATGACATGCTTGTCAGTTTCCAAAAGCGCACCTGTGTTTTTTCTTTGGGGGGGGGCTATCACTGAGCCAAGGGCAACCACCACTGGATCCAGCATGCTAGCTATTCCACCACACCTGGAGTATCTGACAAGTACCAGAGTTGCACGGGGTAATAAGGCTTTACAGTATGTCTATGATTTTGATAGATGCACAAAAAAATAAACAATCTGGACAAAGGAAAACACTCAAAAATAACAGTCTCAAGGACAAATGGTACTGTAGTCATCACAGTGACCTCCCTCCCCAATCAAGACGATTTTTAATGGTTTAAGAGCAACAAGCATTGTTACAGAAAGGAAATAGAACTACTAAATAAATTCCCACCCTTCACTTGTTTTCAATAATCTACATAAATCCTGGCAATTAATCATATCTTTCACTTACAGGAACTGCCCATCAAACTAAGACAATGGAACTGCTGGCACTAAAGCCCACACAAGTGTTCAATAGGAGAAATTAAATGCAATTATTTACTACAGCATCCTGAATCTACACTACGCAGAAAACGCACTGCCTAGAACTGTACACATTTTTTCATTACCTTTTTAATAAACACATAACACGTTAATAATAATTATGGAGCTCTATGGTAGAGTTATGATGCCTGGCTTATGCTTTTAAAATGCGGTGACATTTACAAAAAGGGAGTCAAAAACAACAGGCTGGGCAAGTGAAACAGACAAAAGAAATGGGTTCGATTTACATAAAAGGTACGGCGATGCCAAGAAAACCCTCAGAGAAGGGCATTCCGGACAACTACAGAGCGAAAAAAATGTTTCACAATGATCAGTAACCAGAACGACAAAAAAAGTTTTAGGATAAATCCAGGGTTCTCAGTTTTTGTGGGGGGAAAAAAAATCCACGGGCTCCTCCAAGCTGCCAATGTTACCATTAACAGTTCTGAAACCGAACAAAGGCAACTGGGCATGTCAGTGACAAAAACATGAGGAATGCTGTGAATATGAAACGCCAAACAAAGATCAAAGTTTGCTTTAGCGACCATGTGCACTGCGCGACAAAGACACTCCAATATTTCGGAAAGTGAGTTCGGAGTGGAACAAAGGGGGCGCCTGCCATGAACAGACAAGCCCCCACCCCACCCTCATAGAAACCTCAACCTTTCAAAAGGTGGCGAGTAAATAAATCATGGTGTAAAAACACAGGGCAGTAAATCAGAGCCGACAGTGCACACAGGCAGGACCATCTTTTCGTGAAACGTGCATTGTGCTAAATAAGGAAATCCACGAGGGCTGCTGTGTTTACACACATGAATAAAAAAGTGCTACTGCCTGCTGAAACAGCGAGCTAGGAGGGGGAAGACAAAAGCACTGTCGGGGCGGACAAGCAGGAGGTGCTCCGGCCGTGCTGCTCGGATCCTCACCACCGACTCGCCTCACCCTACTACCCCCGAGAAGCAGGAGTCACCACACTCTTCGCTGACACTTCCTACTCACCCCCCTTGACCCCGTCTGAGCAGAGGCTGTCGCTGCTAGACAGCCCTTCCCGGATACTACTCACTATGGCTCGTTGGTGAAGCGGGGGTTCTTGGGCGGCTGGTATCCATACAGGTGACAGTAGAGTACGTCGAAACAGAAGCAGCACATCTCTACCGAGACCACCATCTTCCGGGGAGCGGGGCTCAGACTGGAACCGCAGCTGGGGCTGAGGGTCCCGCCGCAGCTCGGGGAGAGGGTACTTCCACAGCCCAGCCCCAGGCCGTTCACTCGGCTGTTGCCGACGTTCCCGCTCCCCGAGCCGCCCAGCGCCAGCTCCCCCCGGCACTGGCTATCCCCGTTGCAGTGGGAACCGCCGGGACCTGCCGCCGAGCCTGAGGGAGGTGAGCTGGACAGTTTCTGCTTCTTCACCCCGCAGCACCCGGCCGCCATCTTCGAACAATCTCCCACGCACCGCTTCCGACCCATCGTGTCAGGCCGCTGACGTCAACGCGTCACACCACAGCGGCCCAGACGTCGGGTCACGTGGCAGATCCTTACGTCACCACGTACTGCTGGTGGTCCACAAATCCAGGTTCTGAAACAGAAGAGAGAGAAAGAGAAAATATAATAAGTCGCTGAAGGAAAAAAGAACAGTCAAGTCTTTTCTTTCATCATTTTTAGATGGAGACTAAGGCTGTCCAACGGGCTGAGTTTTTGATAGTTGTGTCTCCAGGATTTGTATATGTATTTACAAGATAGTGGTTGCAACATATTTTCTTTTTTTTTACATTTCAAATTAGGGGTTGAGAGGAATCAATAAAACTGTTCAGCGTTTCCAATAACATATATTCATGTTATGAACAGTAATAATCATATGGGTGTCACAGCACCTTCTACCAAGGTCTAATGCTACTTTACATGGTGTAACACAAATGCACATATTAAAAATCATATTTGCATTCATAAAAAGTACAGTCCCGAATTTTTGTTCTGTTTTGCACAGCCTCAGTGGTAACCTATATACAGGGCTTGCATTAGCATTGGTAAAGTCGGGGTCAGTTTGATCCTCTGATTCAAATCTTGGGGGGTCAGCTCTGAAAATCTCGAGGTCAGAAATTTGCTGGGAGTGTCACTGTACTCCATTACCGGGCACTTCTTCTGCTAATGATATGGGGCAACACTTTCAGTGTAGCAGGTCAGTGCTGAAGAATTACTTTTATTTTTGTGCTTCAAAATCTTAAAAATGTCATTTGGGGACTTCACAAGGGGGTTAACGCAAGCCCTGTATATAACAAGTAAGACATGGCTTGCAAGTTCATTTCAGAGAGGACTGCATTCTGAGCTGAGTCTATGTTGGCTGCCAGCATTGCGTGAACCCTACCTTTATTAATAATATTGTCAAGTACTGTTTCAATTAAGCATAATGTTAAATGCATACAACTAAACTTCTGCCCTTTTTTTGTAGTTTACTATTTTTTTTTTAAATATACGTTGGGCATACAACTGGAGGGGAGTGGCAAAGTAGAGATAAGTAGACTTCTGGCTAGTTTCCTAGCTGCGCCACCGACTTTATATTTCACAAACAGGAAACTATTAATATCAGAATTTCAGATTAATAAAATTTGTCAGCACAATAATTAACATAAGAAAGCTGCTTTGTGAAACACCACACTGTGCCTTAGTTTAAGCCCCTTTCAACTCCAAAAACAGGCAGAAATGCTACTTTCCCATGTTCCAACTTTATAGAAACTACATACAGACTGCTAAATAACAACATGGGGGCTGACAGTATACCCTAGAGATTAGAGTAACAAGCTGTGAATGTGCTTGGTACATCCAGCAGACAGATCCAAGTTTGATTCCCACAACCTCCACTTGCATACTGTGTGACTGAGCAAGTCGCTTACCCTCCTGGGTCACCCTTGAAAACAGGCACCAGTGTCTAATGGGCCTTACCTGGTTACCAACGAATAAATAAAATGTCTAGGTTCTAGCATGCATCTTAAAACTGTTTCTCTTAGGTCTATCATAAGCTGAAATGCACCACCACCAGTTTGTCTTATTAAAATTTGGTGAACAGGTGTGCTCAGATGGGTGGGAAGAGTTGAAAAAGAAGTACAGCAATAACGATTGGTAAGCAGATGTGCATGAAGAGGCCATGCATAGCAGTAGCATGCAACACAGGTACATATTAGTAAAAAAAGATGCAGAATATGCCTAATAAAGCAAGAACAGTGTGTAGGAAAAAAGGAAAACCACTTAATCCGATGAGCTGCCTGCCACTCGCCTACACACGAGCCGCCCTCTTCTTTGTCTTTCTCCCAATATTTGGATACCTTGTGGTATGCTGCCCCCCCCCTTGAAGAATGAAACGCAATGGATGACAGAAAAGACCAGATGGCAGCTGATTGTGACACCACTGTAACAAACCTAGTCTGCCAGTCAGTCTGTTCCCAGACACACAAGTCATTAGACAGAACCGCCACATCACGGTCCACACCATCATGTCATCTGTTTTATGCTAACTGGGATTCTCACTAGCATCACAAGTCAAGATCCACAATGATTTCTCGTCCTGGTTCACATCTAAACTGGCTGCTTCTGCCGTAAGCTTTTACGTACCGTGAAAGAAGAGCTATATATCCGTAATTGTTTTTGTACTTGAAGTGGCTGGCCCGAAAGAAGCAGAACATCCCTTACAGCAGTGGCACAAAAAGCAATTTACAACAGTCCATAGATCCTGCACCTTATTCTAAACTAGCTACAGAGATCCAACATTTGCACCCCCAGAGAGAACCCTCTCTACCCCACAGATACAGTGTACTGACAATGGGTTTCCTTAGCACACACCTGACAGTCTCACATGAAACAAAGCTATACCACATATTAACACATTGCAAGCCACTTACAGCACTTATTGCCACTGAACTGCGGGTTCTGTGATATAGCTATGGATCCCCTCTTCCACTTTTTCAGGGCAGATTCCCACATATTTGGGTGGTAAAAGCTGGGGGAAGGGGTAGCACTGTTTTGGGGCATAATAATCTACAATATGAAGGGACACTTGGGCAATGCCACAAACACCAAGGGATTTAGCATTGAACCTATATTTGGATGCTAATGCAAGGATGTTTTTAATTTATTTTTCAAGAATGTACTAATAAGAGACGGTTTGTTTTCCAGATTCATAACCAAATGTTGCCTAACTGTATTAATAAAAACAAGCATAGACCAACTACCATTAATATCCACTGCAGTAACACTGCGTTTCAAAAGCAACAGTTTATTTTCCAGTTCTGTGAGGGTCTGTATGCATCTGAAAACAAAATCAAGAACAAGGGATTTAATCAGAAATGATACAGCTCCACCTGCTGCTGCAAAGCAGCAGCTGTCAGCTCACATCCATCACAATTTATTTAGCGGATTGATGACTTCGTAAGTTTCCCATAAATACATTTGAGAAGGAAGTAAGCATATCTAATGATTACAGTACATTTGCGGCTTGTAGCCACTCAAAGTATTTGATTGCATTTGTAAGCTACATTCCCTGCTCCCTGCCTTTTATTTCCAGCAGTTCTATAAGTCATAGTAGTTCTACGTAAAACCTCATGTAAGGTTTACTTCAGCATCCTGCATTATGGAGTGACAAATGTGCTCAAAACAGCTGTAGTGACTGCAACTGCAAGGTTTGCTTGGGGGGTTGCAATCGCAAGAAAATCCAGTTTAAGAATGTTTCGCTAACCAACGTCACCCTCAGAGGCAGGCCTGCCTCCAAGGCAGCACTTGAAGGGCAGCTCTATACAATAATAAACAGGCTAACACCATTAGATTCACTTCAGTTATGTTTTAACTTTAGTTTTTTCTAGTTGGGTTTACTTTTTCCTGTTGTTGGTCTACTAAATATTGCAGATAATGCTGTACTTATTTCACCAATTCTGTGTAGCTGACTCTTACCAGCTAATCTCGGATTAGCTGTTTGTGACATCACAGTCTATTTTCACGGTGAGTGCTAGGATGACTTCAATGCACAGTGAGGTTAACGGCAGGCCCAGCTTTACATTTTTGTGGGCCCCCCAGTGAGATACTAAGTCACGGGATCCCACGACCTAACTCACTTCAGCCATATCCTTTACTCTGTGGTATAGAGTTATCCTTTAATCCCTATCTTATGCATATGCAGTTCATCTTGTGACATCTTTAGGTTTTTGTAGGGCAGACAGGTGTGTTGGGGGCCCACCATTCAACTCACTTCAGCCATGGCTGTTCCGCTGTATGCTTTGTACCACAGACATACATTTTATTTGCAATACAATCTATGACATCTGTAGTTTTCTCAGGAGGAGGTAGCAACTCTAACCATCCAATGCATGTATGTTCATCTGCCTCTGATTGGCTGGGCCATGCCGCAGGAAGTAATTTCATGGCAATGTTACATCAGAAGACTCTACCCAGCCCAGTGATACCCTTTGTATTTATTTTCTGTAGTTCTATAACAAGGCAGAAATGAAAAAAAAAACAAACATGTAAAACTAATATTGTACACTGACTCTGACTAGTGGCTCCTCATATGTAGGGGGACCGAGCAACCGCAGGGTTCGCTGCTGCCTAAAACCAGCTATGGTTAAAGGGACACTGTCCACCTTTTTTGCATCATACTATTTCTAGATGAAAACCCTATTGCTTACTTGTTCTAAAATTTGTTGGTGTGCTGTTTTTTTAATCTGCCTCTTTTCTTTGTAGAACTGAAATACATGCTAATGTTGTAATTAATAGTAATTATACTTAACCGTGTTTTGTTTCAAATCCTTGATCTACCTTTACTGCATGCTTCCTGAACACAAGGAACACCCCAAACAGTGCAGCCACTCATGATGAAATAGTCTCCTCTCCTCCTACTACATCCTGTGTGGCTAGACTGTGCTGGGGGTGTTCCCAAGTCCAGGAAAGATACAGTGGGAGATGATAAATTAATGTAGACAAACATATTTTGGTGTGGTAACACCAGTATGGTGGGCAGGCTGTTTTGTATTTTTAAAATGAAAAAGGAACTCAGAATGAAACTACCAGCTATATCAGCAAATTCTACAGAATGTGAACAATCACAAAATGTGTTTTTTAATGTAGGGGCAGTCTGAGGCCTAAGGGGTTGACACTGTCCCTTTAGCTGTGGAGAGGTAAATGTTTCTTCTACAGAATGTGTTGTAAACCTTGGGAGAGAACATTGAAAATAAATATATTCTCTATTCTATTGAATTTTATTTATTTATTTGCTTTTGATAACCAGGTAAGTGCACTAGACAGAACTGTCTATTTTCAGGCACGACCCCGGAGAGTACAAATCAAGGAACAGGTAAAAAAAAAAAAAAAAAAAATTACATTTACAGTGTTGTACAACAGAAGATTCCAGTTATACAGAGGTGCACGTTACATAGTATATAGAGGAGGTACATATCACACAGTATAATAGGAACAAAACAGACAAAAGGCACAGTTTACAGTTAATAATGTACAAAACATGACAGTGCTGTTGGTAAGTCAGGAAGGAGAAAATTTCCAGGCAGAGACAGGGAACAAAGTGCATAGCTGCAGCTGAGGAAGAGTGGGAATGGGAGGAATCAAGAGGCCACAGGGAAATTTAAGTGCAGGACAATGGTAGATTTGCATGATTCATGAGGCTAGGGACATTTCCAAATGTCAAGGGAGGCGAGGTAATTGGAGAGGCTTTTCTTGAAAGTGGGGTGGCATTTGGAGTCAAGTGGGAGAGAGTTCCAAAATTTGGGGGCACAGAAGGAGAAGGCAAGTTCACCCATCCTGGTACAGCATTTTGAGACAGATAACTGAGCTAAAGACATGGAACGAAGGGGTACGAGGGCAGTCCATGAGGGTGAGCATAGCAGCGAGTGTGGAGGGGACAGAAGAACGAATAATGTGGTCAGTCAGACAACCTAATGAATAAGCCCGACGCGAGGAAGGAGACAACCAGTGGAGGTCAAAGTAGAGAGTACAGTGGTGCTTAAGACGAGTAGCAGATAGCGCAAATCTACAGACATTGTTGTAGGCAATGTCGTACATTTGCAAGATGCTTGCCTGTGCCATAGCGAAGACAGGCAGAATGTAGCAGAGTCCAGGGAGAAGGACTTGGGCAACAGAGATCCTGGCGGCAGGGGTCAGAAACTGACGGTTTCGGGTAAGCCAGTCCAGTTTTAACATTGACTGATTTGCAGACAGCTTTGACATGCAAAGAGAAGTTTAGAGTTGGATCCAGCATGACCCCTAGGTATGTGACAGACTGAATTACTTCCACAAGGGAGCCATCAAGACAAGAAACCTGGAGAGACAGAGTTAAAGTGACAGATTTCCTTTGTGACCCAAAAAGCATAGCCTGGGTCTTGGCAGCATTTAGCACCAGGCAGTGGGACATAAGCCAAGTTTGGATACGATGAAGATCAGAGGAGAGGTGGGAGTTAATTTCATGAATAGAGCTGGAGGAGACATAGAGAACCAAGTCATCGGCATAGAGTAAGGAGAGACCGTGGGAGGGCACAGAAGGTAGGTTATTGATGAACAAAGAAAAGAGCAGGGGCCCAAGTATGGAACCTTGTGGGACACCCGAACGAAGCAGGGTGGGGCAGAGAGAACTATATGACAAGAGACAGACTGGGAGCGGCTCCTCAGATAGCTGGCCAACCAGGCAAGTGTGGATTGGGAGGTGCCAACAGAGCCTAGTTGATGCGGGAGCAGGTTGTGGTTAACTGAGTCAAACGCCTTTGACATGTCTATAAAAACAGCCCCAGTAAGCGGGCCTTGGTCCATAGCAGATTTGATGTCACTGGTGAATTGCACTAGGGCTGTCGTGGTGCTGTGGTCTGGCCTAAAGTCATGCTGAGCAGGAGACTGCAGGTTAAAGTTGGCAATGAAGTTAGACACCTGGCAATGGATAAGCTTCTCCAGGAGTTTACTGAGGGTCGGCAGGGGTGAAATAGGATGGTAGTTTGTTAGCTTTTTTTGGATCACCCTTTTTGAAGACTGGGATAACCCTGCCATTTTTCCAGGTGAGGAGCATAGTACCAAGCTAATGGAAAGGTTGAACAATCGCATGAGGGGGATGGCAAGAAGAGACGCACCTAATTTGAGAATTCTGGGTTCCAGTCCATCAGGGCCTGTGCTGCCGTGGGGAGACTTCATGTTAAGAGCTCTTAGGACATCCAGCCTGGAGACCAGGTGGAAAATCAGGGAAGGATGAGATGGGGGGAGGTGTGGTGAGGGGGGACAGTCGGCATCAAAACTAGGGAGGGCAGCAAAGAGTGAGCTGAAAGCATTAGCTATGGTATTAGGGTTATTACAGGAGACTGTATTTATTAGAAAGTCATGGGGGATTTGGGATGTGGAGCGTCCCATTATGTGGTTTATTTGTGCCCAGTACCTTTTTGGGTTACTAGAGGTGGCGTGAGGAAGGCCTCTGTAGTAATTGCTTTTGGCAGTCCATAGCACTTTCTTACAAGAGTTATGAAGGGAGCAATATGCGATGAAGTCGGAGAGCAGGGAGGAGGTTTGCCATCTGGTCCAAAGTTTGTCCCATGCTTTAAGCATACGTGGAAGAGCGCTAGTTATATTATAAGGAATACCTTAGACATCAGTACATAACACACTTTCTTTTAAGGAAGTCTGTATCTGATAGATGATAATAGATAAATCTTTATTTTTTAACAGGATAAAACTGTTAGGACTTTTGTTCACAATGCTGTCCTGCTTAGATACATAGTTTCTTATATACAAAGGAGAAATATAATAAGTTACAGACTGACAGTATAAAATATTAACATATGTCAAATACAAAATGTGCAGCAGGCAAACTAGTCAAAACCATACAATCAATGACAGGTACAGATACGTTTTAAAGGCTTTCACACTGAGTGTCTTCCTATGTATTTACTATTCTTTTTTAAAACATAAATTTATTCATTTTTTGCTTTACATCTATATGTGACATATTTTAAGAGCATGGAAATTCAAAGGAAAAAACATGCAAGCTGGTCTGGATGTATTTGAGTCATCCATGTTATTACATTTTGTGCTGTGTCTGTTTTCTGTCATACATTCGACTAGGTTTTTAATACTGGTTAACAGTAAGTATCTGCACTTTATGCCGCCATGAATCATCACACAAGAAAACTCCAATCGAAAAATGTTTTTTTCTAAAAAATGTATAAGTCCCCGTTAGGATTTCAACTTGGTATCCTGTTAAAAAGGGTTCCTGCCAGGATTTTAGACTTATAGTGCCTTGATCAATAGCATATTGATGTGCCCTCTGCATCACCAAGCTGGCACAGCAATGAAGCACAGCTCCTGTGGTTTAGTGGTTAATTCAAATCAGCGAAGAGCATGAATAAGTGAAACGAAGTGCTCCCTATAAACCTGGAGTCGTGCGGGTCCTACCTCCACTCTTCCTTTACCTTTCTGAATGGGCTGGCCTGGGCTATAACAGTTGCAGACAACCTGTTTATGTTGTAAAATGACCTGGGTCCTACCCCTGTAGAAGAAATAGGTGTACCTGACAGAGTTCTCATTTCCATACAGTCCCATCCAAGTATTGCTTCTTGGGCTAAGGAAGGGCTGTAAGTGTAGTTTAGTGCCCTCCCTTAATTTTTTAAGTGTGTGCCCCTCCAGAAATTCTCTTGACGTGACATCCATGGTACCTGAACAATTCCGATTACCCCCAGGAGATAATACAGTTCCAGCTCCCACACAGTACTGTAACCCCCAAACAAGAACTGTGCCTATAAAAAGAAATTGCAAATACACCTAATTTATAATGCAAGAAATTTTTTTTTTGGGGGGGGGACAAGGGGTAGCAAAAATGGAATTAGAGACCTAAAACTCTATGCAATATGAAATTTATAACTTTGAAGGCCTAGCTTAGCTTGGAGCTGGGCAAACACAATTGCCGCAATTAAAAATTACAACTTCAAATGTTTTCTGAACATCCCTCTTTACCGAAGTAAAAGAAATAACTCTGTGTCAGGGCCTTGAGATACTCATGGTTTTGAAGTGTAGTCCTGAAGGACTGGTCCTGAAAGTGTCCACTGCTCGGTAGTGGTGACTTTGTAGTGATGCACTCTCAAAGGTGCAGGCAAGATGCAGTCACTTCTGGTTGGATACCTTTGTTTCTTTAGAAGCTTGTCTGGATGGAGGATGTTCAGATCCCTGCTTTTACCCTTTTCTCCCCCCCCCCCAACCGTATGAGCCTGTGGCTAGCAACCCTAGACCCCTATCACAGTGATGCATCAAATCTTTAATCAGGGCCAGTTGTAACACCCACAAGAGGGCTGCAGGATTAGTCTGCTGACTGAACACTGTCAAGGTGAACATTAAAGCTGTAGTTCACCTCTGGACATACCTGACTGGGCCACCGGACTAGGCAGTGGCCTCAGGGCATGTAGGTCTTTCTGGAGTCAGGAAACTTTGACAGGGAAACAAAATATTAAAATATGGTTTATTTTGTCCCAGCTGCCTCCGGAGGTGCTTCCCTGAAGCATATAGTTTCTCTGTCACAAAGTTCTATCAAGGTGAACCTATTTGCCTACCAGACTCTCCTGATCCCTAGTGAAGGCACACTGTAATGAGCTGAATCACCTCAACAGATCCTTGGCTGCTGGCTGGTGTAAACTGAGCAATATAGCTTGGGACTTCCAGCCACTGCTTCCTTTGTTCTGGACCACCGAGGATGACAGATAGGGTCATGAGGGCCATCCAATGATCCTGGTGAGCCTTCTCCCCTGCTCTGCACTGCCAGTTTTCTGAGACTGAACTTCTAGTGTTACTAGTAATTTAGAACTTGAGGCCTCAGATCAGACAAGCACCCTTCTATCATGGCAAAAGCAGCGCCTCTAGCTTTACAGTGCAGTCAGTCACGAGATGCCACCTCCAGCCATTAGCATTTCGATAGGGCTTGGGGTTTTAGATCCAGCTGCTGCTGCTTCCTTTGTTCTGGACCACTGCTGACTTCAGTGAATGGAGTCATGAGGGCCATCTGATGATCCTATGGAGTCCTCTCCCTGCACCATGCTGCTGATTTCCCTTGGGAATTAACTTCCAGTACTACCAGCAACTTGGAGCTTGAGGGCTCGGAGTGGATGAACATCCCTCCAGTCATGGCAAAAGCCGTACCTGCAGCCCTACAGTGCAGTCAATCATGGGACACCACGTCCAGCCGTTAACATTTCAATAGGGCTTGGGGCTTTAAATCCAGTCGCTGATTCCTTTGTTATGGACCACCATGGAGGATGACAAAAAGGGTCACGAGGGCCATCTGATGATCCTGTGGAGCCCTCCTCCTGCACCGCACCATGCTGCCAATTTCCCCTGAGACTGAGCTTCCAGCCCTACCATCAGCTTTGAGCTTGAGGGCTCAGACCGGATGAGTATCCTTCCAATCACAGCAAAAGCTGCACCTCCAGCCCTGTAGTGCAGCCAATCACGGGTCACCTGCACCCCTTAGTATTGCCTTTCCTCTTCTTAAGAAAAAAGCTACCAAGCAGTCCTCCTCACTGCAGTCCTTCATGCGACAGGCCGCAGTGCAAGGGGCAACAAGGGAGTCTTCCCAGGAGGCACCCGGCAGCTGTCTACTCTGCCCTTGTTACTATCTGCAACTACTGCTCTACTTCATATGCCTCATCTGAACACCCGGTGCTCATCAACTTTGTGACTTCATAACGCTTGGACATAACACAGACTCTGATTGTTCTACCACTTTATCCTAGCTGTGCTACTGCTCACCCTGTCAGCTATCTTTTTAATGCAGCTTCTGATTTTCTAAAATCTACAAACCTGTTTCACAGCTAGAACTGCGATTGTCTATTCCCTATATCTGTTATGTAGTGCCCGAATTGCTAGAACTACAGACTTGTTTAATAGCTGGAACTGTGATTGCTAGAATGAGTTTGCAACTATGTATTTAAAAGGTTAATCTATACTTGGGTAAATCAAAGCAGGCCTCCTGCTAAATCCCACCTGAGCTGGAGTAACTACCATCATTCTTGTAGGGGCCCTTTGCACCTCACTCCTGCTATGTTTTATTGCCACTGGCCTATCTACCACTAGTGGTTAATACTCTACTCCTAACAAAACGGTATCTGGGTGGCCTTTTTATCTCTGTTTAAGTCACTTACTATATGGGTCCTAAACTTCCTTGCTCCTGTAAGGCCTTGGTAAGGAGACCCCACCCCCAGGGACATCTTGTAATACCTCTGGTGAGACCTACAACCCCCCGGAAATATATTCCACTCCCCTACAAGTCCTACTACTCCCTGCTAAACTAAATACTATTACTACATATTTAAACATGGTGTTTACAGGTTCAGTCCTTGTCCTGCTCTGCCCAAGTCTGATTGATAGTAATTACAGACAGACTGGTGGCTGAACTCACTGCTCCCTTCTTGGGGCTGCACGCTAATCACCTTGTGTCACTGACTTACACTAAGACCCACTTGGCTGTTTCCCCTAATGTGATGAACCTTCATTATGGGAAACTGAAGGGTGCCAGTTACCTTATGTCTTGGCACCTGATGTTGTCACTCAGTAAACACACTGTACCATTCCTCAGGCTGTTCACCAAGTTGTCTGTTAATCCTCCTGCAGTCTGCTTGGGACATCGGTGCAAAGCCAGGCACCGGTCTCTCTCCAGTGATAGAATTACCTCCCCTTAGACCCTGTCTGGTCAAACTGCAATGAACTTAAGTTAATCACATGAATATAAACAGTTTAAGACCTAAAACCCATGAACTTGAGACCTGGGTGAATCTGTATTCTCCAAATATATTTGCTGTTACTGAAACATGGTTGAAGCCTCATATCCTAATTAATGAAATCGATATCCATCGCTATAGCACGTTCAGGAAAGACTGGTCTGGTAAAAAGAAAGGAGGGTGAGTAATCCTCTACACTAAGACCACTCTCCAAGTCACAGAACTACCTTTACCCATCTCAGGCTCTTCTCCTTGTGAATGTGTTCTCTAATACTCCTGGGCAAGACCAAACTCTTGTATGTAGGCTGTAACTACACTCAGTAGCTAAGCCCACATTGGATGAACTCCTGGGCTGTCTTGGAGAGCTGCCTCATAGTGAAATAATTTTTTTATGGGATTTCAACCTCAGTTGGCTTCATAAAGACCCTTGCACCCATAAAAATGCATTTAGTGACACAAATCTGCACCAAATCATCTATGAACCCACTAGGTGAAATGCCAAGTCAGGGAGTCGCACTTTAATTGACTGGGTCCTGGTTAACGGAACTGACTGTATTTGTGCAGCCGGAACCTTCTCTGATTCTTTGGTTTGACATATGGATTTGGCAGGAGATAAACCACACTAGGACAAGGGCCTGGACTTCAACAGAGCAGATCTTAAAAAAATGGGAAGCTGTCTTAGTAAATACCTTGAAGGTGGGATGGCTG
This sequence comes from Neoceratodus forsteri, assembly GCA_016271365.2. Classification (NCBI taxonomy): domain Eukaryota; kingdom Metazoa; phylum Chordata; order Ceratodontiformes; family Ceratodontidae; genus Neoceratodus; species Neoceratodus forsteri. Next base: position 421,743,805 of record JADMNL010000023.1, read on the forward strand.
GGAGGGAGTGGAGGTACAATGAAAAGGATAAAGGAGAAATAACTAAGGCAGCAACAAGCTGTTTGAGAGAAACAAGCAAGGGCAAGAGGAGGAAGAGGGCACCATGGTTGTTTAAGAAGGTGCTAAGGAGGCAAGGGAGAAAGATACAGCTTTTAGGACATGAGGAGACATAAACTGAGTGGGTCAGGGAGGTATATCTAGATAAACAAACTCTGCTCAGAGCCAATATGGCTGCTCAGAGCTTTCCAGCGCCAGCAGAGCCGTGGCAAAACTGAGGTTTTTGGTGCTGGCAGAATGCCGGTGGAGCTGCAGCTGAACTCTGGACAGCAATGGCAGAAAGACTGGCAAAGGAGTATGCCATCCACAAAATGGCAGTGATGACAGATGTGTGCATACACAGATTGAGTCACGCCGCCATCTTGCACGCCGGTTATCATTTCCGCAATTGCGGAAATAAAACAGAAAGTAGTGCACCGGGGGGGGTGGCATGGAGGGGAGCTCCATCGGTGGAGGAAGAAGGAGACAGACACTACAAGTGGACCGCAGACCACATCACTGTAGGACAAGATGGGGACCATTTCCGCTGATGGTTCCTTCTCTCCTACAGTGATCCCAAAATGCCTACGAATCTCCGCCCACACAGATATAACAAAGGGAAGCAGGGAGGAGGGTGAGGGCAGCAAAGGCTCAAACACAAGAGAGGATCGACCAGTAAGTCTAAAAATGGAATAAGAGTTTCTTCAGGTACCTGAGCAAAATAGGGAAGGCAAGGGGAGGGGTAGTGAGGCTCAGGAGAGTGGGACGGAACTTTGCAGAAGATCAAAAAAAGGCAAACATTTTAAACAAACACTTTTTTGTTCATTTTTCACAGTGAAGGCAGTAGGGGACATATCAATATGCATCGACAGGCATAGGGGAAGGGGGCAGTGGACAAAAGTCAATTTTTGGAAAAAAAAAGAGCCCACTGGGGACTGGAAACATTAAAGGAGAACAAGGTGGTGATACAGATGGGATCCAAGCAAGGGTACTAAACAAACTAAGCACAGCGTTAGCTGCCCCTCTGGCAACACTGTTCAGCACCTCACTGGAGATGGGGATAGTTCCACAGGACTGGAGGAGAGCTGCTGTGGTATCTCTGCACAAGAGTGGCAGCAGGAAGGAGACTAGCAATTACAAACCAGTCAGTCTCACATGAGTGGTGGGGAAATGAATGGAAATCCTGCTAAAGGATAGACTGATAAAGTACCTGAAGGCAAATGGATTGCAGGACCACCAGCTGCACAGGGGGGAGGTCATGTCAAACAAATATCACGTATTTCTTTGACTGGGTTACACTGGAGGTGGATCAGAGGAGGGTGGTGATTGTGGTATATCTGGACTTCAGTAAGGTCTTTGACACTGTGCAGCACAGGAGACTGATTAAAAACTTAGCAACCTGGGAGTGGGGAAAAAGTGGTAAGCTGTGTATCTAACTGGTTGAAAGATAGGAAACAGAGGGTGGTGGTAAATGGCAGTCACTTGGGGGACAGGAGAGTGACCAATAGAGTACCACAATGATCAGTACTGGGTCCTGTCCTCTTCAATGTCTTCATAAGTGACATTGCCGAGGAACTGGAGGGGAAGGTGTGTCTCTTTGTGGTTGACACAAAAATCTGCAATAGTGTGGACATCCATGAGGGGGTTGAGAGAATGCAAAGGGATCTGGGGAAACTGGAGGAGTAGTCTAGAGTGTGGCAGCTGGGTCTGAATGCCAGAAAGTCATGCACTGGGGTGGGAAAACCTAGGGGCAGTGTTTAAGATGGGGGGGGGGGGACCGACAGTCACCAAGCAAGAGGGGGACCTTGGGGTAATCATATCTGATTACCTCAAGGTGGCAGGGCAGTGCAACAAGGCAGAAGGCAAGGCTAGCTGGATGCTGGGTTGCACAGGGAGGGGGATTTCTAGCAGGAGAAGGGGGTGATGTTGCTACTGTGTCACTCACTAATGAGACCTCACTTGGAGTACTGTGTCCAGTTCTGGAAGTATACCTTTGCAAGGACATTGACATGGTAGAAGTGGTCCAGAGGAGGGCTACTAAAATGATGTTGGGGTTGTATGAGAAACTATATGAGGAGAGGCTGTAGAAACTCAGCATTTACTTCCTGGAAGACAGGAGAGTGAGAAGAGACATGATGGGGGTGAAAAAAGTGCAGGAGGGGAGTCTCTCTCAGAGGATGGGCACAGAACATGGGGGTATGCTATGAAGCTTGAGTGGGACAAATTTAAGAGGGATGTCAGGAAGCATTTCTTCACAGAAATGGTGGTGGATGCCTGGAAAAGTCTGACAGAAGAGGTGGTGGTGACAAAGACTGTAGGGAGCTTCAAGCATGCATGGGATAGGCACATGAGCATAATAAGTAGAAGAAGGGGAAGAGGGAGGGATACCTGTGATCAAATAGGGTCCAGGGTGAAGTAACAGGCAGGGAAAGCGGGGCAGACTAGATGGGCCCACTGGCCCTTTTCTGCCAACACATTCTGTGTTTCTTTGATTCCCTGAGTGATCACTCCCTAGCATACTGTATCTGGAGTGACAGCTTCTTTAAGACTTCTCCTAGAATTGTCACTGTCAGAAATTATTCTTGATTAGACAGGAAAGCCTTTCTTGAAGACCTTACCAGGGTAAACTGGGGGACAGTAGGCTATTTTGAGGATGTCAACCTTGCCCACAACTTTTTAACAACTTCACCAACATAGTAAACAAACATGACTCCTTTGTACAAAGGTCAAAGGTGTCTGCTCCTAATGGCTAACTCCCTGGTGTCCAGTCAAACCAGCGAGTGAATTTGAGCGAATGAAAAATAGTGAGAGTAATGTTAGCTACATGGTATTAATAGTGTATGGTTATGTGAGTGCTAATACAGCTCTGTGAAGGTTTGTGGCCTGCCTCTCCTGTCAGCGAAAGATCTCAGATGGGGTTCCCCAGGGCTCTGTGCTGGGACCCGTATTTGTCTCCCTTTTGGTTAATGAACTCCCCTTCAACTGTGGTGAAGAACTTCTGTATGCAGATAACACAGTTCTCTGTAGAACTGGGTCTGACCCCAATGGTTTCAAAGATGGATTTAACAGGGATTTCAGGGAACTCAAAACTTGGTTCACCTCAAACCATCTTGTTCTTAATGTTAAGAAAACCAAGGCCATGCTATTTGGATCAAGAAAACTGGGTCCTGACGGATGCGAACTCCTGCAGCTATTCACCTCTAAAGGTGCCCAGCTGGAGGTGGTAGACACTGTGAAGTATATTAGTGTCTGGATTAATCAGGAACTGTCAAGCCACATGCCAAACATGTCACTAAGTTCCTTTCCCAAAAGCTGGGATTACTCCACAGGCTCAAAACTTACCTCGCTAATGACGCCTGCTTGTCAGTAGCCTGCAGCATCCTGCTCCCTATACTACTATATGGAGACCCAATTCTCTCCTACCTTAGAGGCACTGAGCTTACAAAGCTTAAAAACTGTATCACATAATTGGCAGGTTTGCATCTAGTGCATGAAATAAGGAACATCACAATAATGTCCTACCTCCCTTAATTGGCCCCCTCCCTCTGGATGAGTGACTGCTACCCAACCCTCTGTCCGGCCTTCAAGATGATAACAGACTGGCTGGCCCGGTGGCGCTGAGGGTTGCGACACTGGACACCACACCTCACGCCACACCAGTGACCCGGGTTCGGAAATGAGCTCGGGGGAGAGGGAGGGTGAGGAGCTGGATTGAGCCACTATGAAGCGGCTCTCCTCTCCCAGGGAAGGATGTGGGGTTCCCCAGCTCTTGGCTGCCTCCCGGTGGAGGATGGATGGTAGCATCAAGCCATATGGAAGCCCCAGCAATCACCAGGGTTGGGGGGGCCAGAACTGGCGCCACGGGGTCCATGCATGGCTCTACACACATGCGTCACCATGTGCTGGTGTCCCAGGTTCGGGGAGAAAAAGCACGAATAAACAGATAAAAAGAATATAAAAAAAAAAGGATTACAGACTGCCTTTCAAGTCTCAGGGATGTACTGGGCTGAAAGCCTTTGAGGGGGCACCTCACTCTTCTTCTATACTCCTTTTTGATGTACCCAGGACCCTGATCACATTCGGCTAACAGTCCTTCTCACATAAGGCCCCAATGCTTTGTAAATGAGCTTCCTCTTCCCATCCAGGAAACTCTAGGTACGAGTCCTTCAAAAGGCAGCTCAAAGGACGCCCTACTCTACGCACGGCTGCACCTGTCTCCATTGAGGTAAACTCGGTTACTGCTGTTCCATATGTATACCTATGCTCGCATGTGAGATTTGTCCTGTCTGTTCTCCTTGTCTAACTGAAGTTTCATGGGATGTACTGCAAGCTGCTGAATTTTCATGTATGCACTTTTGTCTCTTTAATCTGAATGTATGAACCGTTATACTATACATATTATTACTATCGCTATCATACTGTCTCAAATATTATCTCTGTATCTGACTTTGTGTCTTACTTCCAAATGCAATTAACCTCGATAACTCCTGAAAAAAGGGATGCAAGTCTCACTGAGCCTACCTGATTAACAAAGTCTAATAAATGAGAAAATAAATAAAATTTCTATGCAGAAATTTATTTTTTAGTGTATGAAACTCAACGTCTGAGTGGCTGATAGATCCATGCAACTGTTTAGCATGTCTTTGTCATGCAAACCCTGAGCTCCTCAGTGGTAGACATTCACTGACAGATTCACTCACCCCTTCTCAGTAGTCCTTGTGGTGTCAGAGAGCTTATAAATGCATGATGCAAGCCATGTTTGCTTACATTTTGAATTCTCCTTTTTTTCTTTGTTTCGTATCCACCTGCTGATTCATCTGGGGCTCCACAGGGCTTCTTTTTTTTCCCCCATATGCAATTTTTTTTTCTTTTATTCCCTACTCCCCCCCCCCCCACCGGGCCACGGCATACACATGTCTGTACGTGTGTGGAGGCACATGCGCACGCCAGGATCCGGTGGCCCCTTCCACTCCTCCTCTGACATTTGTCACCACCTGTTACCACCTATGCACCCACCGGACCTGCACCCGGTGGGAGCGGGACTATGGATGGGCAGGCATCCACCTCATTTGAGGGGACAGCCATGGCTCAATCCTGCTTCAACCCCCTCCCCAAGCCGGCACCCTGGCAACCCAAGGTCATTCCCGAACCTGCGTTGCTGGCGTGGCACGAGGTAAGGTGCCAGTGCCTCAGCCCTCTGCGCTACCAGGCCGGCATCACGGCTTATTTTAACATGTCCCAACCCTGCTGCTTTCCCTTGGGCTGGGACTACTGTTGCTGGAATGGAAGTTTCACCCCCTTATTCTGTGATTAGAGCTCTGGCTCCATTTCTGGGACTGCTGCACATGCGAAGATCTCAAAATGGCACTCAGCGCCAAGTTCCCTCTGTTCCCGGCTCATGTCTTTGCATCTGAAGGCACTCCTAGTGTCTGGTCTCAGTTCTGCTGCCAGCCCTGAAGTCTGGGACCCACTGCAGCCATGGGTGCACTGCCCAGTTTCATAATGGTACTCTGGCTCCATGTTACGCTGCATGCATGCATGGGCTGCTGCTCTGGAGCAGATAGTGGCTGCTTCGCTGTCAACCCCATTGCCTGTCCTGGGGTTGGGTAGCTACTGTGAGCCCATTGGCTCTCCAGATCTTCTGTCCCAACCAGACAGCACAGTCTTGGGATCAGGATTGCAGGACCGACAAAGTAGCCTCAGATATGACGATCAAAGGAAACAGAGCTCAACTCCTGCACTGGGCTCCTGCTGGCTGTTCGAGTGTCCTGCCAGTCCCTGCTTTGCTGCATTCCTTGGAGACTGGAAGATGAAGACTGGGGCTGCAGAGGTTGTTCGCTGGGGCCCGAGTGCCAAATGGTAAGCCCTTAATATTGGGGGGGGGGGCTTAAATGACTTAAAGGGAACATTAGTTGTCCACACATTACTTTGCACAGCCACATAGGTGTAACAGAATGAGGTGGGCAACCTTCTCACGCAATCCAGTTTTAAGCACTTAACCAACCATCCTAATGCACACACAAGGAATTTTGATCTCAATTAGACAGGACCACCATAGCTTCCCAACACTTATAAATAGTAATGCCATAACTTGGATGTAATGAGTCATCTTTTATTTTAATCATCCAGGAGGAACCAACATCTCTTGAAAAACTTAAAAAAAAAAAAAAAAACATGACATTGAGCTGGCCCACTGGTGCAGCAGTAGCACTACAGCCAGGACCCCAATGACTCGGGTTTGAGAGTGAACCCAGAGCTGTCAAAGGCTGGCGGGGGAGAGAAGGCTAAGTGTCCATCAGACTGCTCACCTTCCCTGGGGAGGGAGGGAGGGAGAGGATCAGGCACTTGGCAACTACTGAACCCTAGTGATGGCTGGGAGTAAGTGAGCCAGGGACCACTACTGAAGGCTGGATTACCAGAGGCAGTGGATGTCTGAATATTGGTGGCAGCAGCACTCCTGACTGCATGTCCACCTCCATCAAGAAGGGGTCATGGGCTGGCCCAGTGGTGCTGAGGGTTGAGGCCCTGGATGCCACACCTCGCACCATGCCGGCGACCCAGGGCCGCTGGGGGTTGGCAGGGAAGTAAGAGGATCGAGCATCCGGTGGACTGCTCTCCTCTCTTGGAGAGGGATCCAGGGACGGCCCAGCACTGTAGCGGCCCCTAGTGGAGACCAGAGATACTGCAACACTCAGGGCCAGCATCTAAGGGGGGGGGGGAGACGTCAAACGCCTGCCTTCTGGACGTGGGTGGGAGCAGCCGCGCCCCAGGCTGGGCAACACTGCATGTCCCATGTCTGGGGCATAACTAAGAAAAAACCCTCTGGCACAGATACGTGACAGCTTTCACAGTGCCCGCCACCACATGTCCAACACTGGATCTCTGCCCCTTTGATCTCCTCACAGACCCTGGCCGGAGAGGGCTCCGCAAGGGGAAAGTAACGTCCTTGAGCAGGCACGATCACAGTGGCAGTAGAAGTGGTCGAGGTGAACTGAACAGCCTAGAAGAGTTCTGGGGACTGGGAGTGCCAAAAAAGAATTGACCAAAAAAAAAAAGAAGGGGCCATGGAGGAAGCCACACAGCAGAAATTCCCCTTGGATGAGCCTGCATGAAGTCTGGGATCCTTGCGGGGTCCCAGCTGACTGATTATATCCCCAAGCCAACCAAAGGAGAAAAAAATAAAACAACCAAACATATTTATACAATTTGCGATATACAATGAAACTTGCCTATTAAGAATATTGCAATATTAAGGACACTTTTTGCAGTCCTGAATGGGGTATGGGAGAAAACTGGAACTGCCTAAACAGTTAGAATCCAGAACTGCCTGAACAAACAAATGTACATGTTCCAGTAGATCCAGCTGTTCCAGATTTTACCACAAGCAGTGTGGGGGTAAAATCCACAGCAGTCATGCAATCATTTGTGATGACATGCCACCTGTGGGAATGGAATGAGCACTCAGTGCCCTCATTTCTACCATATGCTTAGAATGCCACCTCAGCACCAAAATGGCCACTCTTAACCCCCATCCCCACCCAAGGACTGGAATACACCCCCACCCCCAGCATAATAAGACCCACTTTCTGGCTTAGTGCCCACCCTAGGGCTGGAATATCCTCTCTAGGAACCAGAATGGCCACCTCAAGTCCAAAATTCCCCCTTAGATTGGGCAACCCTGGCAGCTTTATTATACGAGTTTACATTCACAGTTTGTACCACGACATGTTACCTGTATTTTATGTTATGTTTTTGGTTGGGTCTCTGATTGTGATAATGTTTTAGTGTATCACTTGGTTTGATTCATGACAAGATACTATTCCCACTTGCTTAACAGAGGGAAAAGCTGAATTGTAGAGAATTTCACTAGATTTACTTTGCAAGAACCCCTAATCCTTCTCCCAGGAATGATCAACTTATCTCTGTAACTGACGAATGCACAAACAAGACTGAAATAGTTGCCTTGATTTTATTCTGTCTCATGTAACTTGAAGCACTGTGTACTGTATTGCAAAAATTCAATAACATTTCAAATATAAAAAAATGAAATGGCCACCGTAGGGCCAAAATGCTAACCATCTGTGCCTGAATGGCAACCATGGAGCCAGAATGCCCACCTGCCTCAGCAGCAGCCCTATGGCTGGAGTGCCAATCCTATGGTCAGAATACCCACACTAGCATTGGAATGACCATCCTCTACCTCAGTGCCCACCCTATGGCCAGAATGCCCATCCCAAGGCTGGAATGGCCACCCTCTGTCTCCACACCCACTCTATGGCTGGAATACCCACCCCAATGTTGGAATGCACATTATCTGCCTCAGTGACCATCCTAGGGCCGGAATACCCATGCTGGGGCTGGAATGCCCACCCTAGGGATGGAATGGCCACCCTTGGAGCCAGAATGCCAGCTGTCTGGAATTCCTGCCCAGTGTCAAAATGCCCACTGTTTGTGCATTAATGGTCACCCGGGGGCCAGAATATCAATCCTCTGCCTCAATGGCCATCCAGTGTCTGGAATGCCCACCCTATGACTAGACAGCCCAGCCTAGGGCCAAAAAGCTCACTGTCTGTGCCTGAATGACCACCCTGGGGCCAGAATGCCCACTTTCTGCCTCAGTGCCCACCCTATGGCCAGAATGCCACAATACAGCCAGAATGCCCATTCTAAGGGCCAGAATGTCCACCCTGACAGCTGGATTGCCCATTCTATTAACTAAATTGTCCACTCTTTGATGGCCCAGAGCACAAGTAAGGGCTGGAATAACCACCTTTTGGGCCAGATTGCTCATCCTACAATCCAAAACCCCAAACCAGTGTGCCCGAATGCCTACTATAGGGCCGGAATGCCTATCCTGTATGACTGAATGCCAACCCTAGGGCCAGAATTACCATGCTCAGCCTGGAATGCCCACCAATCATGCCAGAATGTCCGCTCCTCTGCACCTAAATGAACACCCTCTGGGCCTAAATGCCAACCCTGTAGCTGGAATGCCCATCCTTGTGGCTGGAATAGACTGGAGCACACAGCATCAAGAAGAAGAAGTAGGGACTTTTTATTGTCACTACAAGGCTCAAGACAGTGCCAACTTGTTAAAACCCCAACAAGGGGAGATGCCATTCTCGATCTTGTCCTCACAAACTCAGAAAGTTAAGGACATCGAAGTGGGATACCATATGGGCAAGAACAACCATCGCATAGTAAGCTTTAAGGTAAACATAACACTGGACAACAGCCACTCAAAGCATATTATATTAAAGATAAAGGTGTTAGGTTTCAGAAAGGCTGACTTCCAAAAAATGAGGAACAACATAAGTAGCCAGTTAATGGAAACAGATGTTGAAGAAGTGGAGGTCATGTGGGGGAGACTCAAGAGAGCAATAAGAGTGCCACAGATCAATGTGCCAGATGGGTCAGCAAAGCAAAAAGAAAAATAAATCCTCTATGGTTTTCCAAGGAAGTGGCTACCACAGTCAAATAAAAAAGAAGGCATACAGCATATACCAGGAAACCAAAACTGAGAAAGACTGGGAGTCGTACAAGGAAAAAAATGAGAGAGTCTAACAAACAAATTAGAAAGGCAAAAGTCCAGACAGAGAAAAAAATAGCAGAAGGGGCAAAGACAGGAGACATTTTTTAGATACATTAGGGAACATTGGAAGGCAAATGGGGGATAGTAAAGATTGCTACTGAAGAAGGGAAATGCACCAAACATGACCCACAGAAAGCTGAAATCCTCAACAAATACTTTTGCTTGGTTTTTACCAAAGAGGACCTGGGGATGGCCCAGCCCTGAAAAAATACGACACCCCAGGACCAGGTGTAGACACGAGTCCCTTTATAGAAGCCGAAGTGCGGGAGCTGCTAAATAAACTAAAAGCAGACAAAGCCATGGGACCAGACAAGATGCACCCCAGTATCTGTAAGGAACTAGAGGCAGAATTAGCAGCCCCTCTGGCACGTCTATTCAAGAAATCCTTGAAAAGCGGCATGGTACCCAAAGACTGGAAAAAGGCAATAGAGGTTCCATTTCACAAATCAGGCAGTTACAAAGAGGCTAGTAATTACAGACTGGTGAGCCCCATATCTATAGTAGGGAAACTAATGGAGACACTGCTCAAACAGAGGATCATAGCATTCCTCAAAACTAGTGGCCAACAAGACCCTAAACAGCACGGTTTCACAGCAAGTAGGTCATGCCAGACAAGTCTGCTTGAGATTTTTGACTACGCTACAAAAATAGTAGACGGTGGGGCAGTAGATGTGGTCTACCTAGACTTCAGTAAGGCCTTCGACTCAGTTCCGCACAGAGGGCTGGTAAACAAGCTTGACCACACGGGTTGGTCCAGAAGTAGCCAGATGGGTACAAAACTGGTTACAAGGCAGAAACCAGAGGGTACAGGTTAATTGAACGCAATCGACGGAAGACAGGGTGACCAGTGGGGTGCCCCCCCCAGTGCTCAGTGCTGGGGCCTCTGCTCTTCAACGTTTTTATAGCAGACATTGCTGATGGACTGGAAGGGAAGGTGTGTCTGTTCGTAGATGACACCAAAATATGTAACAGGGTGGACACCTCAGGAGGAGTGAGCAAGATGGAAGTTGACCTCAAGAACCTAGAAGAATGGTCTGGAGTGTGGCAGCTGAGATTTAACACCAAAAAGTGCAAGGTCATGCACATAGGAAAGAAAAATCCAAGAAAGAAGTATTACCTAGGAGGTGAAAGACTGGCGGCCTCAGACCAGGAAAGAGATCTGGGAATCAATCTCGGACGACTTGAAGGTTAGTAAGCAGTGTGAAAAGACAACATTGAAGGCCAACAGAATGCTGGGCTACATCGGGAGGGGAATCACAAGCAGGAGGAGAGAGGTGGTACTACCACTGTATAGATTGCTGGTCAGGCCTCACCTGGAATATGGAGTCCAATTCTGGAGGCTTCACCTCAGGAAGGACATTGACTGGGTGAAAACAGTACAGAGAAAGGCAACAAAAATGATTCAGGGTCTACAGTACATGTCCTACGAGGAAAGACTTAGGGAACTGAATACGTATTCCCTGGAGCAGAGGAGAGAGAGAGAGGGGACATGATGGAAACATTCAAGTACATAAAAGGCATTAATAAGGTACAGGCACAGGAACTTTGTCATTTCAAGAAGGGCTCCAAGACCAGGGGACATGACCTCAGGCTGCAAGGAGAGAGGTTTTCTACCAACACCAGGAAGTTTATTTCACAGAAAGAGTAGTGGACGCCTGGAACAGCCTGCTCCAAGAAGTTGTGGGGGTCAACACTGTTGGGGGGGTCAAGAATGCATGGGATAGACACAAGGAAGCCCTGACTACAAAGGGCAACTAGAGTGTCACAATAGGTCTAAAACAAATGGGCAGACTAGATGGACCTAGCTGTCTTCTTCTGCCATCAACTTCTATGTTACTATGAATGATCATCCTCTGTGCCTCAGGGCCAACCCTGGGATACCGAATTGCCCACCCTGGGGTATGAATGCTCACTCTCTGTGCCTCAATACCCACCCTGTGGCCAGAATGCCAACCTTCTATGCCTCAATGCTTACCCCAAGGCTGGAATGCCCATCTTTCATGCATCAATGCCTAACCTGGAGCAGGAATGACCACCCTCTGTGCTGCAAGGCTGATACTGGGGCTGACACAACTACACTCTGGGCCAGAATACCCACCCTGGGGGTTGTAATTCCCCATCTAAGGGGAAAATTACTCACACTAGGGACAGAAGGCTCACAGGACTGGAATATATACCTTCTATGTCTCATTTCCCACCTTTGGCCCAGAATGCTCACCCTCTGTGCCTTAATGCCCACTCTAGAGCTAGAATTAACAATACAGGGCTGGAATGACCACCGCAGTGCCAGAATGCTGAACCCAAGGCTTGGAGTGACCATTACAAGGATGAAATGCCCATGCTGAAGGACATAATGACCACCGTAGGGTCAGAATGATCACTCTTGGGGCAGAATGAGAACCCTGGGGCTAAATGCTCACCCAGGGGTCTGGAATGTCTACCTGCTATATCCCAAAGTCTACCCTGAACCCAGAATGCCCACCCCGGTGGCCAGAATGACATCCTCTATGCCAAAATGTCAGTATAGAGCAGAAATGACCACTCTGGGGCTCAGAAGGATCACCACAGGGCTGAAATTCCTACCCTAGGGCCAAAATGCCCACATTACAGGCAAAAATGACCACCCTGGATAAGAATGTCCACCTTGGGGCCAGAATAACCACACCATGGAAAAAATTCCCACATTGTGGACAGAATTCCACCTTGCAGGCCAGTGCCCACCACAGGGCCTGAATGCCCACCCAGTGCATCCGAATGTCTACCTAAGGGGTACAGTGCTCACCCTGTGTGCCAGAATGCCCACTCTGGGAGCTGCAATGCCCACCCTGGGAGCCAGAGTGCCCACCCAATAAGTGCCAGACTAGACACCAAGTTCCAGAATGTCACCCCCTCTGGTACCAGAATGCCTTCCAAATGCTGGAGTGGCCCTGCAAGTGCTGGAAAGAGATTCCCTGCACCATGTACCTCATTGACCCCCAAGTGCCAGACACTGCAGCAGCTGATACTAGCTAAATGTTAACACCTGAAATCATTTATTGAAATGGTGCTATGAAAAACTATTTATTTGAAGGTCTGTAGGCACAGTGATGGGCTACAACGCATAATGCTGGCTGCCTGGGTTCAGGAACCAGCTAAGGTCAACCGAGGGCTGTCTTTGGGAGGAGGCTTGAATGTCCCAGAGTGTAGTTTTCTTCTTTGAGAGGAAGGCTCCTGCCTTCTCTGCAGTGCTGCCACTTGCATGACCACAGGTGGTAGCACAGTGCTGGGCACAGTGCGTGGGAGAATTTCAGCCTGGTCCATGTTCGGTGCTCTATTGTGCATTCCTCCACATTGTGCCACTAGCACGCTGACATTCTGGAGGGTTGAACAAAACATGGAAAATGGCTCTAGCACACGGGACAAAGGATTCAGTATATCCAGGCCTGCATCACTATCAATGGCACCTCCTGACGATACCAGAGATGCAGCGGTAACTTCCCCCTACCCTGTCCCATGGCTCAATGTAGCATGGTGCTCGCAGGTAGGCATACGGGGGGGTGGGTGTGCCTTGAATTCTCCTGAGAGAGGCAGGTGCTGGGAATAGGAAAGTGGGTATAAAGAGAAAGTTAAAAAAATATTTAGAATGTACAAAATGTTAATAAACTAAACTATTTCATCATATATTGAGATGCAACAGCTGATTTATACTTTCTGGAGGGATTGAGTTGAACGGATTAGAATCATGAGAAGAGTAGGACCAATAGTACTAGGCCCTGTCCATTTTTAATAAAAATGCAGTAAAACTCTGGCAGGCATACATTTTGGAGTTGTCAACAAGGTGTTCTTTACATAATTATGGTTTATGCTACACTGATCATTTTAATAAAAGACCTACGTTCAATGGCATGCATGTTACATATTATACTTGTTTATAACTCTGTACAGCAGCAGTAAAGTATAGTAGATATTCAGTGACGATGCAGAATTTACTTGTTCTTACAGTTCCAGCTGGAATGCTTGTCCTCACCCATGTATATAAGCCAGAATACCCCCAGCAACTGAAATGCCCCTCAATCTGACTACTCAAGCCAGAATGTCTTGCCCCACCTGTCCCAGCTAAAATACCTCCCCAACCTGACTGCCTAACCAGAATGCCCTCCACATCCATTTGTTCCACCCAGAATGCACCCAGACCTAACTGACCCAGCCAGAAGGCCCACCAACACCCATTTGTCCCACCTCCAATTTCACAACTTCACTTCCCACCTAGAATTCCTTTCCTCCACCAACCTGGTCCAACTGGAATGTCCCCCCCCCCCCGCCTAATCTGCAATACATAAACTGCTGGGTGCCATTCTGGTCCTAGCATTTACTGCAGGGTGCCATTACAGCTGTGGCATTAACTGCTGAGTGCCATTCTGGCTGTGGTATTAACTGCTGGCTACCATTACAGCCCTGACATTGAATGATATCCATTATAATAGGGGTAAGAACATTCTGTCCACCTGACTGGATAAAAGATAAGGGCAAAATGTATCTGGCCACAGTTGCACTCCTGTACTTGTTCAGCCTGTGCACCAGATTCGGCTACTGTATCAATTCACCTGAACTGGTGCTATTTTTTCCCTTCTGCTCATGATTCATAAGAAAAACAACATTTTCTTGTTAAAAATCATAAAAAGGGGGGAGGTGTGGCTAGTTGCCTGGCCATTCAGACGAACTTTTAGGGAGCTCCCTGTGTAGCATCAGATAATTGTTTTATTTTACAATTTTGAACCTGTTTGTTTGTGTGAAAAATACCCACATCTGTCTTAATTGGGAAAGTGATCAGATGGAGAAAATTTCATCAACATAGCCTGAAAAACAGCCAAGCAAAAAGCAAATTTCTTTGCCCCTCATGGTGGGGCCTCAAAGTTGCCGTCACCTCCTGCAGGCCCATCTTCGGTGAAGCTAGTTAACGATGACTCCAGATCAGCAACACTGGAATCTTTGCAGCTCGCAGTGCTAAATCTTACAAAAAAATGGTACAACATATGGATAAAAAGATGGACACTTACTATAATATAACGGTCGCTTTGGAGCAGGTGTATGGCCTGATGGGCACTGCTCAGGCCATGGAGAAATAATTGGAATGGGTACTGGCTACGGCAGTGACCAGTGTTAAAGAGCAAGCCCTTCTGAGATCTTGATTGGAGCATATGGAAACTACAACCCAGGTGGCAAACATCAGAATCACTGGCGTGTCAGTAGGAACCGAAGGGGAGGATTTACTCTCTTTTGTGCTTAAATGGGTGGCAGAGACTTATGGCCTGGATATGCAAGGCTCGGTGATCTGGGCATACAGAGTGAACATCCACAGATCAAGAAGCCAACCCAAGGAAGGGAGTGAGGGCCATCATGTTTATCACGGTGCCCATGGTGATTAGAGACCAGATTCTGCAAGCCACCAGGAACAGGAGAGGTGTAGAGCAAGACGGCTCCAGGATCATGCCATTTCCCGATCTCTCCTATGCCACTCGCACCAAACAGAAACATTTTGATGCAATCCATCGCCGTCTCTGAGAGCTGGAGGTCCCGAACAGTATTATGATGCCAGCCCGCCTGCACGTCACAGTCAGCTGTAAAGCCGATATATAAACCGACCCTAAAGAAGCTGCAAAATTGATTGATAAACCTAAGGCGGTGAGAACAGCAAGAGAGGGGGACACTTCCTCAGATTCCAACGAATGGAACACTTGAATTTATGGCTGCAAGTGAATCAACACTTATGCTGTCTGTACAGCCCTAGCATCTGCCATATGTTGGAATACAGAAAAGCGTCTCTTCCCCAATAGCTGTTTACTTTGTGTAACCCCTGGGCGGCACCACCCCCAGTGTTACACCCCTGCCTACTACCCTGAACATAGGCTAAGGGGTTGGGTTCAACTTATAAAACCTTTCGCAGTGCCTCCACCCAGGGTGCTTTACGTGGGTGAGAGGATACTGGGTGTAGCCCCCCGAGCTGCTACACCACCCACAATGACCAGTTACCTTCCCCAGACATGCCCCAATACACAGTTCCCCACATTTCCACATTTTGAATTAAAGACTCTGTCTAATATTATGCTCACACAGGATTTCAAACAACAACAACAACAACAACAACAACAACAACAACAACAACAACAACAAATTTATTTTGGGGGTAATAAAGGAGCTAGGAAAGGGAAACAGGAGGAGTAGAGGTTATCTTACCATATTTACACATATACAGAGATCATTTCGGAATTTTGCTGGTGAACCCTCCAGCTGGGTGGCTACATATTAAAAGCAGACATAAATCACATTTTACCATTCAGCTTAAGACATCCAGAGCCCTGGCTGTCTAGCTGCTGATAAATCAGATGTTAAACATAATTATTAATAATACCCACACTGGTACCAGTCCCAGATACAGCAGAAACCCCGCAATCTCATACCATACTGGTTAAACAGATACCACAGTCTAAGATGTTGCAGACCTGATAGAGTTGCAGCTGGTCGAGGTGGCCGGCTATTAATTTGAGGGAGGGGGCAACTTGGAAACAGATTTTTGTAAAGCAGCAAATTACTATTTACAACCACAGCAGGGATTGCCCTGCACTTGCAGACTTCCGAACATTCCAGAAAAACTATGTGGATCTTACATCCAGAACATTCAGCACATTTGGAAGTCTCATCCAAAGCAATAAGGGTGATGCTTCTGTCAAGCATCCTAAACGCAGTTTAAACACGGTCACATCCAGTACTTTATATACCAAAAGGCAGCCATCCAGAGTAAGTTGGTAACAACACTTTTTATCAAGCATCCCATACTTTAGTCACAGGCAGTCACATCCAGTACATTCTATATACCAAGATTATTATCCACAAGTGGAGTTCTATCCAGCACGTCTAGCCGTTTAACACTTATATCAAGCGCTCTTAGACGAAATTCTGTGCAGACACAGGTACATTCTCTTTAAGGTATCTTTGACATTAACATGCTCTAGGGCCTCCTGTCTCATGAAGTGGCAAGCGCGTCTTGGCAGACAGCTCCACGATGGCAGGACTCTAACCCATAGCTACACATTTATATGATTCACTAAGCCCAGCATCTTGCCGCATCTGCAACTTAGCCATTTGGGCCACAGACAAGATGCAGCCATTACTTGAACTAGGCAGTCTCTTATGGGGTTAGTAGCCCAGACTGATGAGTTCAATACTTCACACTTAACAGCACACATTCCTTAATGGGGCATGGAGCCCCCAAGATTACTTGCTTAACTTCTCCCTCGCACCGGGGGGTACGAGGGTACTCACTCAGGTCCTACACAGGTCTCATCTGCAATCGAAGGCATCCTGAAGACTTCAGCTCCCTCACCACTGAGGTACTAGGTCAGTGCTCTCACCACTGTATGATGTCATCTGGTCTGGTCAGCGCTCTCACCGCTGCTGGACATCTGATTCTTCGGTCCACATCTTTCCCCGACGTGGGAGGGAAGGCTAGCCTCTGGAGGACAGTACTGGCAACCTCCAGACTAGCTGTTGCAGAAAGCACAATTACTGTAACTAGTTAACTGAAGAAAATAAATGCCCTCTGAAGACAGAAAGGGCTGAATTAAGTGGCCTAGGCCTGATGGCATGGCTGGAGCCTGCGCCCTTCCCCCATGGGGGCTCCCAGCAGGCTGGAGCCTGCTCTGCTGCTCTCTCAGCTCTGCAGCTCTGCATCTCTGAATGAATCTCCCAGACAAACTGGCAACATTGTCTCTTTATAGAGCTCCTAGCTAGACTCCTGATTGGTAGCAGGGATGGGGTGACATGTCTCCAAGTTGCTGAAGAACCTGTCAATCAGAACACACGAGGCACAATTGGGTTGTGGAATTTGCACCAAAAATAATGTCCCGTAAGCCCCCATAAGCACTTGGGTGCTTTCCCATGAGATGCAGTGAATGTCCCACAAGTCCTGGCTTTCTGTTGCTGCAATTCCAATTGGCTGTACTGCTGGCAATGGCTGCTTAACCCACTGTCCCTTATAGCAGATTAGATACAGTCCTGAATAATGTCCTGGTACAGCCAAAAAGAAGTAATTATTTGCCCCAAATGCCACACAGTTCTATAGCTTAAAGGCTGCACTTGTAGTCGCTGCACAGATAAAGAATGTGGCTCCTTTACTTTTTTGATCGCTATCTGCTTTTGCAAGTTCCCCTGCAGCAGCTGACAGACTGACACATAAGAGTCCCACAATACTGGAATTGCCAAGGAAACAATATTAGTTTTAACTTTAAACACTTTTTCCCACATGTACAACATATTCCCAACAAGCAGCAACAGTTCCATTATTTAAAACATTTTAATTTTTTACTTTTCGGCTGGAGCTGAACATAGCTACCCTGGAGGCAGCCAGAAAAATTAGAAGCCAAGTCAGGAGAAGGACAGAACAAAACGGGCTAAGGTAAACCCAGACTGGCATTTCTAGGAACCCATTTGCAAGGGGGTTACATTTGGAAGAGGATGACAATGAGCACAGACTTTATTTTGTTTAATTTTCTATTGGGGACATGTTAATGCTCGAATTAAATAACTGACTTAGTGCCTTTGGAGTGAGCACACGTTTAGATATTGCGCTCCTCTAATGTATGTGGGGCGCTTTTATTGTTAAAAGGCAGGGTTAAAATGGCTACTGCCATTCCTCTTCTACTTTGTAGAGGGGAGGAATTGCTCTCCCACCAGTCGGCCATCGAGAGGACAGCCAACCTGGATTATTATTTTTCCCACAGAAAAACCTCCAAAACAGAAGGGAGTGTGACTCTTTGACCGAAAGGCACCCTGTGCTTTTCTTGTTTTTTTTCTGCCACTATATACCTCACTGGTTAGGCTTATTCTGGAGTATGGGGCACAGGTTTGGTCCCCATATTTGAAAGATGACATAGCAAGAATTGAGAGAATACAGAGGAGAGCAACTAGAGGACTTAACAACATGAAAATGAGAAGACTGCATGAGCTAAATCTATATTCTCTGGAATATAGAAGAAAGAGAGGGGACATATGTCTAGTACATAAAGCCTGGTCCAACAACAATCTTTGGGATAGCACAGGATTAGAAATAAGGCCTCAAATTTGTAATACATGAGCACATTCAATGCAGCTACAGACTAGGAATACAAGATTACAGAGTACACGGAACTGGTTTAACCAAAGGGTGGTGCACGAATGGAACAGGCTACCACTGGATGCGGTGGCCAGTGAAAGTACTCGGGTCTTCAAAAACAGGCTGGATACATTTTATAATGAGAGTGTTGAAAGGTAGACCTACAGGATACTAAAGAAAGAAGGCAAGCTTACAGGACACAAGTCTATTAGCTCTGTATACATCCTATGATTCTGCATTAAAGTGTTTAACTGTTCTTGTGCTACCTCAGTTTAGAGTGGGTAATTTACACTATGGGTTGAATATAGCTGAATATAATTGGATGTGGGAGGGGGCGTAATGAAAGGAAATATTGAATTAACGTATCTAGATTTAATACAAAGGCTTGCTTGCCATTTTCAATATTGCTGGAGTTAGATCTATTGGACATAATCAGTTTAAGGCATTGGCAGCCACAGCTAAAGGGACTACTTTCTATCAGCGATTAATTATACTGTGATAACTGGCTTCTGTTTTTTCCCCATAGAAGGAGCAGGTTATAATTCGCCGTTATAACCCGCAAGTTATAACGGCGAACATGCGCCACCAGCTCTTCTGTTCCCTCTGCAAAGAACAGATTAGTGACCAACTACTCAAAATCACCACAAAACACCTGAGGCAATACCAATGCGAGTACCAAACGTACGAAGCTCAAACAGTAAAACACACAATTTTCAGAATAAGAAACAGTACCGCTTGCACTAAAATGCACACGGGCCCCAAACACTTGTTCTCTCTCTCTCTCTAATTTCCATAGGAATGTACAGGACTTGTCACGCCTACCCAATTACAATATTGCCATGGAAACCACGATCGGAAAAAAAAGAAAAAAGTTTCAAAATACTAAACCCAAAATAATTTACAGACTTTATATGCACAAAAGAGAACATTTCTAAACCAGACTTACTATACAACTGAAAACCTTTCTTTAAATAATTGTTTCGCGTCCCATATCCCAACTGCTTCCAGTTTCCTTCTCAAAAAAGTAATGTATATTTACATAGTTAATTTTAAAGTGCTTTACAGCTTTACTTGCCTAAAAGTACCTGTTTTTTTAAAAATCTTTACTAATTTTACCAAGGGGATTAAAACAATTTTTTTGAAATGGTTACTTAAATAAAAACATTCTTACCAACATACTGTACTACAACTCATTTTATTCCTCATTCTGGCGAAAAAACAGAAGCCAGCAATTACATATAAAAATGCATGGGGGTTCGCCCTCGGGATTTATATAGCATCCCACACCTCGGCTGCACATAATTTCTCATTATGCACTCACCCCCCATGCATTATTGTATATGTAATATATGGATTGTTAAAATAATTCCCCCAAAAAGCATATAAAAAAATCCCTGTAATATCCTAGTTAGTCCCGTAATAGTATACTTTCATTCCTTGTAATACTATACGTCCGGCCCAATAATACTATACTTCCGGTCCTCGTAATAGTATCGTTGGGATCACCGACGCGACTACTGTCTAAACCGTGTTTTTTTTTTTTTTATTTATTTCTGAGAAAAGAAGTGGGGACGGGAATGGGAGGGGGGTGCGAGTGAGGAGCAAGAAACAAGATTCGGAGTCTAACTCTGCAGACCACAGTGCCGTACAGCCGAAACAAGTAAGAAGTTGAAAATTC
Organism: Neoceratodus forsteri; assembly: GCA_016271365.2. Lineage (NCBI taxonomy): Eukaryota > Metazoa > Chordata > Ceratodontiformes > Ceratodontidae > Neoceratodus > Neoceratodus forsteri. Next base: position 421,764,238 of record JADMNL010000023.1, read on the forward strand.
CTCGCATCCATATATTACAAAAAATAACAAATAGTTTCTGGTGTTTCAAGGCAGAAATTCCATCTCGAGGTTCTGGGGACACAAGAAACCTCTCGAGCTTTGCTCTCGAGGTTTCTTGTGTCCCCAGAACCTCTCGATGGAATTACTACCTTATAATAACTGGCCAGCAATTTTTTTAATATGCTGAGCCAGTTATAATTTGCTGTTATAACCTGCGGGTTATAACGGCAAACATGCGCCACATCAGTAAATGAAGAGCCGCATTCCGATTGGCTCCATGTTCTAATGGGCGGGCTAAATACCGTCAGAAACATGGCAACTCCCTGCCACACCGTGCGCGTGACACCGTGAATACTGTTTTAAATTTCTTTAAATTATTTGTATATGGCTGATCCTGCCATTCACAACTTAAATGGCCATTTCAGAGCCCCAGTACATAAAAGCTGCCGGAAATGCCTCGTACGTGCTCCGCGAAGAACAGCTCTGACCTTGCTTCTTCAGGTAAGGCGATCGCGATCTCAGTACACAAATCTGCTAAACATCCCAAACCTAAAAAAGAAAAAAACTGTCACAATAATTAAATTAATGTAAAAAAAAAAAAAAAAAAAGATGAACGGGGAGACAGAGTGTGTGTGTGTCTGTGTGTCTGTGTGTGTGTATGTGTGTGAGAGAGAGAGAGAGAGACAGTGTGTGTATGTGTGTGTGTCTCAGACTCATGGCTGGAAAAATTGCTGCCCAGCAATTATAATAATAATAGTATGGGAAAGTGTGCTAAATTAGAAATTATCGAGTTGCCTCGGTGTGGATGCTTTAATAAACCCTCGGGCTTCGCCTTTGGGGTTTATGTAGCATCCCACACCTCAGACAGCCATTAATTTCTCATTAAGCACACTTTCCCATACATTATTGTATATGTAATACACCAGAACCTATTATTCTATTTTTTATTCCCCCTTATCTTGTATCAAAATGAGCAGTGACACAACTGTCCTAGTATCGTGTTTTACCTTTGTATGATGTATTACATTGCTCAGGATGTATGTATGCACTGTAATGGCATAAAACTTATAAATAAAAAGTTAAAAAATCATAAAAGAAACTTTTAATAATTTTTTTTTTTTTTTTTTTTACTAGACTCATGTGATAAATTTAATAAGCCACTTTAGGGATGTGTAAAAATGACCAAACACCCTTCCCTCTTGTGTGTTTAAAGGTACTCGGCATAAGTGTCTTATGCCTAACAACATATATGTCTGATTATTGACCTATAATTACACACCATGGCATGTCTCATTGCATACTTGATTAATGTGAGGGCAAGAATGGCACCCAATAGTTAATGCCAGGACTAGAATAGTATTCAGCAATTAATACCACATGCCAACCCTGGCATTTACTACTGGGAGCCATTCTGGATTGGCTTTAACTACTAGGGCCAATTCTGATCTGGCATTGACCTCTGTGTGTCATCCATGCCCTGACAATAACTTCTGGGTCAGTATTCTGGCCCTCAAGGTGGCTATTGTGGTTCTCAGGGTGGTCAATTCATACCTAGTGTGGGTATTCTGCCCATTAGTGTGGCCATTCATGCGCTATTATAGATTGAGGGAATGCTCCAGACTAATCAGAGCGCTCCTTTCTCCTGTCCATGAGACACTCTTATTCTGTGAAGAGCATCTCACGCGCAGGTGCCTTGGAAACTGGCACATTCCGGGACAGATTTTTTTTTAATAATATAAGTGCTCCCTCGATCTATAATATATTAATAGTCCCCCGTCGCAACTCGTTGCAGGTAAGAGTGTTTTCGCTTGCAGTCTGCTCGAGAAAGAACAGCGAAGTGAATGCTAGGATGGGTATTCCACCCACAGTGATGACCATTCCAGTCGTACAGTGCACGCTGCAATACATAGTATGGGCATTACTGTTTATGCTGTTTGGTGTTATTAGTCAACTATTGTGTGCTGAATCAGTTACAGTCCGATTATTTATACGGTATATAATTGTTACATGCTAATTGTCACTTAAAATCTGCTCCTGCTTTGTTCGTTACTACCCAACTTCAGTTGCTTTTTGTACCATCTTGGGTCATACATTAAAATAAACAGTCAATTTTCTAGTTGTATCTACCTTGTAAACAAAAACTAAATACATGAATTCTGCCCCCACAGTGGGCAGTCTGACTCCCCCAGGGTGGGCATTCCGAGAAAATGAGCATTCTGGCACAAAGGGTGGGCATTCTGTCACTTGACTGGACTTCGTGCCCACCAGGGTGGGCATTTCTACTTCAAGGATGGGCATTCCTGCTCTCATAGTGGTCATTACAGCTACTGTAGTTATTATTCTGTTACCAAGAGTAACATTCCAGACACAAAAGTGGGCATTTAGGCCCCCAAGGTGGCCATTCCAGCTCCCAGTGGGAGCATTCCAGCCTTGTGGTGGTCATTCCATCCAGAGATGTGGGTCTTCCAGCCCTGAGGGGCACATTCTGGCCCCCAGGCGGGTATTCCGGCCCCATTGTGGTCATTCTGGCCCCCCTTCCAGAGTGTACATTCAGGGTCTAGTGTTATTCTGGTCTGCAGAGTGGGCATTCCAGCCCCCAAGGTGGGCATTCTGGACCTCAGGATTGGCATTTAGGTCAAAAGTATGGTCATTCCAGCCACCATGGTAGTCCTTTCAGCCCCAGGGTGGGCAACAAAGCTCAGTGGGTGGTTACTATGGCCATAGGGTGGGCATTCATGATCAAAGGGTGGGCATTCTGGCTCAATGGCGGTCATTCCAGCTTAGGCCAGGGTGAGAATTCTGGTCCTAGGGTGGGCATTTTGGCCCTGGGATTGGCATTCTATTCTTTGGGTGGGACGATCCTCCACAGGGTGGGCATTCCGACACCCACAGTGGCTATTCTGGCCCAGAATGCCATCATTCTGACCCTGTGGTCATCGTTGTGTCCCTGGAGTAGGCACTGAGGCACAGAGGATGGGTATGCTGACCCCAGCATGGGCACTGAGGCACAAAGGGTGGGCATTCTAGCCCCCAGCATGGACAATGAGGGACACAGGGTGATCATATCCTGACACCAGCACTCACATTCCCACTCCAGAGAGGGCATGAGTTCCAGGTAGGGGTCATTCTGGAACAGAAGGCTGTCATTCCAGTTCTAGGGTATGCATTCAGGCACAGAAAGTGGTCATTCTGGCCCTAGGGTGGGCATTTGGGCAAAGAGGGTAGGCATTCTGCCCTAAAGTGGGCATTCTGGACCCCCATTGGGCATTGCAGCACAAAGGGTGGGCATTCTGGCACAAAGGGTGGATATTCTGGCCCCTAGGATGGGCATTCCAGCCATAGGGTGGGCTTTCCAGTCCTGTGTTGGACATAGTGTGGACATTCCTGCTTCTAGTATGGTCACTCCGGCCACAGGGTGGGCACGGAGACAGAGGATGGGCATTCCAGCACCGGCATGCGCATTCCTGCCATGGACTGGGCACTAAGGCAGAGGGTGGGCATTCTAGCCATAGGGTGGCCACTGAAGCGGATGATGGGAAGTCTAATCTTAGGGTGGGTATTCAGGTACAGAGCGTAGGCATTCAATCTCCTAGGGTGGGCATTCTATCTACATAGTGGATCTTTGTGTCCTGGGTGGGCATTCTAGCCATAGGGTGGCTATAAAAGCAGAGGGTGGGCATTCGAGCCCTAAGGTTGGCATACTGGTGGGTGAAAGATTCCAGGAACTAGGGCAGCCATTCCAGGAGGTAGAGTTTTTTTTCATTAGAGCTGTAGAAACATAGACACTGTGGAAGAAGAAAAAAAACACACACACACACACACACACACACACACACACACACACACACACACCTTTCTCTGTGGCTTATCGTTCAGGTGGGGTTTTAACCCCCATCCCTTCCACCCCTGTCTATTGTACTAGTTTCCCTCAGTGGTACTGCCAGGCTCCTAACTCTGTTCCAGTCATTCTGGAAGAAGTAGTCATGGCGACACTAATTACAGCGACACTGGGCTAAGGGAGCGTACTGAATGCCGAGTCACCAGACAAGGGGGGGGAACCAAAGCAACAAGCCCTCAGAGCATCAGCAGGTGTGCTGGCAGACCACAAAAGCGCCGGCCACACCTGTAAACACCAGCTCTGCGACCGCGGAGAGGATGGAGCCAGGATTCATTGAAAGCGGGAAAGGAAATAGACTGCTGGTGGTGGAGGGCGACACATACCAGCGTGAAAGAAGCCATGGGGAGAGGACCTACTGGAAGTGCTGCGACTATGCAGCAACCCACTGCAAGGGCCGAGCGGTCACCATCGCAGGGGGTGACCAGACCATCTCAGGCACCCACAGCCATGTGCCAGACTCAGCCTCGGTGGGTGTCCGGAGGGTGCATGCCACAGTGAAGAGGTGGGCCAGGGACATGAACAAGACGTCCCAGCAGACAATCGTCACCTGCTGCTCAGGCATGAATGAGGCCATGGGGGGCAGCCTACTACCTGTACCTCTCCTGAAATGGGAAGCCCAACACGTGCACTGCAGCACCCAATGGGCACCAGTGGACCCCCAGACACTAACGGAGCTGGTGATTCTGGGGGAGTTCCACATGATAGAAGGGGGGGAGCCATTCCTGCTGTATGACTCGGAGGGCACCAGTGACCACAGGTTCCTGCTGTACAGCACCACTGGGAACATGGACTGTCTGGCCCGCTGCCACACCTGCCTTGGTGACAGCACATTCAAGTGTTGCCCACACCTATTCCAGCAATTGTACACCCTATATGGAGTCGATAGCACCACAGTCCTGCCCGCTGTGTACGTACTGATGACCAAGAGGACCGTGACTGCCTACACGGTGGTATTCAGTAAGGTGGCCCACTACACATGTAGATCAACTACAAGATGGCCACCTAAAGGGCACTGCAGATAGTGTTCCCACAGGTGGAGGTGCATGGCTGCTTCTTCCACCTGTGCCAGTGTGTGTGGCGGCACATACAGCAGACTGCAGAGCTGGCCCACCTATACATAGGCAATGATGTGTGTGCCATGCACCTCCACATGCTTCCTGCACTCACCTTTGTGCCCCCTGAGGATGTTGTGGCTACATATGAAGAGCTCCGCAGCTGGCCCTATTTCACAGAGCATGAGGAGACCCTTGCGCCAGTCCTTGATTATTTCGAGGACACATGGTTGGGCCATCCTGTCTGCAGTGGCCACTGCCACAAGCCACTGTTCCCTATCCTGGTGTGGAACTGCCATGCCTCTATCTCTGAGGGGATGCCCCGCATGAACAACTCCATTGAGGGCTGGCACAGGGCCTTCAGTGCCCTGCTTGGCGCAGCGCACCTCACCCTATAGTGTTTCCTGGAGGTCCTGCGGGGGACAGTGGCTAACCAAGGTGAAGAGGCAATAGGTGGTGTCTGGGCAGGTGGTGGGGTGCTCCCGTAGGCATTGGAGGGAATGCGCCCGCCAGATCACTGACCTCATCACCCAGTACAACACCTAGCCGCAGGGACTACCTCATGGGGCTGGTGCTTAATATCAGCCTCCAGGTCTGACCAATGGGGTGTGGGGTAACCGGCACCACCCATGCAAACTCCCATGGCCAGCACCTGCACCATATGTTGCTCCATCCCATGGCACCCCATCCATGACTGTGTTAGGGGTATCGGCCATGCCACCGCCATGTGTCTACGGGGGGCCTGTGTCACGATCCATGTGCATCAGCTGGCATTTTTCTGCCCTGCTATCCTGCTGTGTGTTTGGCCGTGTCACCGCTGGGCACCATTCTGTCTGCAGGTGGTCCAGTGTATGTCCCTGCCTTGCTATGCACCAGTCAGCTCTTTTGCATCACCCTGTGGAACGCCATGCATCCTGCTGCTGTCTGCCTGCCTCCGAGCATGTCAGCGTGGTCACTGTCATGGTCTGGGATGTGGGGGGGTGGTCACTCACCATGCCGTGGTGCTACTGGTGGCAGTCTGTGGTGCGCCGTACTGTGGCCAGTTGAGTCGGTAGCTGTCGTCGTGTCCATCTCGGGTGCTGCTTCAGCGGCCTGTCTGTCGGTATCCTTTACATTCCTTTACATTAGGGATGTTTTCCACATTTTCCTGGTGTCACTGTGGGGGATGTTGGCTGAGTGTTTGTCACTGCTCTGTGGTGCTTCCATCATGCTTGAACCTACTGATGTGAACCAACTAATGTTTCTACTACCTCTGCTGGCAGGCTGTTCCACAGCTCAGTCACTCTCTTCATGATGTAAAATGTCCTTATATCCCCCCCGAACCTCCCTCCTGCCAGTTTCCATTCATGCCCCTTTGTTACGGACTCCTGACTCCTATTGAATAGTCCTTCTGTTTTCATCTTGTTTATTCTTCTCAGGAACTTGACGGTCTCTAGCATGTTGCCCCTCTCCCTTCTGGCCTTGTGCAAATACACGTATAATTACTGGTGAGCATTTTTTTCCCCAGAGGGAAACCTAGTTATAATTTGCTGTCATAACCGGCTGGTTTTAATGGCAAACACATGCCGGGGTTTCCCTTGGTCCATGCATGCGCCAGATGCTGCTCTTTCCTTCCTCAGCGCCGGACTTGGACACTTCACCGCTACTCGCAGTCAGCAGTAAGTACATTAAAAAAACTTGCCTCTCATCACTGGAGTTTTTGAATCCTCAAATAAACCTTTAATCCTTGATTTAAATCATTTATAAAAAAAATTGGAAAGTTTTTAAACAGCCGCTTGGCCACAGACTTTCATCCCGACCCGACTGTGGCTGAACAGTGATATATTTATATTTTGCATAATTGCTGTGGTGAAACAAATGCTCCCCAGCAACTGTCTAAACTAAACCTGGAGTGGGGTGTAAACTTAGCTTTACACTTCAGTGTTGATGTTAACAAACCCCTCGAGCTTTGCTCTCAGGGTTTATGTAGCATCCAACACAGAGGGTGTGTGTAAAGTCTTGTTAAACACACCACCTTATGTATTATTTTATATTCAGTGCCTCAAGCCTTTCCACATAGGATCTGACCTGTTGGCCCTGAATATGTTTTGTCACCCTTTGCTGTACCAATTGAAGTTTATCTGCATATTTTCTTGGGGAGGGACTCCAGGACTGGGCACATTATTCCAGATGGAACCTCACCAGTGATCTGTATTATCATGTCCTTTTTCCTACTTTTGCAACCCCTCCCAAAGTAATCCAACATTCTTTGCTGTAGGCCTTATTGCACGGACTGGTTGGCTTGTGGGAGTCACTAATGAAGATGCCCAGATCCCTGTCTGTCAGAAGTGGCCAACCTGACTCCCCCCATCTGGTATTCTGCCTTAGTGTTCCTCTTCCTTATGCAAGTCACTTTTTTGGCATAGAATCGCAGCTGCCAGACATTAGACCACCTCTATAACCATTCAAATCTACTAAAATCGGGTGCAATTGCGTCAAAGGAGTTTGCCGCAGCTGCGCCAAAGAACGGGATTGATGCAGGGTTTGACACAAGCCCTGCATCAACCGTTGAAAATCAAGCCCCTAGTGTCTAAATGGGGCAGACATACTCAGGGTTCATTTCAGATATTTGTCTATGTGGGACAGTGACCCACCAGTATAAAAAGTAAGGGACAAATGAAAAAATAATGGGTCATAATGTTCAACCAAGCCCAGATCCGTATAACAGCTGTTTAAGAGCTCTAGAACAGTGAGTCGCTTGTCCCCAAGGTACAAGAAAAGGTGGGACACAATTAAAAACTGTGTGCCAATTGTCCCAGTCCCCCACCCAAAAATGAACCCTGCATACTTCTTGTCCCTTATCTAGTGTCCATGTAACCCAATCAAAGAATAGTATCTGCATTAATTCTACTTTCTGTGAGAGGCCCGTCATCCTCCACTGTAAACACTGAGCAGAAGTAGAGAAATCACCAGAGTCGTTCAGAGAACTGAGTGGCTTGTGACAAATCCACAACATTCAAAGTCAATAATCACAACACACAGTTCCCCCGTATAAATATTCAAATAGCAATAAGTTATTTTTGGTAGATTTATTTTGCTAGACTGACAAGGACTTACATATAACTATTCAGGGCAGAAAAATCCTCCTGATGGCATTTCGCCTTTAGGCTTTATCAAAGGATACTGCCATTAGAGTAGTGATCCTTAAACAGTACTAAACCACATCCTATCACATTTCACCACACACCTGTGGTTAATAATAGAATTAAGTGGGGGAGGCGCTGTGGAGCCCGAGTATGATGGTCCTAGAACACTAGAGCTCTATAAAAATAGTTTAAACTATAACGTTTTCAGGAAGATTTCCCTCACAAAGTCAGACACGAGTTATTTCAGCAGGTTGCTGTATTTCAAGAGAACAAAAATGGGCAATCCAAGGAAGGAAAAGCAGTTGAGAGATGGAGCTAAATCGAAAGTCCCTTTGGGCCCGACATCCTCACGAGCGGCTCTGGGCTGGGAACAAGACCACAAGATGGAATCTAGTGGAGAGATTTTACAGTCCCTGGGTGAGAAGATAAATCATTTAATTGCTTCAGTGGCTGGACTTTCCAACAAGTTTGACTCTCTCACATAGAGAGTCACTGTAGTGGAAACTACACTAGAAGTGGTCTCCATGGCATCGACTGCTGCTAGCAAAATGGCTGATGCAGCTATGGGAGCCATAACCTCAGTCGTTAAAGAGAATGCGCATCTTCATTCCCGACTGGAAATGCTAGAAAACCAGTCAAGGGCATCTAATATTAGAGTTTTGGGGCTCACAGAACATGCTGAAGGAGATCATTTGATCCTATTTCTATAAGATTGGATAGTGCAGCAACTGGAAAAGAGGCTACCCTGATCACCCAGAGAATTCAAAAAGCATATAAGAGTGGTCTTTAGGGTAGACAAGATAATCCAGAGGCCCCACGTACTGTGGTCATAGTTCTCGATGGAGTGGGTTCACGAGATAAGTTGTTAGCCCTGGTACAGAGAAAGAAAGCTCTTCTTTTTGATGGCAACCAAATTCGTTTATTTCACAACTTATTTTATGCAACCAGACAATGGAGAAAGCGATTAGATCGAGTAAGGGCGATGTTATGGGAAGGAGGAATACCGCATAGCCTAATTTTCCCAGCACGACTGCAAATCATACACCCGTAGTAAAATTTTCCACTTTTCGGAACAGACAGAGACTTTAAAATGGTGCCAGAGGAATGTTCCCTCCCGTACGAGGGGAGAAGAAGAAGAAGATGCTCTTTCTTCCGAAGAAGATGATTCCTGAAGATTTATGGACATTGTTGGTAATGGGTCATAAGATGGCAGTGATAACGTTTGTTTAAAAACATTGTAGTTAAAGTAACCCATTTATCTTTACTTTAGCTCCACAAGTAGGTTTTCAGCTGGTCTGGACTTTAAAATTGATCAGTGGTTGCTTATCTTGCTTTGTTTCCTCCCCATCAATGTCCTATTTGCTTAAAAACGTACAGCTTTCCACGTGCAATAATTATGGAATATTGTTCTCTTTTCCTGTACATTTGTTTCATTAAGTAAAAACACCCAATATGTCTGGCATATGGATGGGGACATTTTTTGTTAGTGGAGTAGAGAGTTCTGAGGGGATCTTTTCTTTTTCAGTACACAATTGTGTATAAATACTAGGGTATTGCATGGTGGCTAACTCCGTAAATCAGGGAAGGACTCTGATCAATATGATTTGAACTTTTTCTTATAAAATCCATGCTACTCATGGTCTCCTTTACAGCAAGTGGAATGCTTTGCACTGTGTTTATAATGTAATAGATATCCCCTAATAAGACGCATCTTATCTCAGTTAACTAACCCTTTGTGTGTATCAAGAGGAGTGGCGCCCTCATTGTACAGTATATCTGCAATGTTGAATGAAGGTATTACTGTATGTTTGTTTATATAAAATACAGAGTATAAAAAAATAATAAAATTAAGTGAAGCATTACCTTGTGAATTGCAGTGTAAACCAGAACCCTATTACCAATAAATATACCTGATAAATTTAAAACAAGGAACACACATATATTATTATATATATATATATATATATATAGCCTAAAAAATACTCAATTACAAAACTACTAACAGTTTTTATGTATTTTACAAGCTGGCACATATGTGTATAAAAATGGAAACCTTTTATAAGCCTTAGAAACAAAAATCAGTGTTACTACACATTGTATTTTATAAAGATATGTTTCTAACTTGAAATAATATTAGTCTCAAGACTTGGAAGTTTAAGCCCATAGATTGGAGTATAGAAGAATAAAAAAGGGGGGGGGGTGAACATGTTCGGGTCTAAAAAATGGAAATCTGGAAAATGCATTAGCCATGCAAATCCACAATGCCAGTAAGGATGCGGGACATAAGATTACGTTCTTTGGCCTGGAACATGTAAAAATGGAAATGGGACCAAGAGATGGCAACAGGGAACTACACCTAAGTAGGAGTATTTTCCAGGTCCTGTGCCAAACCTGCGTGGGTTGCTGCATTTCCTTCGGATTCCAGAGGATAAGCCTCCAGCAGAGATACCTTGACAGACTGGAGTGTCCTCCACCTGAAAATCCCTTTTTCTCCCTCCTGTTTTTTTTTTTTTTATTATTTCTTTATCCCACCACCAGCCTAGCTGCCCACTCCTTCGGGCGGCCAAGCCTGCCGTACTGCTCCTCCTGATTGCCATCCGCTGCCCCTCTTCATGCCATCCCCCGACTGACCCACCATATCCCTTTGTCGGGGGGTCCCTCCCTCCCGTGGCAGGAACTGGGTGGGGAGACTGGTGCTCGTAGGCACCTTCTTCACGCCTCACTGGGGCGGCAAGGGCACAGCATGGACATTCCAGGCTTTGTGGCAACAGGAAGGTGGACCACCATCATCCAGGTGGCCATTTTTCTCTTTTTCTGTCCCCCCCACCCACTGGAATGCATGCTGCAGCATCGTGGCATGATCATGCATGTGATGTGTGGTCACCCACGCTGCAAAGCGTGATGCCGAAACTGGCTGCCAGGCGCCTCCAAAGGGTGGTGCATTCTTGGTTCCCTCTCCTGGGAGGAGAGTGTCCAAAGGATGCTCTTGAGCCCTCCTTGCCTGCCTCCACTCCTATCGTTCCGGGCTCGGGGTGTGAACCTGGGTTGCCAGCGTGCCAGGCGATCCCCCACTGCCCGGTGCCATGGGCCTGCATTTTACCACTATTGTTTACTCCTTCTGCCCTCTTATCCTTGTCTCACCCTTTTTCTTCTTCCCCCCTCCTTTTTCCCCTCCCCCTTCTTCCCCACCTCCTTTTCCCCTCCCCCTCTTTCTTCCCACCTTTTCCCTCCCCTCCTTTATTCTCTTATGTTTCTTCAGCTTGTAAAATACATAAAACTGTTAGTAGTTTTGTAATGGAGTATTTTTTAGGCACCATATATATGTGTTCCTTGTTTTAAATTTGTCAGGTATACTTATTGGCAATAGGGTTCTGGTTTACACTGCAATTCACAAGCTAATGCTTCACTTAATTTTATTATTAACTACAGGTGTGTGTGTGTGTGTGTGTGTGTGTGTGTGTGTGTGTGTGTGTGCGGCGTGTGTATGGTTTAGTACTATTTAAGGATCACCACCCTAATGGCAGTATCCTTTGATAAAGCCGAAAGATGAAATGTCGTCAGGAGGATTTTTCTGCCCATAATAGCTGTATGTAAGTCCTTGTCAGTCTGGCAAAATAAATCTACCAAAAGTAACTTTTTGCTGTTTGAACATTTATATGGGGGAACGGTGTGCTGCGACTACTGACTTTGACTGACTGAGCAGAAATCGTTATTCAAAATAGATGCCTTCGGCTCATCATCCTCTATTATGCTATTAGTTACTCTCTTATTCATGTCTGTCTAGTTGGTATATGGAGAGGCAGGAGGGAGGAGGATAGGGAGATGTATCAGTGGAAACAGGGGGATGCAGGAAAAGCAGGAAGGAGCACAAAGGCACAAATGGCAGAGAGAATATCCCAGGAGGTAACAAAAGGGGACGAGGCATTTTTTAGGTACTTAAGTGAAAAAAGGAAGATCAGGAGTGGGATTGCAAGGTTAAAAAGGGAAAGGGGGGGGACTCTGCAGAGTGGGGCCAGAAAAAGATAGACATCCTGAATAAATACTTTTGTTCAGTGTTCACAGAGGAAGGAGAAGGGGAGGGACCATTAAGTAACAGCAGCTTTGGAGGGAGGGGGACACTAGTCCTTTTTTTGGAGGTAAGAGTCCTGAAGGGACTTGCTAATCTGAAGATGGATAAAGCAATGGGGCCAGATGGGGTGCATGGAAGGGTACTGAGGGAGCTCAAGGAAATACTGGCTGCACCCCTGTTTAACAACACAGTAGAAACAGGAGTGGTTCCAGAGGACTGGAGGAGGGCAGATGTAGCCCCACTACAAAAAAGTGATAGCAGGGAGGAGGCTGGCAATTTGTCAGCCTGACATCAGTGGTGGGAAAGTTAATGGAATCACTGCTGAAACAAAAGATTGTGGAATATGTTGAATCCAGTGGTTTACAAGATCTGTGGCAGCATGTGTTCACAGAGGGGAGGTCATGTCAAATGAATCTGATACATTTCTTTTGCTGAGTGACCAAGGAACTAGATCAGGGTGGAGCAGTGAACGTGGCCTACCTAGATTTCAGTAAGGCGTTCAACACTGTTTCACACAGGAGACTAGTAAGCAAACTGAGTAGGTTAGGAGTGGGTCCGAAGATGGTAAACTGGATAAGAAACTGGTTAGGGGATAGGCGACGGGGGGGGATGGTAAATGGAGTTCACTTGGAGGAAGAGAGGGTGACCAGCGGGGTGCCTCGGGATCAGTGCTGGGACTGGTCCTCTTTATGTCTTTATAAATGACATTGCAGAGGACTAGAAGAAAGGTCTGCCTCTTTGTGACTGACACTGAATCTGTAATAACGTGGACTCTCTGGTGTGGGGGGGGGTGGAAAGGATAAGCAGAGACCTGAGAAAACTAGAGGCGTAGTCAGGCATATGGCAGCTGGGTTTCAATGCAAAAAGGTGCAAAATAATGCACTTCTGGTGCAGAAACCGTGGGATTGGAGTACAAAATTGGTGGAGTGGTATTGACCACTGAGCAGAAAAGAGACCTGGGGTAATCATATTGGATGACCAAAAAGTGGCTAGGCTTTGTGACAAGGCAGTAGGGAGGGCTAGTGGAATGCTGGGGTGCACAGGGAGGGGTATCACCAGCACAGAAAGAGGGAGGTGGTGTTGCCTCTGTATAGATCGCTAGTAATATCCTACCTACAGTATTGTGTCCAGTACTGCAGACCACTCTCCAGAAAGACAGACAGAGTGGATGTGGTCCAGAGGAAGGCAACTAAAATGTTGAAGGGTCTGCATCAAAATCCATAAGAGGAGAGACTAAAGGACCTCAGTCTGTACACCCTGGAAGAGAAGGGGGTATCACTGAGACCTTGAAATACCTCATGGGGGTAAATAAGGTACAGGAGGAAAGTATTTTTCAGAAGAAAACGTGCTCAAGAACAAGAGGATACACTATGAAGCTGGAAGGGGGTAGATTTAAGAGAAATGAGATGTGAGGAAGTACTCCAGAGAGTACTGGATTCCTGGAACAGTTGTGGTGGGGCCAAAAAACAGTGGTGAGATTCAAGAATGCATGAAATAAGCTCAAGGGAATCGCAGTGGAAAGGGAGGGGAAGGGAGAAAGAGCTGTAGATTGGGCATGGTCTGCGGTAATATGGTAGGCAGGGAGAAAGGACAGACTCTGTGGGCTCAATGGTCCTTATCTGCCATCAAATTCTATTTCTGTTTTAGTAACATATAGAAATGTAGAAACTTAGAAGCTGATGGCAGATAAGGGCTGCATGGAAAGCCCAGGTAGTCTAGCGGTCCTCCCTCCCTAACCTGATCTGATCTCTGCTGCTGTAAATAGGAAAATCCCTGGTATGCTAGTGGTACCCCCTTCCCCAACATAATCTATCCATCAGCCCAGCCACAGTAACTTTCCCGGTGTCTAGTGGACCCCCACCCTGCCCCCATTACCAATGCAGGAGCCGGTGACTGGCACAGCCCTCCCACTCACCACCATGGCTGACCGCGGACTGAGCTCTCTCTCAAATGAGTGCAAATAGGTTTAATGTTCTTGTTGTACCAGCAATTAAAGCTGGCGACGAGGGTGAAAACACCTGCTCCACTGCAACCAATTCAGGTGAAGCAGTGCTGTTTGCAATTTTACTTGACTGTGCTGTACTGGACAGAACTAACTATAAAACTGTTAGGCTGTCATAGATGTGCTTCAAAAGTATGAAGTTCCTTTTAATAAGGTAACCGCTTTAGTGACAGATAATGCTGATATATATATATATATATATATATATATACACACACACACACACACACACACACACACACACACACACACACACACACACAAAGCATAGAATAGCAACTTGAACAGCTTGTTTATAAATGGGGTACATGCCACATGTACAGCCCAATTGTTTAGTCTCATTGATGACATTTGGAGGAATCATTTTAAAGTGGTTAACAGTTTGATTATGACTGTTGAACATACTTTCACAGCATGCCCAGCTCGTAAAGCTAGATTCAGTCAATTTCTGGTGGACAGTGGCAAAAACAGCTGTATTCCACCAGCTCCTGTTGTTACTCATTGGAATAGCTGGTTCAGTTCTGCTCTGTATCATTCCTTACATCTGCAGCAATATGTTGATTTCTTTTGTGACAACGCAGACGAAAGTGCTGCCATTTCAGGAAGTTGTGGAGTTAGCAGTCAGATGAAGTGAAAGGTGGTCTGCAGATTATGCTGCAGTATGCTCCTGGAATAATGCAGGCATTAACAAGTTACGAAGCTGCAGTTCCACTAGCTCACAAAGTGACTGATGATGTGACATATTTATCCAGTTGGGCACAGAGTAGTTCTGAGCAGTGTGTGCATAGACTGGCAAAGAACACACTGGCTGAATGTGCAAATAAAGGCATACATTGTGGAAGATGCACATTCCAGGTTCTGTCAGCCAGTAGCTTCATTTTTCAGAACTTGTCATATGTTTGACCCTAGCAGAGCAAAGTGGTTGAATATGTCTGAAGAAACTGTGTTCGACAGCATACCATTGTTTGAGAACACTAAAGCGAGAATAGAATTTTGTGCATACAGAGATTTTTTTTTTTAACAAAGGTTAACTGTGATAACATGATTGGGTTTTGGAAAAGTATGTCTGAATGATTTCCTGAACTGTCACAGATTGTGCTCCATTGCCTGTCAGTGGCAGTACGCAGTGTAGACGCTTATTTTCCACATATAGTGACATACTCCGGGGACGACAGCAGGCGAATTAGTTGTGCAAACTTGTCTATGTACAACAGGATGTTCCAAAATGCTGATGAAATTTGATTGTTTCCTCTATGTCTCTGCCTAGAGTCTAAGTCAGTAACTGTTTTGTCCTCAACATATTGGGCTCATTTTCATTTTGATTACAAAATACACCTCTTGTCAGGGCCAGTTATTTTCATGACATGAGGTATCTTTTATGCACTCAGGTATTAAAGGTAACTTTGCTGTGTAGATATTTTAACGCAGTAGTATTTGTTACCTGCAGATCTAGAAATAATGTTTGGATGCTGGCTCAGTGGTGCTAAGGGTTGAGGCGCTGGACGCCACACCTTGCGCCATGCTGGCGACCTGGGTTCAGGAATGGACTCAGGCTGGCAGGGGGAAGGAAGGATTGAGCGTCCTGCGACTGCTCTCCTTGATTTGGGGTGGGTGAGGGCTATGCACTGCACCGCAGTGACACCTGGCGGAGACTAGGTGAACTCGGACGTCAGCACACCATTGCATGACTGGCTCCTCAGGGGAACAAAAAATACTGGTAGAAAATCTGTGGGGCGACCTTGGTGGCTGATGGCCAGCCCTGCGCCCCTGGAGTCGAGAGGCGTCTTTGACAGCTCCGCTGCCCCAGGTCCGGGGGGATGCCATAGCCGGGTGTGCGATGGGGCATACAAATTCGCATGCAAGACTGACTCCAGGGGTGTGGGTGCCGGGGGTCGGTGAAGGACCGCTCCGACCAGGAGAGAAAATCATGACATGTTAAAGAAATAATGTTTGGGTGTCCGAGGGGCAAGTGGGATATAAATCTTGCCTGTCACACAGAATTGCTGTCCACACCATTTAGATGTAAATTTGGGTAGAGCATGATGCTGTGAGTTTTTCTTGGTGGTTGTTTTTTGCACTAGGACAGAGCAGCTGGTAGTTGTTACCCAACTCCTGCATATGCAGCAAAGACCTGCAAAAAAATAACTTCATCCAGAGCCCCCACCCACTCAATGTGATGTGCACAGAAGGGCACCCCTGCCTCCTATTTTTAATCAAATGTAGGTCTGAGAGGCACCTCTCATTTTTGTGTCTTTGTATTACAAAGACCCTGTGCCCCCACAACATAACCTCCTCGCTTCTACAATGGGCTGCTGCAGCATACTGCAAGTGGTAGAAGTTTCAGGACTTTTTCTGCCTACAACTACATCACAAGCAGATTAGGTTGTAGTTTCCTTTAGAGACAATACTGTCTTAAAAGATACTAGTACACTTCCCTTCATCACAGGCAGTACTATTCCAGCAGTTGGTGGTAGACTTCTGTTACCACAGTACAGTCTCAGCATATCCTGTTTAAGAGAAAGTGTCCAGGCAAATGCAGATATGCTGGGACATTTGGTAAGTGTACCTGCATCTCCTGGGACACTACTGGCTGTGCTCAGTGATAGCAGGCTGGCGGGAAGTGTGCCAGCTTCAGCCAAGACAGTAGTGTGAGTAAGAAGCGGTCTCAAACTATACTCTGTTTGGAATGTTGTCACAGCCAAAAAAATATGTAACTGTTGGGATGGCCTGTGAGACAGGTCTATTCCAAGTCTGTTCCCCGAATGACTGACTGACTGCATGGATCTGTTTGCATGTGAGCTCAAGGTCAGCTTGCGTGAAAGAGGTTTCTCAAATGTGTTACTGTATGGACATGCAAGTTTGGTGTTGCAAGCTGTTCTCTGAATACTGTGGATGTATTTATGCAGTGTTACAAGACAGAGTTGATAGAACTTCATAAAATTATTCAGCTGTGAAAATGTTGGTAACATAATATTTTCATTCAGAAAATTTAAGCAAATAATGTGAAGAGTGAAATACTGCAACAGAGTTATTTCTGTGACAGAACTCTCGGTCTGTGTTCTCGAAAGTGCAATGTTATACAGCTATGTAACTGTCACTCCTGGCTAGAAGTAGTTGTGGTTGCACCCGAGCTGCAGACAGGAATGACATGGCTTTGACACCCCATTCTGTCCTGTTAAGGCTGCACACTGGTTGACCACCAGTAATCTCAAGTCCAGCAGGTAGTAGGACAATACTGCTAGGTTCGGTTCTTCATCTAGTTAACACTGTTATGATTTACGGTCTGCCTTTTCCTTCTCTGGATGTCCAACAGCCCCACTGTGTCCTGCCTATCTGTTGTGCAAGTGTATTCTTGTGGTCGGATAAAGTTTGTTCACACTTACTTAGACGTTGAAATGTTAGGTTTATTTGCTAGTTAATGTGTTAGACTGGTACTAAAAAAGCTTTCACGGTCTACAGAAATTCTTGTGCAAGTTAAAAAAAAATTGAGAGATTTTTCTAAGAGTTGTCCTAGTGGTAGCAAAATACAATTGAAGCCGAGTCGAAATCTTTCTACTCTTTCAGTTCTTCCATGTAGGAACCAGCAAGTTAAAGAGCTACTGAGACCTCAAAGAAAACTTTAAAAAACATAATAATTAGGTACAATTCCACTTGCATTCCATTTGTATTCTGTATAATTCTCCTCCCCATTATATATCATTGAAGACATTTGCATGAATATATTATCTTTATCCCTTAGAGTTCATCTGCCTGTATAGCTTAATCCCTACTTCATGTCATAATCCTCTGTTGTAACATCACAATCAGTTTCCATGAGAGTAACTGTGATGTCACAAGCAGTGTTTTATGACCTCCGGTAGGGAGAAAGTAACAGGAATATATGAACTCTTCAAGAGCAAAGATCATGTTTTCATGCTAACAACTTCGGTAATAAATAACGGGGAGGAGCAATACAGGACTAATGTGAAATACAAGCAGAACTATTTTTTATTTATTTATTTATTTATTTTTTTTAACCAGGAGAGACACACTAAGCTGAAGCTTGTTTACAGGTGCAACCTGGGAGCACAAGGAAGTTTAGTGACTTGCTCAGGGTCACACAGTATGCAAGTGGGGGCTGTGGGATTCAAACCCAAGTTTGCAACTCAGAGCCTTAAACCACTGCGCTATACTGCCTCCAAGTTCTCCTAAAGGCATCATCTGCTCTTTAAGTATTCACATACATTTCTGTTCTTCTCAGGAAAAAAAACATATTTGAATGTGTTAACACAAATTTGCAGTGTGGTTGGAAAAACTGGAATTTCACTGTCGTGGACCAGATCCATCCAATCTCTTCTGAAGTGTCCCACATTAGGAACAGTTCCCTCCTACATTTTTCATCTTAAAACACTGTTCCACATTTGAGATGCCCTACTGTACAAACATATGTTACACCCATTTTAAGGAACAAATATGTTCCTCCGTCATTTCAGGGCACAACAGGTTGGGACTTGTTTGACCACAACTTGGTGTGGTTTCTAACAGTTTGCAACCTTTTTTTTAAAATATTTGTGCACCTTCCCCGGGGAACCCTCTCCGGCATCCACACCATCTACCAGGCTCTATCTCCTACTCCTATCGCCAACCCGACAAACCCCCTGGCTCTGAACCTCCCGAGGTGGGACCACCCTATCCACCCAGGGTGCTCTATCTAGAATCTAGTAAGTTGGGCTGGGCGGCTACAGAGAGGAGAGCACCTGGTATGCTGGAGTGTGGCCTGGAGGGTATGGTGCCATCGCCTATCCCCAAGGTTGGGGATTTTTTGCGTGCAAGTTTCCCCCAAAATGCAGACGTACAATGACGTCTGTGTGACTAGGTCGCTGACGTCTGTTGCCACTCTGCCCCTTATTCCAGCTCAGCATCAGAGGGCCCCTGGTCTCCACCAGGGGTTGCAACTGCACCGAGCAGGCCCCGGATCCCACCCCTGGGAGAAGAGAGCAGTCTTCCAGATGCTCAATCTTCTCACTCCCCTGCCGGTCTGGGCCTATTCCTGAACCCGGGTCACCGGCGTGGCGTGAAGTGTGGCAAACAGCGCCTCAACCCTCAGTGCCACCAGGCTGGCTAACAGTTTACAACTTAAAAGAAGCTTTAGCACTTTTGTTTCTATACTTTACAAAAGTTATTTATTGCAGACTCTGAACAACACATAAAAAATATCCAAAAACATCTAAATTGACACTTTAAGGTCAAGGCAAGGTGCTTTTAACACTTTCTTGTTTGTGAAACAAAAAAAAAAAAAAATTGACAAATTGAAAGTGTTAAACACTATCACAAAAAAAGAATAAATGCATAATTTGTTGCTAAAACAGTGTTGTATGTCTTGTTTTGTGTGCTTAAATGACTTTAATAGTATGCTGAGTATGTTGTATGTCAATTAAAAAGTGCCCGTGACTTCATCATGATATTAGCAAATTTGGCCATGACTACCCATTGAATTCTTCAAAAACAGCTCGTGACCAGCCCATGACTTTTGTCGCTTTGTCCTGTGTCAAACTTATATCCCTAGGTATATATACTGTTAGTAGTGATATCCTGTTCTCCCAAAGCTCAAAGTTATCCCAACCAGAAGAGATACAGGAAACAGTTGAATTTAAACTGCCTTTGTCTAAGAGATTCCTCATTTTAGCAGGTTATGAATGACAAAATATTAATCTGGCTTTTAATCTAGATCTGCGGGCCGGAGTTCCAACTGGGCAGATGGAGAATGGCTAGATTTTGTTTCATCTTTCTCATTAGTGCCTCTGCAAGAAACATGGCATCTGGCAGACCATGATATCTGTATAAATAATTTTGAACTTTTTCAAATTCCGGCAGAAAAAAAAAAATCTAACTATGGGTAGACCTTCTGGTGGTCCATCTTGCTATATCAAGAAAAATAAGTATTGCTCTGCCGGATGGATTATGTCACTGGTGTTTTGTTTGTTCCTTGGTGTGAAGATTTTGTACTTAGAATTCATTCTCATTAATTCATACTTTTCCCAAGCTAGTTCTAAATTTGCAGTAAAAGATCTCTGGAGCAGCTTGGCGGCCCTCCTTGAGTCGATATGTCTGCAATTTCCTAACACCCCGATTCTGATGCTCGGTGATTTTAATGCCTGAATCTGTAATTTTGATGGCATTTTGGACAACACAGCAGTTGAGGCCCTATGTAATGAGTCTTTCCCTATAGGTAGGTACCCATGCGATACTAGGGTAAACAGGGCTGGGAACGATCTTATTAATTTTATGATAGAATATAACCTTTTTCAGTATCCTGTGAAAACGGCAATGACAAAAACTGTGAGGACAAAAATGGAGACAGAAAACAGCGCAGCCACAAAGGGCGATTGTAAAAAAAAACACAGCGATCGCCAAAATGGTGACCTATGGATTTTCCCAGTCCCTGAGGAGGGTGTGGGGGTGAAGTCCCCCACAAAGGGGGGTGCAGGTGGTGAAGCCCTCCGTAGAAAGTCACTGTGCCACTGTCATCGCCATTACGGTGATCGCTGTGTTTTCACAGTTGCCCTTTGTGGTCGCGCTATTGTCCATTCGCTGTTTTTGACCTCATGGTTTTCCCCTCACTATTAATCAAATAGAACCATTTTTTCCCCTTAAATAGGAAGGTTATCTGGTGACAAACCAGATGACTTTACAGATTTTTGTGCCCAAGGAGCTTCTGTAATTGACTGTGCTCTTTGGGACAGTCCACTTGAGGCTTGGGCCTCTCTGTCTGTAATTAATCAGAAAGTGACCACCTGCCCCATCCTCTGGTTGCACTTTGAATGATTTTAAAACTGAGATGCCTATATTAGCTTGTGTGGCAATAATTTGTTTTCTGTGAATACACAAATCAAGAACAGGAAGAGAGTCATTTGGACAGAAATGATTTCAATCTCTGTCATTCAGATTACTTCTCCCTTTTTAGAATCAGTTTTAAACTCAGATTATTCCTACACTACTGCCCCAGAGCTATATTCTAATTTGGAACTTTAGTTTATTAATTTACGATATATTTTATATTATGTGGGTAAATCTGTACCTAAAAAAATATCATGGCTGGTTTGACTAGGCTTGCCGGCAAGAAAAATCTAAACTTTTAGCTCTTGTTAAATTTACTAAAAATCATCCTTCTAGAGACAACTGCTGACTTCTGAAAAAAGCTAGAAACAAATATAAAAATTGTTTTAAAAATAACAAAACAGCCTTTTACAATGCTCAGTGGGATAACATGCTAAGGGTTATTCATTAGAATGATACTAGATATTTTTGGTAATTGGTAGAGAAGGGTACTGCTAATTGGTCCAATGTTACTGATACCTTTATTCCAATGGATAATTGGGTAAAGCATTTTTCTGACTTACTCTGTGATGATCAGTTCTGTGTTAACCTGGTGTTCCTCATATATTGCCCAATTAGGCCCTTTTCGGTCATTGAGGTTCTTTCTGCTGTAGTGCTACAAAGTTTGGTGGCACAGCAGAAATTAAATTAAACAAATAAGGCGCCCCATAGACCCTGTTTAGGTGGGAAATACAGGGGTAGTGTACAGGGGTCCCATCTTTGTGTGTGTTCCTCCTCCCCATCACGCCAGGCAGTGCAGACTGAATAACTAAAAAAAGAAAAGTTTTCTGTGCTGCCTGCAGAGTCCCCCCCCTCCCCCGAGCAGACAACGCGAATCTAGGACACCCACACACTGAGACTGCTGTCCTTGTCCAGTGCGTGGTGTGTGTTTTTAAAAGGACAGCCAGTGCTGGCAGGGGCAGGCTCGGGGTTCGAGAATCAAAACCCCCAGTAAGTTTCTGAACCAGAGTTCCTGGAGTGTGACTTGTGGGTTGGTGTTGAGCATGGAAGGAGCAGGACCGTGAGAGAGACAAGAACCTGGGCTTCTCTGGGTTTTGAAGCTGGTTCCGTTGATTCTGCTGCGGTGCCTCTCCTCCACTCCACAGCCGAAGACTGCAGCCCATTCCGCGGTCCAGTGTTGGTGGTCCGGTGGGTGAAGAGTACGGGGGTCGCTCCAGGAAAAGAAGAGTGGTCTGATGTGGGCTTTGTATGGCCCAGTTTGTTATCCCCCCCCCCTTAAAAAGTTTATTCCAGTCCCTCGTCAGCAGCA
The DNA here is from genome assembly GCA_016271365.2 of Neoceratodus forsteri. Lineage (NCBI taxonomy): Eukaryota > Metazoa > Chordata > Ceratodontiformes > Ceratodontidae > Neoceratodus > Neoceratodus forsteri. Next base: position 421,786,509 of record JADMNL010000023.1, read on the forward strand.
AGTGAAGAGCCGCATCATCGATTCTGAGGAGCGCTGGCCCTCTTGAAGCTCAAAGCCATCTGCTTCATTGCCTGACTCCCTCCTGTAATCCCTCCCTCTGCCAGCAGCACCTCCCACATCCCATAGCAGAATTCTTCACTCCAGGTTGGGGCAATGGATTGGCGGCAGCACCACTAGCAGAGTGCTGTCCGCCTGGTTTGCCACAGTTTAAGAAAAAAAAATGTTTAAAAGCACCTAGGGTGCCTGAGAGGTCAGCCGAGAGTTGAGAACTCATTTTAATAAATTAATATTGACCAGGCGTGGCGATGCCCAAGGGAGGGGCTAGACATTGGAAGCCCTAAGGAAAGCTGTTAAATATTCATTAATGGAACTCACGGAGGCAGAGCTAAGGCGGGGCCCAGGGCAGAAGGGCCCCAACTGAATTAAAGATATATTTAAAGAGGCAACTTCTGGGGTAGTTTAAAGGGGCCCAGCAAGACAAATCCCTGTAGCATAAAGGCGCCCAGCAAGACAAGCCCTGCTGTGTAAAGGAGCCCCACAGGACAATCCCGGTAGCTTAAAGAGGCCCAGCAAAACAAGCCTTGTGGTGTAAAGGGTCTCGGCAAGGAAATCCCTATAGTCTAAAGGAGCCCAGCTAAGGCAAATCAGACAAAGAGCTAGCAAGCCAAGGTGCCCTGCACCTTATCTAGCACCCCAAGTCCCAAGCACTAGGGAAGGGTTCAGCAGCCCAGTAGCAGTTTGTTTAATTTTGGGGACCTGTTGGTTTTCTGTGGCTTTGGGACAGCAACTGAGGCCCATTGGTGGGGAAGGTTTTTTTTTTTTTTTTTTTTTTTTTTTTTAAGTATTTCCTACCTTTGGACCACTCATAGAGGTGGCTGAGGAAGGAGTGGGCTAGCAGCTCCCTAATTAGGCTGGTGTGGGGGCAACAGGGCATTTGAGGCACTTGGTGTGGCAATAAATTTGAAACTACCTGAACTGTGTTTTACTGCTGACAACCACTTGAACTGTACCTGAACTGTATGTTAGTCGCCTGCCACTCTCTGAACTGTGTTATTGCCCCCAAACTGTTTATTTGCCTTTGCAATTGGCCCATTGCCCCCCGGAACTGGTCAATTGCCCCTGGAACTGGTCAACTGCCCCAAAACCATTTGCTTACCTCTGCAATGGGCCAGTTGCCCCTTTAACTGGTCAGTTGCCCTGGAGCTGGTCAACTGCCCCAAAACCATTTGTTTGCCCCTGGAATGGGTCAATTGCCCCTGGAACTGGTCAGCTGCCACTGGAACTGATCAGTTGTCCCAAGACTGCTCATTTGCCTGCAATTGCATCCAGTTGCAGTTGCACTGTAGTGTGCAATCACTTTGTACCTGGGAATTCCAGAATCAGTCCTCAGCTGCTCCAGAAAGGTGTTCAGCGGATGCATCCCGCACTTTCCATAGCTGATCTGAGTAGTGTGACCCTGCAGTAAGGGTTGTCTGAATATCCTCATCCACGTCCCGCACCCCTTGCAATGTCACGTTTGTTGTTTTCCGCTAGTAACAGTTTACGCTCAGGCCCAGTGCAGATCTGGTCGTCCATTTTATTGTTTACCTTCTTCATCTCAGCTTCTTCAAGATCTTCTGTTCTTGTCTCCAAATCAACTTCCCGTTTGTTGTTTTATGCTTATCCTTGGCTCATCTGGCCTTGACACCCAGAAATCCACTGTTTGTCTGACTTTCCAAGATGTCTTCATCCTGGTTCTTAGTTTCCATGGAGTCCTCCCAACCATTCCTGCATCTGGTATCTTGTTCCAGCAGTCCACCAGAGGGCTGTGACTGGGTGGCTTCCTGCATCTGGTATCTTGTCCCAGCAGTCCACCAGAGGGCTGTAGCTGGGTGACTTCCTGCATCTGGTATCTCAACCCCGCAGTCTGCCAGAGGGCTGTGGCTGGGTGGCTTCTGCATCTGTCATCTCATCCCAGCTGTCCACCAGATGACTGTGGCCGGATCCTTTGTGCTTCTTCTTCTTTGCTACATTCTGGCAGCCCGCCAGAAGGTTTTGTGCCGAGGAGTTCTTTTGTTTGTTCTTTGTTTCTGGCAACCTGGGAGAGGAGGTGTAGCTGATGGACCCATGGCCTGTTCAAAATATCTCTCCACAACCCCAAAGTTCCATGGAAATTTTTGTAGCCATGCCGACCAGCGAGCCTGCTTATTCCCCTTTCAGAATCTTCCTCATTTCCCTTGTTCTTTCTGCACTGATCGATCATCACATGGACACAGACTTTGATAGCCAGCACGAATTGTAAATTGTATCATTTTTAGTGTCTTGCTATAGCTTACTGTAATAGTTCCTGTGTCTGGAGTACTCCAGGGGTAGTCACCTGGGTAGAGGTGCACCTCAGGGTCAGGGTAGAGTTACCTGTACAGTATCTAGGGTACCTTTACCATTTAGAAGCTTGTATAACTTTAGAGTTACAGTACCAGTATTTAGAGTTTTAGAGTCTTCCTCTTATAGGAATCTTACAGTGCTAAGTTTACCCCTTTTCCCTGTGACTTCCTTTCTCCATGATTATTAATAAATACTGTGAAGCATCTGAACCTCATTCACGACTCCTGCCTCTCTGTCAGGTGATACCATCCACCTTCATAAAACATGAGGTGTCCTCCTGCTATTCCACCTGCTGGGAGTGACACTGGTGTTTGTAATTAGTGTGCAATTTACCTGGGTCATCACAACACTTTTGCTCTAGTCACACTTTTACTATAATTGGACTACTACAGTACACAACCCATCGTCTTACCACTACTGCACTGTAGTTTCTGCTCTGAAAAAAATAAAGCACCTGGGCCAGACCAAATTCCTCCAGAAGTATTTTTGTCATCCATTCTTCTGTGGTCAAATTTCTTGTTACTATTCTTTAATTGTTGTATAAGAGAGGGTTTCTTTCCTAACTCATGGAAGGGAGCAGAAATGGTTTCCATTTTTAAAAAGGGAAATAAAGCAGATCCTAAGATGTCTCGCCCCCATCAGTCTTTTAGGCAGCTCTGGTAAATTTTTACTAAGATTATTCTTGATCGGTTGCAAGTTCAACTTATGTGCCTGGGTGGGCTATCTCCCTTACAGTATGGATTTGGAATAAATTGTTCCAACTTAGACAATTACTTTGTTCTTAGACATAGTTGGGAGAGATACTGTCTCATTTGTGGACAAAGGGTGTATGCTGCCTTCATAGACTTGTCATCAGTGTTTGATTCAACTGATAGGAACAAACTGTGTCAGTCTATGTTGGACTTGGGCATTGATTATGCCCTTGTGTTGCGATCTTCAATTTGTATAATAACAAATGGGCCAGTATGAGAATGGGCTCTTTGGGAGTTACCTCTAGCAGAGTGGATATCAACAAAGGTGTCAGACAAGGTTGTCTGCTGGCACTGATGTTATTCAATGTATATTTAGATAAACTGTTATGATCATTTCATGATTTTCCCTCAGATTCTCCAAAGACTGGGTCCTGTGAAGTCCCTGTTTTAGCATATGCAGATGACGTAGTGCTGTTATCTCTATCTCAGTCTGGCTTGGTAAAGAAATTACAACATCTGGTTTCAGAAACACAACGTTTATCTCTCTCAATTAACTCTACCAAAAGCCAGGTTGTAGTTTTTGGTAACAGCAGATCAAGTATCAGATCTTCATGGCACATTGGAAATACAGTCCTCCACATGGTTAACCAATACTTTTATCTTGGTCTCATGTTTTCAGCTGGCCAGGCAGTGGAGGGCCCTCACTATTTCTAGCCTACAGGCTCCTCACCTCCCTCAGTTACCATATAGTTGCACTGGACTATGAATGCACTGTATTATATATAAGACAAGGCCTCCCTGAGGCGGCTTACCACCAACTCATTTCATGCATTGCTTTAGCTACCAATTGCATAGGTCTTAACTGCTCATTAGGTAAATATGTCTATAGCACTGCCATGTTTTAGCTACCAAATGTATAGACATTAACCCGTGCTCATTGTACTTATACTCTGTATGATTGTTCACCCACATTTATTCTATGTATGTACTGTATGAATGCCTATGTTTTATTCTGACGTGAGATGATGTGTTGATTTGCTAGTGGAGACAAACAAGTGCAGGACCTATGCTACATGCTCTCTGTGACTGTGGAGTAGTACAGAGAAGCAGGAGAGCAAAAGCTGAATTAAAACTATTAAAAGGTATGCCACCATTGCGGAAAAGCTTGCTTTCTTACCAGTAAATCTTAATGTGTGCTCCTGCGGTGTGTTTGCTCCCGTTGTTTTTTTCTCTCTGACCTCCAGGTGAAGGAAGGCCTGCCTCAGTGGATTGGGTGCCGAGAGCTGAAAAAAGCCGATATCAGCAGTGGACCAGCTGGAAGTTCCCTGGCAATGCAGGACCACGGGTGGATTAAGAGATGCCAGTCGGAATGGCGCTGCAACGGGAAAACTTCACCAAAAAGAGGAAAATATATTTTGCCCATTTCCACTCTGTTTCCATATTTGTATTGGGATTATTGAAAGTATACAGGACTTATAAAAGGACCTTATTTTTAAACAAGTTTTAAAAAGTTTTTACCTCAGTTTCTTTCTACGCTGTCTTTCGTGCTTGCTCTGTGTTTTTGATTGTCGGGCCGGTTCGGCTCGGGGACCATTGTTCATGTTTGGTGATCTTGTAGTGGGTTTTTGGATCTTGTGCGAGTCTGGTTAATGGTTTAAATAATAGTTTGAAAATAATTTAGATTATATATTAAAAATAAAACTTTATATTCCTGCCATATGCAAATTAGAATACAAGATAGTCACATGATCTAAGAGTATAACATGCATGCTCATCTTTTTAGGGCAGAGCATTGCAGCATTTGGCGTTTTGGAGCTCAGGTGTGCAGTCAGAAGGAGGACTTTAAAAAGTTTTAGTCTCCTACAATTGGTTTCATGATGACGATCTGACCACCTGGTTTTATATAGAGCACGGATTACTAGAAAACAATTGGTAAATCGCTCGACAAACACCTTTTTGCTTTTGACATTTGATATTTGATGCCTGTTTGTTTTAAACTAATACAACTTGGTAATGGCTTTTTTAAAAACAATATTTGGCTATTTACAGCTAAAATTAATGATAAAAGGCAAAATCAATTATAAAACGAGTGAAGTGTGGGCCCTGAGACGAATAGCTGATGAACAAAAGCTCATTTTGAGACTAACCTGATACAAGAGTTAGTATTATTTTAGATTTGCTCTTGTTTTTAGGAGAGAACAAGCTCAGGTTTAAAATGTCTCATTATAGTAGATTATACTTATCCTTGATGTTTAATTTTTTGATGATTTTAGCAAATTATAAGTGCTGACAGATAGAACCTTGGGCAATAGTGTTCTCTGTCTGATTGTTTTAAGTGATGTTACTGCTATTATTTAATATGTTATTTTTTTACAGTGGTGAGTAAAAAAGGAAAGGAACAAATTTTGGAGATATTTCGGGAACATTTGCCTTAGACTTTCTACTCAACCTTATACAACAGTGAAAAGTGAAGAAATTAGGAATAAACTGAACTTAGATTTGAATTTGAGATAGGACTTTCAAGATATGAAGGAGATCAAGGGCGTTGAATGGAATTTTGAATCCAAGATTGAACCGGATATCGATATCAGACTTTGGACTTGGCAATATTTTGCTTCAGGTTGCTTCAATCACGGGATATCACTGGTCCGATTTATTTTATTGTTTATGATCTAATCTGGAACCAGTGTAGGAACTGTGATTTAAGATTGCACTATATTTATACGTGAGGACAACAGATCCCTTTGGTTGGATCTGTTATTGTTATTTAACATTAGAGACAATTAAGCACATATTTTTGTTGTGTTATATAATTCCTGATTTTACAACTTGCGTTTTTGATTCTATAATATTTTGAGATATTTACATGCACTTATATGCATTTTTAAAAGGTATATTTAAGATATCGCGGAGTTCTTTTTTGAACTCTATTTTTAGCAACTGATTTGCACAATATTGAACTACTTTGTTCATGGTTAATTAGTCTGGTTAAATCAGTCCCTAACTAATTACTTTATTAGCTCTGTATCTTTCTTGGTATTCTCTTCTGGGTAACTTTAAACTTGGTTAACAAAAGAAGCAGTTTGGCTTGTGGTCAGAAAATGCCAAGCTTAGAGAAGAAGAAGAGAGGGAAAGGAACACAGATTATAAAGTTAGTAGAGAATAATAATGGATTGTTTGAGGAAAAAACAGAGTTACTTAAAAAAACCTAAAGTGAATTGCCAGGGGAAAAATCACTCAGTGTTTTACTGGCAGAACAGAAAAGCCTATTATAGTTTCAGCACCTTTGGGTAGAGATACAAATGAACTGGTTAAAGGAAATAGTCTCTTAGAGGGTGTAACTAAACATACAGGGGAAATAAAGAAAGACAGAAGTACTGAATTTAAATCACTCTTTTTCAGACTCAAATTTAAACTTAGATTTTAATTTTCATTGATGAGTTTGAGCTTCCCAATGAATATAGTTATAGTTGGAAGGCTTCAGAAGTGAGTTCAAGCTACTTTCAAGAATCAGTAGCTGCAATTAATGAATCTTATCAAGATAGTCCCCTGTACGAGTCTATAAATCAAGAGGGGGGATACAACACCTATTGATGTAACATCTACTGAGAGATTTTTATGGGAAAAGAACTAGTCACAAATTTTAGAGAAGGAGGGACAAAGGAATAATTATCAATCAATAATTAAAGGGACAGTGGCTGAAACATCTTTACAGAAAGATAGTGTGGCCCAAGTATTGCAAAACTTGAATTTTACAATACAGGGACTGAAACAATTAGCTAGGGAACACTATTCCACAAAATGAGGAAATTGAGAATGCCTCAGTATATTTTTCACCTACAGAAGATATAGGCAATCCAGATCTGAATTTAAACTCTGTTACTGAATTCATGTTGGATGGAGATCTAGATAAGGCAGATGAGAGTTATAAAAGGGATCAAAAGGAATATATTGTGAGGAGAGGAAATTTTATTGAAACATCTTCCCTCTCAAAGCAAATTTTGGATTCAATACGTGACCCATACCAAGCTAATGTAATTATATTGGATAATTTATGGGTCATGAAAGATGAATTAGAAGCCCTGAGAGTAAATGTATTTCAAAACCAATTACTTTCAAAAGATCTGAAAAAGATGCAAAAGGAAAATCAAAAACAGAGAATAGAAAAGACAGTAGATACCCTGGAAACAAATGATGAGGATGTAATAGCTATGAACAAAGTAACTCAAGTGAATCTTCCCCCACCATTTATGAAAAATATTGAACACGAGCTAGGACATGAACAAAGGTTAGAGATGAAAGAATTTAGAAAGAGATCAGTAAAGGGACAAAGGAAGTTATGGGAAAAAAGAAAGAGGTATAGAGTTAATCATAAAAGGAAATATCTTTTGATAGAAAATAGAGAAGTAAAATCTAGTGATGTACAAGTTTGTGATTGTGATTGTCAAATGATGTATTCTGAGGATTTAAGCTATAAGGAATCTAATCAGATACAAGCTAAAGATGAAGTTGTGGGGGGGGGGGAGACCAAGGGTGCAAGACCAGAAATGACCAAAGAAAATATATTGCCAGTTATAATGGAAGGCATTGAGAAATCCAGCAATGATGGAAGTCAATGGGAAATATCTTATAGAAATTTATGGTCTGGAAGTTTTATATGAGGAAATTCAATTGACATTAACAAACTGGATAAATCAATTATTGCATTTACCTAGACGTGGTTTAGGAGGTCATTATATTAGGAGACCCATTACTCAAAACTGTTCAGATTGTGTTTTATTTTATTGTGAATCATTGATCTTGGCTAATGAAATATTGATGGAAGAAAGTGATCTAGCTAGTAAAGAAATATATATTCGTCCGCCATATTGGGTGCCAGTAATGGACCTAACTGAAGAGAATGATCATGAGGAAATTAGACAAAAGGAGACGGATAGAGGTAGAATAACTCCAGTTCTAAAAGTAATATTGGACTTTGAAAGTGTTGCTAAAGCTAAATGGGAGAACAGAGTCTTAACCCTCTTTGGATGGGAAAAAGATCCTATCCAACCTATAACACAGTTAAAAGCAGAACTGGGATGTTTTTATCCTGTGTCCCAACTTTAAATCTTACTAAAAATGTTATTGAAAGAATTTATATATACATACGTATACACACACATACATATATACACATATACATACACACACATACACACACATACACACACATACACACACACACACACAGGCTCCTCACAGATAGACCTTATATTTAGGACATCAAGAATAGTGGAGCTTATATTAAAAAAAATGCATCATTGCTAGATATATATGGAATCTGTTTAATAAATTACAGATTGCTGGAAGGAAATGGCCAAACTGAGTCTTAAAACCACTCAAACAAACTCAAAGAGGAAAAAAATAGACTTTCAAATTGGCAAAAGTTAGAAGTAGATGGGAAGAAAGGTCTGAAAAAAGATGAATTATCCATTCTCTCCTGGAATATAGAAGGTTTAACCACCAAATTGGTTGATTTGGAGTTTAAGAAATTTTTGGCTACAATGGATAATAGCTCTACAAGAAACCTGGATACAAGATGTTATTCCTCCTCCTTTTCTGGACTATACAGGTTATTCTGTTCCGACTTTCAAACAAAAGACTCTTGGTAGGGCTAGTACAGGTCTCATAATTTATGTTAAAACGGCTTTAAATTTTACTGTACAGCAGTTGGAGATAATTAAAGGAATACAGACAATACAGTTGAAAGGGAAAGATTTGGAATTATTATTGGTTAATATATATTTTCCCCCGGGAATAAATTGGAAATGAACAAAACCTGGGTTTCATTTACAAATATGGTCCCTAAATTATTAGAATTATTTGAAAATATTCCTATTATTTCTTGGGTATTATAATGCATGGGTTGGAAATGTATATACAACTAATATTCAGGGGATGAATGTGGTCAACCAAAGGATTAAATACGAAAGAAAATCAAAAGATAAAGTAATAACACGAAGAGGAAATTTGATATTTCAGATAATGGAGGAGAACCATTTTTTCACTAAATGGATATATGAAGGGAGATCAGGAAGGGGAATTTACTTATTTAGGAATAAATGGATCTTCAGTGATTGACCTAGTCTGGGTAAATTTTGGAGCGGCAAAAATATTTAATGATTTGCTTGTTTTGTCTCATCCAGAATCATCGCATATGCCATTTGTCTTAAGTTTGGATCATGTAGATATATCAGATGGCTTGATATGTAATGAACAACCTCAATTAGAAATAATCAATTTAAGGCGTATAAAATGGGATGGTCTGGCAATTGGCAGATTCGATGAAATATTGGTTGCAGAGCATCTCACTGAGTTGAAGTCTAGATTGATTAATACACTTGAGAATGATGCTAAATTGGAAATATGGAGAGAGATGATGACCTATCTTGCCCTGTTTTTCTCTAATAACTCTATTGGAAAAAAGGATGAGATCACATGGTTTAATAAAACCTGTAAATTAGCTAAGAAAAATCTTAATAAATTAGTATGTATTTATAGGAAAAATCCAAAGACAACTAATAAGAAAATTCTACATAAAGGAAGAGCTAATTATAAACGGTTATTAGAAATAGAAAAGAGAAAATATCAAAGTAAGTTGTGGGAAAGATTGAGAGAGACAATTATTAAAAAAGATATTAAGAAATTTTGGTTTCTTGTTTCACAGGGTTTTGGTCAATATACAATTAAAATTATAGCTATAATCACTTCAAATAAATGGACAGAGCATTTTGCTCAATTGTATTTTTCATTAAATGAAGTAGAAGACAGGATTTCAGCGAGTCAGCTGAAAATTATAGGACCCAGACCTTTTTTCACTACCAACGAAGAAATTATAGGAGCCATCAGGAAAAGTTCTTCAAATAAAGCCCCTGGCCCAGACAAGGTACTCCTAGATATGTTTAGATCATTTACTGATTGGTGGTTACCTACATTGCACCATCTACATAATGTGGGATGTCAATATGATACATATCCAGAATCTTGGGCAGGAAGTATTATTTGCCCAATCTTTAAAAAAAGAGGATGTTAATAACCCACTAATGTATAGGCCAATCAGCCTTTTAGAGTCACCACAGAAAATTTTTACAAAAATAATATTAGAACGTTTACAGGGTTGGGTAGAATAAAATAAGTTATCAGAATTACAAAATGGATTTAGAAAAGGTTGATCAACACTTCAACATTGTTATGTATTAAAACATCTCCTTTGGAAATATGTTACAGTAAAAAAGGCAAAGTTATATTGCTGTTTTTTAGATCTTCATTCAGCTTTTGATTTAATAAGTCAAATTTTATTATGGAAGAAGTTACAATAGTATGGAATTGATCCAACTCTGTTGAGAATAATTAGAAGTTTATACCAGAACATATGGTTAAAAGTGAGATATGACCAGGCAGGGAATTTAACAAATAAAATTAGGACAAATTTAGGAGCAAGACAGGGTTGTCTTTTGGCTCCCCTTTTATTTAATCTATATGTTAATTCCACAATTTCAGCTTTGGATAATTCAGAATTCCATGCACCAACTATAATAAATAAGAAAATTTCTTGTCTAGCTTACGCTGATGATATAGTTTTATTATCAACATCAAAGCTAAGTTTGCAGCATAAGCTGAATTATTTTTCAGAACTTTGCAATATTGATAAGTTACAGATTAATAAAGGAAAAACAAATTTGGTGTTTTTTGGACTTAAAAGTAAACAAAGGCCAATTATTTATCTAGCTGGTAAAAAAATAAATACAGTAAGTCAGTATGAATATCTTGGAGTTCTTTTTGCACAAAGCTGTCGGTGGAATTTGCATATAGCAAACAAAAAATCTTAAAATTACAACAAATGTGCTTAAGAGATTTAATATAAATTATGGTCAAGCCTCAGTGGAAAGCTTATGAAGAACTGTGAATGCAAAGATTAAGACTTCTGTACTTTATGCTTCTGAAATATGGTCTGAAGCAAATATTAATTCTACAGAAGTCATTATAAACCAAATCTATAGATACTTATTAAGAATACAGCAATCAGTGCCGGCAGAAATTTTAAGATATGAATTAGGACAAAAAATCTTTAAAATACAGGTAATGGAACGAAGATCGATATTCATATTAAGATTATTTCTTCTTCCAATATCACGTCTTCCATGTATGTGTTTGGAAGAGGAGTTAGATTATAATCATAGAGGGTTTATATCAACATCTATTTCCATAATTAAAAAGTCACTTTTCTCAAGAGACTTGGGTCAATTACTATACGAGATATACTTAATTCCATTTGAACAGATAAAGCTACAAATTAAATTAAGACTTAGGAGTATTGAACAAGGAGAAGATCATGTCAGAATAATGCAGTTAGTGAACTTTAGGTGGTATAAAATAATGAAACTATCAAACGGATTGGAGACGTATTTAACATCTTTGTCAGATTGGAAAGAAAGGAGGGTGATTTCACAATTTAGAATGGAACTATATCCAGCAAATTATATAATGATAAAACAGAGAAGAAATTAAATTAAGACCTCATACTGTGTGTGCAATAACATAGTGGAGGATGATTTGAAACATATTGTATTACATTGTCCCCAATTTAACAATCAAAGGAAGTACTGGCTTGGTCCTCTTTTGGCAACCCTTGGTCTTCCCCCGGCAAACTTCTTAGTTATTTAATTCTAAAGATATTACAACATTGAAAAATCCGAGTAGTTTTTTTTACTATCTATTAAACTATGAGGAATGAGATTTGATGAAGCTTTTGATCATCTAGAAAGGAAATGGTTTGATCTGATAGTCAGTTATGAATGTTGTTTCACAAATATGTGTGTGATATTTTAAATATTTGTGTAAATGATTTTAATATTTCTCTATTGTAATGACAATTGTCGAATAAAACTTTTCTACCCTTCTGACATGGAGCCTTTGGAAAGGAGTCTATGACTCAAAGGGTTGTAATTCCGATTTCCTAAATAAAATAAATAAATAATACTGGCTCGTGGCATACCATTACTGTGATGCTATTATTAAAGGAAAAACACCTCTCTCAGCCTTAAGAAGTTTAATTATAAATATGGAAGCAGTAGCACTAGGCCCCTTATCCAGGCTATCCGATCCAAGCTTAATACTCAATTGCTTTTTGCAACAGAGATTTGGGCCCCCTACATGTTGAATAATTTGGAAAGAATCCCTACTCAACTCTTGAAATTTTCACTGAGACTAAATTAGTTTATTCCATCTGCTTATGATCGATATGAGTTGGGATTTGAGTTTTCATACTTTGGCAGACTCCCTCTACATATTCTATTGGGTTATATGTACTCTGGCTTCTCCTGATGGATTGCTGAGGCTTTGCATGGAAGAAAAGGAAAGATGGGTACAATTAGGTCTCCAGAACTCTCCCTAGCTATCTCATCTTTATTGGGAAAATATCAACTTTGATACATTTACAATTTTTATAAAAAGGTATTACCGTTAGCTGGAAATATAAGAGGTATATTAAGAATAAAATTAGAAATATTAATCAAGCTTTGGACTTAGAACTGATATCCCTCTCTGGATGTCCATCATGGTACGCAGCTAATGAGAGATGGTTTGGTTATAGGTTCTACTTAGATTATATTCTGGAACCTAAAAAAATAGCTATTTTCCTAATGTACACATCTGAGTTATTTCCAAGCAATATCAAAGTTGTTAGATCTGCACATGCCCCTAAGGCCTCAGAGACTTCATGTTCTTGCCAGGTTGGGGGAACTGAAAATTTATAACATGTGATGTTCAGATGTGCCTGGTACCTCAAACCCTGTAATGCTTGGATCTTTAGCATCTTCTCTGATTTAAGAGAACTACCTGATGATCCATTACTCTTCATGACGACTGTGAATGATGCTGTGATCGTAAACAAAATTGCATATTATTTCTCCACTGGGTTTAGAATTCAAAAGGATAAACCTTTTACTTGTTTTCAACCATTATTATCACTGTATCTATTTTTTTATGTCTCATATTTAAAATTGCTAATTTTATGTCTTTATACCATGCTTTATTTTGAGGTGTAATGGTATGATGCTGAACAATAAAGCTATTGAACCTGACTGAACCTGTGCCATTGGGCCAGTTTAAAACGGTCTACTTTTGAAAATTAAAATGATTTTCTGATTTCCAGCAACAAAAAAAAAATCAAGGTGGCATCAAAACAACTCCAATACAAAAAATTACTCCAAAATTTTAATTTTTGGACATTATATTTTTTATTACTAAAGACACTGCACATGAAAACAGGCTCTTGGTCCTTAAGACCATTATATGTTCCAACTGAATTTACTTTTTTTAAATCTTGTACTTCATTGAATTTTATGGGATGCACAGGTGCACTTTATACATGAACATCCATTTGTTTTATACACCGACAGGTAGTTATAACATGAAAGAAAAGCACGTACACTTCGTCATGTCTTGCTTTGTGGGATACAGAGATTCTGAAGCCTTAATGACCCACCTGAGCTTGAAAACAGACCCACAATCCTGAGATAGACCAAGAATGAGAACCAGAGTTGGCAGAGACCTCTCTCTCTCTCATCCCCTTCATTAGCCCACTTGTTCCTCCAGTCAGGAGGAGTCAGATGTTGTGGGCAGGGTTATTCAAATTGCTGTCTGTACTGAGCATCTTTTGAAGTCCACTCAAGATGCTCAGTGTTCTGTGCTGCACTCTGCCTAGTGTTTCTGCTGTGATGGAGTGAGCCAGTCAGGCTTAGGATTGCACTGCCTTGGACTTGCTTTGTTTTGGGACTGTTGCCACTCATCCTCTTCATTAGCTCACTTGTTCCTTCAGTTGGAAAGAGTCGGACATTGTGGGTGGGGTTCCCCTCTCCCTATTTAAGGCCTCTATCCTACCAGTCCTTTGCTGCAGTCCATTCGCCTAAGGGCCATAGCATAAGGGCATCTTGGAGTCTGCCTTTAGTCAACCATGAGGAAGCCATTTGGCTGGACATGCTGCTCCCAAAGGGTTCAGTAGGGTATTCCCTTTGTAACTGCCTATGCCTGCTGAACTGTAAGTTCTACTCTGCTAGTTTTTTAATTGACATTCAATACTGTGTTGCTGGCTCCTGTGATCTATGCTTCTATATTATTGTCTACATTTAATTTGCTTGTCTGCATGTTGCTTTTAGATATACTGTAGGCTAGGCAAGGCAAGGCAAATTTTATTTATTTGGCACCCAATCCTTGAGGCTCTGGGTGCCTTACAGAAAAATACAATGAGACGAGCAATAAAACAATTAAAATAAGATTACATTAATATGATTATATAAAAAAATAAAATATAAACCAGGTTTCAGCTTTCATGATGCCATAATCAGGGACAGATCAAAACAAAATGGAATTCAGTAGTCATTAAATGCCAGGCTAAAGAGATGGGCCTTCAGCCTCCACTTAAACACTTCTAGTGAGAGGACCTCCTGGACTGCAGATGGGAGTGAGTTCCACAGGGTCAGCCCAGAGATGCTGAAAGCATGCTCTCCTGAGGTCCTGAGCGAACCCTGGGAATATCCAGGAGGCCCCTCGAGGAGGAGCGGAGGGAGCAAGCAGAGGTCACTGATGTCGGGAGCTCTGACAGGTAGCCAGGGCCCAGTCCATATAGGTGCTTAAAGGTGAGAAGACCCACCTTGAAAAGGACCCTCCACCTGACCAGCAGCCAATGCAGGGCACGCAGAACTAGGGTTACATGACTGTTCCTTGAAAGACCCATCAGCAACTGGGCTGCTGTGTTCTGCACCAGCTGTAGTCATCGAAGGGGTCCCTCCCATGACATCTGAAGTACAGATCATTGCAGTAGTCAAGCCTTGAGGAAACAAAGGCATGTGCTAACGTTGGTAGGTCCTCGGGTGGAACAAGGGGCTTAATCCGGGCGATGTTCCGCAGATGGTAAAAACCACTGCTGACTACAGAACACACATGATCTTCAAAAGTCAATCTGCTATCATGGATCACGCCCAGATTTCTCACCCTTGGGGAAGCCACCAATGGGGTCAAAACCAGTACAAGAATAGAGTCAGCCCCGGGAGGCAACTCATCACACCCGTGACCAGGCTCTATACCCAGCACCTCTGCCTTAGCCAATTTGAGTCTCAGCCAAGTGGAAGCCATCCAGTCATTGATTTTAGCCAGACAGTTGTTAAACAGATCAACAACTCCGGATGTTCTGGGAGCAAATGACAAATACAGTTGGGTGTCATCTGCATAGCAGTGAAACTCCACACTGTATTGTCGAATAATTTTGCTGAGGGGCAGCATATACACTGCAAATAACATTAGTGACAGGATTGAGCCCTGTGGTACTCCACAAGACAGAGGCACTGGGGAGGAGGAGAAATTCCCCATCACCACCCGCTGCACCCTATCCGAGAGATAGGACTCAAACCACCTGATGACAGTACCAGCGAGTCCACAGAATTCACAGAGCTGATCCAATAACATGATGTGATCCACAGTGTTGAAGGCTGATGAGAGATTGAGGAGCACAAGAACTGAACTGTCTCCTCGATCTCTGGCCCTGAGCAGATCATTATGCACCCTCACTAGAGTTGTTTCAGTGCTGTGTCTAGCCCGAAAACCTGACTGAAATGGCTCATAAATGTCTGAGGACACCAGGCAGTCCTCAAGCTGTTGTGCCACCAACTTCTCAACAACCTTGCTCAAGAAAAGCAGGTTGGAGATAGGACTGTAGTTTGCCAGAACGTCAGGGTTGAGGGAAGGTTTCTTAAGAAGCGACCTCACCAGCGCTTCTTTCAGAGCAGCTGGGAAACCCCCTCTGCCATCGAGCACCTGGCAATCATGGTGAACACCAGGCCTACAGCCTCAACACATCCCATTAAGAAACACGTCGGGCCAGGTCCAGTTCACAAAAAGCGTGCTTCAGCTCTAAGATCACCTTAGTTACGTCAGACACTTCCACTGGCCTAAACTCTTCCCAGACAGATGGAGTGCCTCTATTCCCCCCAGCCTGGCCGCTGTTAGGCAATAGCCTACCTGGAAGAATCACCGATCGGATGGCCAATGCTTTGTCTGAGAAGAACAGAGCAAACTCTTCACATACAGTGGAAGAAAAGGCTTTTTTCGTTTGCAGACAGGCAGGATGCAAAAGCCTGTCTATAGTCCGAAACAGCTGAGATAGTCTGTTCCTCCCCGCAGCAACTTCCCTGGACAGGAATTTTGCCTTCTTATGGGAAATTGCCCCCTGGTACTCAGCATAGTGAGCACGCAGGGCCAGCTTGTTGGACTCCAGCTGGGTCTTCCACCAGCAGTACTCCAACTTCCAACCCCTGATCTTCATCGCCTTGAGATCCCCATCAAATCAAGGGGATCTCAAGTGAGAAGATCTGAGTCACTCTCTAAACTGGTGCGATGGCATCCAGAGCTTTGGAACCACTCTAGTATAGGTGGCCACTGCCTCTCTAGGCGTCCGATGGCACATGCATCAGCCATAGATAGATCAGCCATGGCAGTCCCTCTGGGTGCAAGCCCTTAAGGGGTGATAGTGACCATCCTCGCAGGGAGGACTTTCAGTGGGAGGCCCCCCAAATGTGAACTCCATGGTGTAATGATCAGACCAAACGACCTGATCAATCTTGAGGTTATCAACCTCAAGACCCAACTGGAACACCAGATTGAGTGTGTGGCCATGCTGCTGGGTAGCAGAAGCAACTGCTTGTGCCAGGCCCAATGACTGCATCAGCTGGAGGAGGTCATAACCGAAACATGAGGCCTCATCGTCGATCCAAGCATTGAAGTCCCCCAAGATTAATCACCTAGTGGACTCCTGAAGTCTGCTACCTCCTGCAGGAATTCTCTCAAGCCCCAGGGGGGTGGTAAATGAGGAGAATCCTGCAACCTGCACCTATACCCGTACCCCCATGGACAGCGGTGCACTCAAAAGATCGGGTGCTGTCAACTGAGTGCAACGAGAAGCTCAGGCTGGATCGAAAGAAGATATAAACTAGTAATTATAACTAAGTTCCAATTTATTTTGCTATGTATTTTTACCTTGTAATTAATACCACCTGTCTGCATTATTTGCTAGATAGCTATAGCTTGTTAGATACCAGGTCACTAGGTCACTGTACTAACAGTGCAGTATTAATTTGCACTGTGAGAATAGCAAAAACAATGACAGCAACAGGGGTAGAATAGCGTTAGAGAATTACCGCTATACCTGTTGCTGTCTGCTTAATGGTGGAAGGGATCAAGTTGCTGTTGGTGTGGTGTCTGGACAAGCCACTCCCATGGTGGAGTGGCTAAGATACCAGCACACATCAGCGTCAGAGACCTGGGGCCCACGGTTCGGTTCCCCATTTCTTGGTCTTAAAATGTTTTTTTGTTTTTTTTAAGTAAAAAATGTTTTCCCCCTCCCGAGTTTCTCCCCTGCAAGTCCACACCCCTCAGAGTTGATTATATTTGGTCCGGGAGGTGTGGGGGGTGAAGCCCCCCACATCAGGGGGTGCAAGGTGTGGAGTCCACTACAAAACAAATAATCTGCACTGTCGCCCTATGACTTGGTATTGTGTTGGCGATGTTTTGTGCTGGTCGGTGCATTTACTGACCTTTCTATGCCTTTCGGCATTTTGCTTGTGGTATTTGTGTGCCGTGCTGTTTTTGTTTGCGGGGTTCTGACCCTATGCCAGCTTGTTATAGTACCAAGGTCTTAATGCTAGCTAATTTACTCTTAGCTTATAACAGTAACTAGTTCTTATATCTGTGCTAGTTAGTATAGCTTTATATAATTTCTGTCCTTCTAATTTATTTGTTAGCTAGATCTAGTTTGTATTTACCAAAGGTTATATCATCCTGGTTCTTTAAAGTTCTTTGTCACTTTGTTAATACTACTAGCAGGTGACATTGAACTTAATCCTGGCCCCATCACTACTTCATCTTTATAGCTTTTCAAAGGTTTGAAAGTTGTCCATTTAAACATCCCACAGCTTTGGCCCAAAAGCTGACCACCTACAACCCATCATGCTTAACATACAAACGGATGCTCTAGTTATATCCATCTTTCACTAAAAATACCACCAACAGCTTAATCTGGTTCAGTTGCAGTTGGTTACCATCTGTCCCCCCCCCCCAAACGGTCGCCCCGAAAAGGGACTTCTAGTCTCAGTGGGCCCACCCAGTCAACAAAATTCAATGAATAAATAAAGAAATAAGTGAATGAATCCTGGCTCCCTTCCAAGGTACAGAATTCTGCTGTAACTATATCTGGCTGCACTATAGCCAGGTAATATTGCAAAAAGAGGGGCAGTAGTGTTGCAGTTTACATTTCAACCAGAATCCAATATGTGACTGTTCTTGCTATTTTTTTTTTTTTTTTTTATTTAGTTGTTTAACCAGGTATAGCACACTAAGCTGAAAACTTTTTTACAGGAGCGACCTGGGAGCTCAAGGAGGTTAAGTGACTTGCTCAGGGTCACACACAGTATGCAAGTGGATGCTGTGGGATTCAAACCCAGGTCTGGTCTGCTGGATGTCACCAGATTTGCAGCTCAGAGCCTTATACCACTGCGCTATACTGCCTCCTATTTCTTCCTCCTCTGCCTATGAGCTGCTGCTTCTTAAACTCTCTCTTCCTTTTTCAGTCCCCATCTTTATTGCTGGGGTTTACTTTTGCCCTGGTATTTCCCCTGCCTTAGTTACTGTGCTTCTTTCAGCTATATGTTCTAATTCTTCCAGAGGCAAGCTTTATATTCTTGGTGACTTTAATATGAATTGACTCTCCCCAAGTACAAATAAAATTGTTCAAAATGTAAAGTCACTATTGTTGACTCAATTGATTACTGACCCCACTCACCCGAATTTTAAATCTTTAAAATCACTCTCTGATAGACTGGGTTCTCTCTTTTCATCCACACCATGTTGTAGATGCAGGAATCTTTCCTGATGCCTTCAGTGACCATCGTGGTTTACTGTGTGCACAAGATACATCATCCTAAGACATCTCTAAATTCATCCATCTCAGGTCCTTTAGGTCACTGGACTTGTCCTCCCTCCTTGCTGACCTTATGGCTACTGACTGGACTCCGATCTCAACAGTAGATAAAGTACAGTTAGGTAAAAACTTACTGTAACAGTACATCTTTGAGAGAATCTCTTGCATCAGGCCACACTTTTGAAACTATAGCCATCAGGTGCTTGGACCACACAGAAACTTTTCTAGCTAGCAGTTTACAAGGGACCACCAACAATGATGTCAGATGCAGGTGACGTCCCTCCCATATAAACGTATGTGGTCCCCTGCCCTCCTCAGTTCTCCCACCAAAGGTCATGTACAGAGGATCTGCTGCTGGGGAACCAAAGAAAGCCAGAGGTTCCTGCCTTAAGAAAAGAAGTGAAACAGAATGTGAACCATCCTAGAGAAAGAGAAACCGATACAGAAAGCTCAAAGTCCAAAGAGGATTGGGGGGTGGGGGAGAGATGGCATGGCCTGATGCAAGAGATTCTCTTGAAGATCTACTGTTATGGTAAGTTCTCAAAAAAGATAGTAGTTACTTAAGAATATTTCTTGCATCAGGCCACACCTATGGAGCGAGTCCCAAGCAGTTCTGACAGAGAACCAGTCTGGGTGGCTGGAGGCCGTAAGCCTAAAACAGGAGGCCCTGAAGCACAGCCAGACTGAAGTCTGCCTGTCTTTGAGAGGCAATGTCCAGACTGTAGTATTTAGTGAAGTGTGGACAGAACTCCAAGTTGCAGCAGCTGAAAACATTCCTAAAACAAAAGACTGAAGTGGCCATGCCCCTAGTGAAACAGCAATGGACAATACCAGAAAGTTTCCTACCGTACTTCCTATAAAAAAAAAAAAAAAAAAAAAAAGAGTACAGCTGGCCAACCATTTGGATAGACACCGTTTAGAAATCACTATGCCCTCTTTCCCAGGGACAAAAGAAACAAACAGCTACGAGAATAGCCTGCAGTCCTCGTACAGTGTGTATAGTAACACAGAATTTTACGTACATCTAGGGTGCAGAGCAATGCTTCCCCTGGATAAGCATGCTTGGATAACAGTCAGATGGATGGATGGCTTTGAGGCAAACTCAGACACCACCTAGGAAGAAGCTTAGGAACAGGACACAAAGACAGCCTGTCTTTGTGGAAACTCAAATAAAGAAGCTCACACATAAGAGCCTGAAGCTCAGAAATCATACAAGCAGAAGTAATAACTAAAAAGAATGCTGCCCATGATAGAAAGCGTGCTTGCATGCCACTGCTGGCTCAAAAGGAGACAAAGTAGGTTTCTACAATATGAAATTCAAGTCCCCAGGTAGGACTGGATTTCGGATGAGAGGCTTCTTATGGAGAATGCCTCCCAAAACAATACGTGACACCTCTAGTTGTGCCACCATACAGCCATCAATAGGCACATGGAAGGCTGAAAAGGCTGACAGAAGCACCTTAAGAAGGAGTATTGCAGGCCAGAATCTGAAAGGGACAGCAAGTGCTCCAGAAGCTGATCTACTAGATAAGTGAAGGGATCCAAGTGATAGGAAGCAGCCCACAGAGCAAGGCGCTTCCACTTCATGGAAGAAGTGGCCCTGGTGGAAGGCTTCCCAGCAGCCACCAGAGCAGCAGTCCCCTTTTGGGACACCCCACAGCTAACCATGGCTATGTTTGCAGGAGCCAGGCATGGAGGTGCAGAGACTTAAGGTCCGGAGGGACCAGGGTGCCCTGCTCCTGTGACAAGCCATTCCACAGGGTTAGGGGCACTGGATGTCCCACTGCCAGCTGCTGCATCATGGGGAACCAAAGCTGATGAGGCCAGAAGGAGACAAAGAGGATCAGAGTGGCCTCTTCCAACTGGAGGTTGATCAGCACTCTTCAGATAGTAGAGGGAAGGGAGGAAAGGCATAGAGAAACCTCCCTTTCCAAGGGAGGGTACCACACGTCTCACCAGAAGACTCCAGCCCAGGAGCAAGTGAGCAGAAATGCAGTGGTTTAGCATGGAGTGGGGATGCTAAAAGGTCCAACTTTGGATGACCCCACCTGTCGAACAGGTCTTCTACAATAGAGGTCAGCAGCTCCCCCTGGTGCATTGGAGACTGTGACTGGCTGAGCTTGTCCGCCAAGATGTGCAGGATGCCTGGAACATGGACAGCCAACAGTGCTAGACCATGTTGTAGAGTCCAGTACCAGACCCTCATCACTTCCCAACACAGAAGGTGCACATGGGTCCCCCCTTGTCTGTTGATGTAGTGCACTAGACTGAAGTTGTCCATCTGCACCAGCAGAAGATCTGAGGACAGATTGGTCTGGAGGGCTTGTAAAGCATACAGAACACTCTCATCTCTAGGATGCTGATATGGAGGGCATCCTCCACTCTGGTTCACATCCTTTGAGTCTGATGAGGCCTCAGATGAGCCCCCCAGCACAACCCCGAAGCATCTGGGGTGAGAATCTGTTGAGGGGAAGGAAAGAGGATGGGAACCCCTTTCAACAGGTTGTGGGGTTCCCCCATCATAGCAGCACCTTTTTGAATGGGGGGGGTGACTAGAACATGCTGTTCTAGGTCATTGGTGCGTTGGTCCCACGGGACTCTCAATGTCCATTGGGGAGTCCGCATGGGCAGTTAGGCTAAAGGTACCTTGGTAATGGCTGCATCCATCAGGCCCAAAAGCCTCAGGAAGGTTCTGACTGTGACATATCTGCTGTTGTAGAGCAGATGGGCCTAAGCAGTCAGGTGGGCAGCCCAGTCCTGTGGCAAGAACGCCAAGCCCTGAGCCGTGTCTGGTACTGCCTCGATGTACTGTAGGCATTCACAGGGGTCAAGGCTGTCTTGGCGCTGATTGACCCCGGGTCCCAGGGCATGGAACAATGCATGGTACATGTTAGCTGGTCCCTGGGTCTTGCTTTGTTTAACCAGAAGTCCAGGAAAGGGAAGCTGTACAGTTTCTCCCTACAGAGGGCCGCCGCTATCACTGCTAAGCATTCAGTAAAGACCTGTGGTGCAAAAGACAAGTCAAAGAGAATGCTCAGAACTGAAAATGCTCCCCTTGGGCTGGACGCTGAAGTGCTGCCAGTGGGGAGCATGCACCTTAACAGCAGGTAAGCATCCTGCATGGCAAGGGAGCATATCCAGGCTCCATAGTGCTGAAGTGGCAATTGACCATGTGGTGTTGCTATCCTGGAACTCTGGGACTGGAGGTAGAAATTCAGGTCTCTCAGATGGGCCATCAATCCCCTGTAGATTTGGGGTCTAGAGAGGAGTGGGAATGGAACCCCTTGTTCCTCCGATCCTTGGGGACAGGATCTATGGCCCTTTTCTACAGCAACACTGTGGAATTCCTCCAGCGGTACTGGGAAGAGGTCTGATGAGAGCACTAGAGGAAGATCTGGAGGCCACTCCCAAGGTTCCAAAGGGTGGCCTTGTACAAAGAGCTGCAGGACCCAAGCATCTGTTGTGATCCAGACCGAGCAGTAAGGGCACAGTAAACCCATCATGTGCCGGCAACTGAGTTAACAGAAATCTCCAGGTGGCCCATGTGCAAGAAAGCTGACCTGGAGTAAGGCAGAACAACTTGCCCGCCTTGCTGCATAAGACGGGGATCAAGTGGAGTCTGCTAGGTAGCCAGGTGGCCACCTCTGCCAGCAAGCAGCAGGGGAAAGGGGAGGACAGAGAGAATATGGCTCTCCAGAATTCTTCAGTGAGGGTCCCAAGGATGCCCCTGGGCATTAGCTCTCTTGCTGCATCAGAGAGACTGCAGCACAGGGAAGATAAATAAAGACAGGTATAGCCCAGACCCCATTGAAAGCAAGGGGTGAAACCAAACGCAGCAGATGGGCTGCCCTCCACATCCCTTATTCTCAGCCACCTGGAAAAGGAGGGCAGGGTGATATCTCTGAGCCTCACCTACAGGCTGCGAAGACTGTAGTGAAGGAAGCAGAATGTTGACGCCCTGGAATGCTTCAGGTGCGGTGACAGGACAGGTGGTGACACAAGGCTTGGTGGAAAGACCTTGGCATCGTAGTGCCAGATAGTGGTGGCATGAGCCTTGCAAATTGGAGAGGCCAGTGATGGTGGGTAACTGTAGAGGGTCCCTGGGGACACACTGCCAGCTGAACGCTAGGGTACAAAGGGCAGAGCGGCAGGAGCAGCAACATCGATGGAGGAATGCCCCACAACACCAATGGGCATGCATTGGCGGTAGTGAGAGAGCTAACACAGCACACTACCCAGTCCAACCCATAGGCAGCCAATGGCGGAGCTGTGGGAGGCATAACTGCCTGAGCGGTCGACGGTGTGA
This sequence comes from Neoceratodus forsteri, assembly GCA_016271365.2. NCBI lineage: Eukaryota > Metazoa > Chordata > Ceratodontiformes > Ceratodontidae > Neoceratodus > Neoceratodus forsteri. The sequence continues at coordinate 421,809,877 of JADMNL010000023.1, forward strand.
TAGAATTGACTAGAGACATCGATAGGGGGTGAAAGTAGCCCACGCCGTCCCTAGCAGGGTTGCAGATGGCCCTGCCAGCCAACCATCAGAATACAGAGCATGTGTCAGCAGGATCCACAGCAGCAACAGGGAAGGGCAGTCCCCATGTCAAAATTCCCCGCCACCCCTAAGAGGGACGGCAGAAATTTAATGCCAGCCACCTGTCAGACAGCAGAGAGCTGGTGGCAGGAGTAGCAGCGGCAATGGAGGGCCAGCGGTCCCAGCGTTAGTGAGCCTACACCATCCCTCAGAGGGATGGTAGGACTTGGTGTCTGAGGTCTAAGTGGCAGGAGCCATAGTGTTGACAAGGAAACAGCGGCCTCGACATTGACGGGCCAGCGCTGTCCCTAGGAGGGATGACAGGACTGGCTGCCAGCTGACCTTGACAGTACAGGGGCTGGGCAGCAGGATCCGCAGCATTGATGGGGAGAAACAGTGGCCCCCGACATTGGCATGTCCCCGAGTGATAGCAGGACTCGCTGCCAGCCAACCGTGGAATACAGGTGTCTGGGCAGCAGGGTCTGAAACATTGATGGAAGTGAAGCTTATAGCCCTGGCATCGATGGGCCATAGCCAGCCAAAAGGAAAGGCCTACAGAACCCACTGCCAGTCACAGGGAGGCAAAGAAGGGCAGACGCCAGCTGGGGAGGGCTGGCAAGAAGCTCTTCTAGGCAAGAAGCATCGATAGGGATGGCTGCAGCCCCAGCATCAACAAGCCCTCACCGGCCATGCTGAAGAACACTGCCAGAGCCGTACCTTGTGGAAATAAAGGTGTGGGATAGCAGGAGGCATCACCGCCGAAGCAGATGACGCAGCCTAGGTTGGCACCAGCAACAGTGGTGACCGCCTTCCCGCTGGTCACAGAAGGCTGGCAGGGAACTCTGCCAGAGCTGTACCTTGTAAGGAAGAAGGTGTTGGATGACAGAAGGTGTCTCTGCCAAAGCAGACAATGCCACAGGAGGAGCGGCAACTGGGAAGAAGTCCAGGTGGAAGATGTCCTCTACCCAGACAGAGACGGCCTAAAGCTGTCCATTGGACCCTGACTGTCTTTAAGGGAGCCAGAGAAGAGGACTGGCAGAGCTCTTTCCTAGTCTGGCTCAGTCAGATGATCCACAGAAAAAGTAAAGGCAGGACAGGCTGTAGAAGAAGACTCTGGGAAGCTTGTTTGAAGATCAGGAACAAAAATGGCAGGCCTAACAGTCGTGGACCTGGAGGGATCCATCACTCCTGAAAGAAGCAGAAGAGATGTCAGACTGTGGTCGACAAACACAGCTACTGAGGAAGGAATGAAAATCACAAGAAACAAAAAAGTGATTTTGAAAAAGAAAATGAAAATTGTTGGCAGTCGATTGAAGCAGTGATGTCTCCATGGAGTCCGATGTGCAATGGTCAATGGCGGGAAAAGAAATGAGAAGGGTGCAGGACCACCCACATTTATATGGGAGGGACGTTGCCCATGTCTGACATCATGGTGGGAGGCCCCTTGTAGACTGCTAGCTAGAAAAGTTTCCATGTGGTCCTAGCACCTGACGGCTATAGTTCCATAGGTGTGGCCTGATGCAAGAAATATCCTTGAAGAAGACTATTAATTCTGCCCTTCAAAACTTTCATTCCAAATTTATGGCTGTATGAGATCGTCATGTTTCCCCGAGAAAATCCAGAATCCGGGGTTCTCATGTTCCTTGGATTACAGGTGAGGTGATGACTTGCCTCAGTTCTAGAGACCTTACCTCACATTCTTTAAGATCACTGGCTCCCCAACTGCTTTGGCACACTACCGTTTTCTTCATAATGCCTGCACCAAAGCCATAAGACTTGTTAAGTCTGTGTATTTTGCATTCATACTCTAGAACAACTTTAATCACCCCCTCCAAGTTCTGGAAGGTATCCACTCTCTTTTTCTCCACTCTGACCCAGTCTCCCTCCCCTATTCTTAAGGATGGTGACATCCTCATTTCTGAGCCTTCTGTTGCTTCTTCCTTTAACTCCTACTTTACTACATGTGTCCTTTCTCATCTCTTGATCCCCCTTTCCCCTCTCTTCCCTCTCTCTGCCTCCTCCCCCTTTAAATATTTTTCCTTTTCTTCTATCACTGCCTCTGTTACTCTTAAATCCTTGCTTGCCCTTAATCCTCACAAAAGGTAGTAGCCCTGATGGTCTTGATCCCAAACTTCTTCTCTCAGCCCCTGCTATCACTCTGCCTATTACCCTTCTCCTCAACCTTTCCTTTTCTTCTGCTAGTGTCATTCCTCTTCCTGAAGGTGGTGATCTCTCTTTTGATAACTTCTGTCTTATCTCTCTCCTTCCTGCCCTAAGTTACAGGAACACCTTGTTCTATCTCAACTCTCTTCCTTCACCCCCCTTTCAGTCAGGTTTTAGGAAATCTCACTCCACTCCTACTTCTCTCCTTCAGCTCACTGATTCCATACTCTGAGGTGTGGATCAGGATCTGATCCCATCTGCTATTTCTGTTGATCTTGCTGAAGCTTTTGACACAGTGGCATACCCCCTTCTTCTGGACAAGCTTAAAGCAACACGTCCTTCTGATTCTGTAGTCAGCTGGTTCCATTCTTACCTTGAGAGTAGATCTTAATCTGTCCGGATAGGTAACTCATTTTCAGCTCCAGTCCCGATCTGCTCAGGTGTCCCTCAAGGGTCTGTCCTGGCTCCTATTCTATTTTCCATGTTCTTAAATTACCTCCCCTCTGTTCTTATGCGTTCATTCATATGTACACTGATGATACAGTACTTTTTGCATCTGGATCCTCCTCCTGTGATACCTCATAATTGCAGCTGGATTTTGACAAAATTTTAGCGCTGGTTCCAGTCTAACCAGTTAACCCTCAATGCCAAAAAAACAAAACAAAAAAAAAAACAGTTTCTGACTTTTGGCACCCATCAGAGGCTTTCCAGACTCACCCCTCTCCCTTATTTCACACCCTGGATGGTGCTATGATTGAGAATGTATCCTCTTATGTACCTCAGAGTATGGCTTGGCCATCATCTTGATTTCTAGGTTCATATTGATGCCATTCACCAAAAGCTTCACCCCAAGCTTGGTACACTACACAGGAACAAAGCGTGTATCCCACTTCCTGTGTGCCGTGAGATTGTTTTAGACAGGATTCTATTTTTGATTATGGTGACATGGTATATAGTGGTGTACCCAAATCCTCCCTTGCCAGACTGGATCCCCCCCCCCCACGCTGTCATTTTGCTTTAAACTGTTGCCCCCATACCCACCATTGTTCACTCTGCTCTTCCCTTTCTCTTCCCCTCTCTTGATGCCAGGCACTTTTCCCATTGTGTTTCCTTCATTTCTAAATTCTGGTTTGGTTCTCTCCCCCCTCCTACCTTACATTCCTCCTATCCTCTTCCCCTGATTACAGCTACCCTCTCCGCAGCAGTACTTCTCAGTCCCTCTTTATTCCATCTAGAAAAACTACTACTGGTCAATCTGCTTTCTCAAACTCTGGTCCTCTCTTCCCCTGTTAGTTTGCTCTGCTTCCTCCTTAAAGTCTTTTCTTCATGACTATTTTTCTCCCCTCTGCAACTGTCGGTGACCCTATTCCTCTAAAATTGCACGTTGTACTCACCCCCCCAATAGTTTGCCTTGTTCCATTACACTGTACTGTACTTAAAATAAAGTACCCTCACTGCCAGATCTCAATTTGTACCTTATGTGCCTATCTTTTATACTGTTGATTATGCTTCTGTTTTATTGTATTGTTTATGATTTTCTACATCCCCTTTCCCCCAGGATGCATCTGGAAATGAACTGTTATCAGCTCAGTATGTCTTTCCTGGTGAAACATTTGGAATAAATAAATCTTTACTAGCTGCTTTTCCTGCCTTGAAGTCACAGTCCTCTGCTTATGACATCAGAATCACTTCTGTGGCAACAGGATGTGATGTCATAACAGGGTACTATGACTTGTGTCAGGAAATATAGACTTGAATGCCCTGAAATTAATTCAATTTTCTCTGAATGTTGCTGATGCCAACAGTCTAAAGGCCAGAAGAGAAAGGGGGGACATGATTGAAATGTTTAAATACATGCACGGCATTGACAAGGTGGACTCCAGAGGACCATTCACAATTCGCTGCAATACAACTATCAGGGGGAATAGTAAGAAAGTGATGGGGGGAGCAGAAGGGACGTAAGGAATTACTACTTCACAGAGAGGGTTGTTGGAGGGGGGGGGACAAGCTACCCGAACCACCTGGTCACTGCATAAATAGTGGACAGCTTTAAGAGGGGGTGGGATAATGAGAGAAATAGGAGTCTAGGGTAGGAACTCTGATGGTCTTGACCCAAGACTCCTATTTCTCTCCACTCATGCCATTACGCTCCCTATTATCTACCTCCTTAATCTTTTTTCTCCCTATCCCTAAGTCTTGGAAGCTGGCTACTGTCATTCCCCTTCCCAAAAAGGGTGACCTATCTTCCCCTAGTAACATCTGACTGATTTCTCTCCTTCCCACTCTGGTTAAGCTCCAGGAACACCTTGGTCTCTCCCAACTCTCCACTTTTCTTGACTCAGCCTCTTTCTTCACTCCTTTTCAGTCTGGTTTTAGAAAATCTCATTCCACTGCCACCTTTCTCCTTAGACTCACTTATCCTATCCTCTCTGGCATGGATCAGGCCTTGTTACCACTGTTATTTTTGTCACCGTAGCCAAAGCTTTCAGCACTGTATCCCAGCCCATTCTCCTGGACAGGCTTAAGGCAGCTGGACTCCCTGTATCTTCTGTTGAGTGGTTCTGCTCCTACATTGAGGAGAGGACTCAAGCTGTCTGGATTGGAGACTCCCTCTCCCCTCCTCTCCTATAAGCTCAGGCACTCCCAAGGCTCTGTCTTGGGTACAATTCTTTTCTCCATTTTTCTAAAAAAAATTGTATCTTGTATTCTTCCCTCTCCCTCCCCTCTTTTGATGCCAGGCACTTGCACTTTTCCCACTGTGTCACCTTTATCTCCAGATTTTGGTTTGGCTCCCTCCTCTCATATCTTGCCCCTCTCCTTTCCGTTCCTCTTTCATCCTCTTACTCTCTTCACAATGCTCACTCTCTCTCTCTTGCGCTCCCTCATATGAGATCTGCTGCAGGTCAAGCTGCTTTCTCGTTTCATTTCCCTAAACTTTGGTGTTCTCTTCTCCTTTCTATTCACTCTGCTCCTTCTTTTCCTGCTCTTAAAGCCCTCCTGCATGATTTCTCTTCCCACTCCTGCAGTTGTTTCTGATTTGTTTTGAAACCCTTTTTTAAACATTCTCTATCATGTTTTTCAGCTTTTCTCAGTTACTTTACTTCATTAGTTCCCACTGCTCCTTATTTTATGTTGCTTAATATTAATTTGCCCTTTCATCACTTCTACAATCTACTGTATGCAAATCATTGTTTAGCAAATGTTATTCTTAAGCACTATTTTTGATTTATTTCCATTCCTTGTATTTTACTCTCCTCCTCTTCCCCCCCATTCCCACAGGAAGCATCTGGAAATGAACTGTTACTAACTCAGTATGTCTTTCCTGGTAAAATGTTTAAAATCAGTCAGAAAGCACAATGGGCTGATGAAGAGACCGGGGACAGGACAAGGGGAAGAGGTTGGTCATGATCCCCACGAGGGGCATGTCTGATCTTACATGGCAGACTGAATGGACCACAATACCCTCTTCTCTTGGCAGTTTTCTATGTTTCGGTCAGTGTTTTGCAGAAAACTGGAAAACCTCTTTAAGAACAGGTTCTGCATGCCGTTTTATTTTTTTAGGTGCTACTAGCTCTTTACATTTTTATTTCTTTATTTGTCATTAGGAAAATACATTTGAGCACAAGTGTCATCTTCAAAGGTTCCATGCCAAAGTCAAAATAATACAGTATGAAACAAAAAAGTGCCTCTCACACAATTGATTTTAAACCTATAATTTTTAAAATGATTTTCTATAAATCCAATACACAATGATCTGACTCAAAATATGCAATATCTCACCACCTGTGAGGGGCAGGACTTTCATAACTCACTCTTGGCTTTGCCACTCATAAGTTATACCCATCAATAAATCCATCCATCCATCCATCCATCCACCCACCCACCCACCCACCAGGATAATGTCCTTTACGATTTGATATTTCACTTTCTAGAAGTCAAAGTGAGGCAGCAGCAAATTACAAGTAGGTTATATATACTGAAGTAATATACTGCACTAAAGATGACATTTTCTTCTTATAAAGTGCTGTACATCACTGCATTAGTGCAGATAGCTGTAATATGTATGTAACTCCCCCTCTGGGGCTTACCTGAGGTTGGTGGTCTCCCCAGCTGCGTTTTTGCCCAAAACAGGCTTTTGGGCATCCAAGCAGTGTGACCAGCAACCTCCGTGTTGCTTCCAAGAGGTTTGCCAGTTCACGCATGCACGATAGTGTACATCCTATCTGTTTAGGCTGCCAAATTGGCAGGCGTTCCTGTGGCCTACCTGGTGCCTACCTGGTGATCTTGACCTCTTGTTAGTCTAACTGGGGGTCAGACGCCTGGGGGAGGTGGCTCAGGAGGCATCTTAATGTTTAAAACAGTGCCAGAGAGTGCTAGAGGAATTGGGGGCGGAGGGATTTATGAATAAATGGTAAGGGCTCATGAATATTAATGAGCCTTATCACAGCTCCTGGGGACAGAGTAAAACAGAACTAGCGATGGGCTCCAGCTGGCTCATTAAAAAACACTGGTGCAGTCACTTAGCAGGGGACAGGGGTCCTTATCACATATTGGGCAATCCTGTTTGAAAGATTAACGCTGTGGCTAAGATGAACAATCAAAGTTGAGACTGCTGTAGAACTCATACAGGCTGAATGGGGGCCACTATGTTGTTGATACTTTGACCCCCACCAGCCAACAATCAGAAAACTAGGCTCCTAAAATCGGACCCGAGGAATTCTGGCAGAGGAAGTTTCATTAATTCAGGCGCCCAACTCATGCCCCAATGGACAGTCAAGGAATATTGATCTCTATGGTTATTAATGATTGATGGGCTTGAACAGCTAATCAGGAGTCTGGATTCTTGAGTGAAAACCCAAGGACTTTCTGGGTTTGGGTCAGTCTGTTCCTGGGCTCTTCTTGAGTCAGGAGGATTCTGTGTGAGTGGAATCAGACTGTCAGAGGCCTTGATCAGGTCTCAATTGGAGACTGCCACTGCGGAAAAGGAATTGCAGGGGAAAAGAGAGGGAGAGACTGGACTAAGCTTGAGGCTCCCCAGGTACTGTGAACTGTGCTGTCTGGATGGGAGAAAATTAGTTGTTGCAGAGACCCTGCACTGTATAGGGGACTGAGCTGATAGAACTGTGCTGCTGGCTGAAAGTTAAACAGTTGCTTCAGAAGAACTGCTTTAAAAATTGGGATTCTCTTAAAAAGATTTAAGTGGCAAAGCATCTCAGGTGCAGGGTATTAGTCTGGTCCTGTGGATTTGCTGTGTGGACCGAACAAAGTGGCTGAGAGCAGTGTCCCAGCTGAGGCTGAAAGGAATCAGATATGGACAGTTAGAGCTGAACCCACTGAAGGTGAGCAGGGACTTACCTAGTTCTGAACTCCTGCTGATTGCCATAGTCCCAGTGCAAACTGAAGGCCAGTACCCGTTGATAAACTGACACTGTTGTTTTGGTTGGATGAATTGCCTAGCTACCAGTGACTCACGGATTAGTGCAGGGACTGCAGGGGGCTTCTACTGCTTGGGAGTCCTCACCAAGAGCCAGGAAAGGAACTAACTAACCCCCTTCCAAGTGGGACCCACTGTCTCAGGAGGCCACTGGTGCTTGTTAGGGTGCTAGGGCACTTACAACCCTTGTGGGAAGCCAGGCTGTGGAGCCACTCCTGGGTCTGGGCCTGGTCTGGACCTGCCATTGAGCTCTGCAATGGGCAAGATGTGGCTGAAGGTGACAAGCAGCCAGCTCTTCAATCAAGGGAACAAGCTGCAAGACCATCAAGCAAGCTCCAACCTGCCAAGGGAACCAAGATCATCCTCATTTCTGCCCATTGCTGCACCTATTGAGCGGAGCTCCACACTCCAGGATATCAGGCAACTACATCTTCATGAGGCTGTTAAGTCCTACAAAGCCATTAGTACCCAGGACCTGGTTCCTGGAACCTAAGCGAGGGAGTGTGAATCCAGTTAAATATTTTTCTCAAGTTTTTCAGGGCCCCAGCAGCTGACTAACCTGCAGCAATGTTCAAGCCTGCAACTAATGAGTACCCAAGGACTTCTCAGGGTGTAACACTGGTACCAGTGGGGGTGGGCAGCCAGGGGGTGGACTGGTCTATGGGCCCTTATGTTACTGTTTACCATTTTGTCACTAACTTTCTCTTTCATTCCACAGCCATCCCTATTCCAGGTACCCCCTTCCTAGCCCTCACCCCCAATAATGCTGTGAGTTGGTTGTTGAAATTGCTCTGTCCAGAGAATTCCACTGCATTCTGCCTTCTCGTAGATTTATGATATTTGGTGGGAAAAGGTTGCTGGGGATCAAGTGTGCAGGGTGGCTGGTTGGGGAGGTGGGTAGGTGTAGTATCCCAAGGGGCTGTATCCACCAGTCACCTGACCCACTTACAACTTACTCTGGGTAGAGGCACTGCAGTATTATTCATAACCTTGGTAAAGAACTCCCAATTGTCACCGTAGCAGGACCCAGGTCACTTAACCTGTACGAGGGCCAGCAGGCAGGGGTAGTAGCCCATTGGCCTATGGCACCGGGGCCCTGAACTGAATTTGAAAAATTAAACAAACTTTGGGAGTACCCATCTTGATTTTTTTTGTCTTTGGAATATATCCTATAAAGAATGGCTAAAGGCCCTTCACATGTACAAGCTGGAAGCTTGGAGGGAGGGGTGACATTGTAGAGGGCTGCAAGTTCCTGAGGAGGATTAACAATGTGAACAGTGAGGTCCTGTTCACCAGGAACAGAGGTGCAGTTATGAGAGGGCACTGAGGCTCATCAGTGGGAACTACTTCAAAAGAGACAGAAGGAAATTCTACTTCACCGAGAGGCTAGTGGAACTAGGGAACATATTACCCATGCAGGTGATGGGGCAGGGACTATAAATGGGTTCAAAAGTAGATAGGACAGGTACAGCAGAGCCAGTTGCAATGCAACATAGTAACCTGCAGTAAATGGCATACCACAGAATACTACAGGGTAAAAGGGCTTAACTGCCATTGAATTACACTGTTCCCTGCAGCATAACTGAATTGCATCTTGAATGGTGCCGCTGTATAGGGAGCTGGTAATACCAAAATGAGGAGTTCGGGAGGTGTGGTGATAGATGGATTGAGTGGTTTGGGGGTAGGCATTAGGGCTAAATACCATCTAAGATGGTAGGACAAGGGGATCGGTACAACATTTCGGGGGGGGGCAGACTGGATGGACCCTTGCTCTTTATTTTACCAGCAATGTCTATGTTTACTTCTTAGCTCTGATGTCACAATCTCTTTCACTTACCCCCTTATAAGCCCACGCCTTGCCCCGTGTGACAGGGCCAGTGCATCAAGCTTCCCTCTAAAGACCCATCTGTGGTGGCGAGAGCAGTTGGCAGCATCGAGCCTGGGAGTGCCTCAGATTCATCCTGCACATGCTGGGAAGTTTTCCAGCTTCCTGTTTCTCCCTTCCAAGGATGTTGACATGTGCATAAGCACGAGCCACCAGGCCATCAGCATCCTCCCAGCATCAGAACCACAAGCTGCACCACCACTTGTGTTCACCTAGGTGGCAGTAATGCAGCAGGCCCAAGAACCCACCCTTCCTGGAGAACAGCATCTCAGGCTCCCAGTCCCCCCCCCCCCAACTGAGGCTCTCACACATCAAATTCGGCATGTAAACTTGGTTTGCCAGCATTGTTAGCGGCAGTACTGCTGTGGCACCAACAGGCCAGTCAGACCAGCCACGTTTGGCTACAAAACTATAGTGGAAGGACAGCTGATCTGGTTAATCAGCTGACTGAAGGATGATGATAATGCATATTATTAATCAAAGAAGTGTTATGCGACACCCTTGATCAATCACAGCATTCCTTTCGTATGTGTGCGAGATACACTTATTTTGATAAGAGCACCTCACACACAGCACCATCCAACAGATAGTAATCTGATGGGAATGCTGCTCTCTTTTGGGGAAAAATTTACTTTTCTAAAATATGCATTCTCATATGCTGCTACATACCCCCATAAGTGGTTTCCATTTGGTGCATGTCGGAACAGCTTAGCTTCACATCACTGTCCACACACAAGACAAATGCCCATAAAACCACTTCATAAAGCAAGTGTATCCAGGAGACGAATTAACACATAGCTTCACACCTAAGACTAGTTAAAGTGGACTTTATTTAAACCATTGTCTGCTCTGGAAGCTGTCTTGAAAGGAGTGAAGGGTAGATTATAAAATACCTGATTTCACCCAGTTTTGTGGTTAGAAAATATGTTGTGGCAGCAAAGACATCCATCACCATAATGAAAGATTCATTACATACAAAAAGTGTCTGCAAAGGGCTATTAGGGAATTAGACTCAGCACCCGAGACAGATAGGGAGAATGAATGCGCTGGAGCGAAAGAGTGAATAAGTCAAAATTAAAATTGCATCTGTTCGGATCCCTAGACAAATCACCAGATCTGGAAAATAAAAGCTGACATAAGATGCTTAACCTTTGTACATTATTTATTCCAGTGGTCGTCAACCTTTTTTGGTCCGGGGACCCCCTGGCCACCTTCTGGCCTTGTCAGGGACCCCCTACCCAAAAACATGCATTTGGTATACTTCAGCATGAAAAACAACAATCAAGCAAATTTTCTAAACCAGTGTAGTTTTTAATAATGTATTTGTAATTATACAAAAACAAATATGATTAGTCAAGTGGGGTTTATAAAGTAACAATAAAAAACACTTCGTGGTAATGGCACTTCTTGCTAGATGGCTGCGGGGATAATTAGCCTTACACAGCTCTGTAAATCTTTAGTTAAGCTCCACAAAATCATTGATGTGACACAGATCACAAATCTTAAAACTGCTCCTTATCAGCAATCACCCTGAATGTATGTAATACAGACCACTGTTGAAATGAGACATAACAATAAACACTTAGCGGCAAGTCTTGCTAGCTGCTGAGGGAATGACTTACACTTCTCTGTAAATCTCTATTTTAGCTCCACAAAAATCATTGATGTAACACAGACCACAGTTGAAGTGAGACATACACTCTGTACATACCAGGGTAAATTTCCTTATACCCCTGAGTCCGTGATTCGTGAGGGAGAGACTGGATAGAGGGTCAACTTTAAAGTACTAGCGAGAACCGAGTGCAGCGAGAGGAAACAAACGCGCTAAATCGACAACTAAATAGCTGCTAATACCAGCTCATCTTTATTTTTAGCAGATGTATACCAGTTAACTACTTAATTAGCATCATTCAAATAGTCTCCGAGGTAGAGAAGTTCAAGCATGGTTACAGCAACTCAAAGTGTAATCATTAATAAAAAAAAGTTCCCAACAGGCATAAAGCCCAGCTATCTGCGGCTGAAGAACATTTAAATACACCCTGTGGCATGGCAGTTCACAGATCAGACTGCAGATCTCAGCACGTTGCAACCTCTGTTTAACATACCTGGCTCTTTAAAATGCCACAGATCCAAGTAATAAGTAGTCCACTGAAGATTATCAGGTACCAGAAGTGCTGGACTGCTTTGAATGCTGAGCCTTAGAATCACGAGGGTTCGGACTGGGGTCCATTAAAAACACTTTACTCGTGCTTGCTGGCGCTTAACCTGTTACGTGCCTGAACTGTCACGGGAATTAAAAATTATCCCGATTCACTTTCAGATTTGCAGACTGTTCTACGGACCCCTTTTGGGCCGCGGTCCACCGGTTGAAAACCACTGATTTATTCAATAAAATGCATTTTTTTGATTATCTGCTGTGTAGATAGACCGTATCTAATGGCAGAAAGTACGTATTTCGTGAAATCAAAGACCACAAAGATTTGCAGGGTTCAGAGAAGGTGGAAGAAACCCTAGGTGTTAGGTAAAGGCACAGTTCCAAAGTGGAGGCTCCAATTAGTATGATCCAAGCTAGTAAAGGAGCAGCACTACCAGGGACTATCAAACCAAGGGGTTGCTGTTGCAAGGAGTTCCATATGTGGTGAAATAATAGCCGTTCAGAGGTGCAGGTGCCTGTGACAAAATCAGAACCACCTGAATCATAAGCCACGGCACTCGCAACCCACGGTCTCAAGATGCAAACATACAAAAAAGAGACGCCCAGCACACTGGTGAGTAGCAATTTGTAACGCTTGGTGAAACATTACGAATTGCTGCTCGTCTGTCTTTCTGTATGTTGGATTGCAAATAAATTAAGGTAAAAGATACTTTGAAGATTCCTATTTTTGCAAATTATTTGCATCTTGAGACGGTGGTGGGGTGGGAGTGCTGTGACTTGTGATTCAGGAGTTCCAAATACAGTATGTCAGGGTGGCAGTTGCTTTATCAGTTGAGAGAAAAAGGTGCAAACATCACAATTCTTACATCACTCACTCTGTCAGTGACACAATATTAGTGAAGATGCACAGATATGTAAGGATAACACATGACAAGATGTGCAGTTGTTAGAAAGTATACATACACCTCAGGTAATTCCATGCCTTATACCTTTAACCATCGGAGAAGTGTATATATACATACATATTCCTTACTACCATATACCCTGAAGTGTGTTATAGTGTATGGTGGAAGGTTGTTCTCATTAAAAATCCAACCATACTGAAATGTTGTTCATCCACAGAGTCAAAAATGAATGGAACGCTGTACTGACTGTACGTGCAGAACAGCGTTCCATTCACTTGGAATGAGAGACTCGATCTTGAAATGTAAGCCGTGCGGCACAAGTAACCACAGTGAATCATACAGTACGTGGTTCTCGTTAAAACCATACCATACACTATAAAAAATACTGTCTTGTCAATCTCGCTAAACCAGTGTGTTTTCAGCCACCTTGGGGTTTAGGATTCCGTCGGACCTCTCGAGCTTCCCTCTCGAGGTCGAATGAAATCATAAAGCCCTCTGTGGCTGAACTCACTGGTTCAGCACGATCGCTCAGCCAGTGTTCTCTACATCCTACTTACAAGATAGGCAATTTAAAAATAAAAGATACAAAAAACGTGGTTTGATGTCTTGAAAAAAATATATACTTTTAAAGAATAATGTAGTTTGGACAGAAAACATATGAAATTCACCGGCAGAAAAAGGCTTTACAGTCTACCAAGTCTGCTCGGTTGTGCAGCTAGCAGGCCTTATTTTGTAGTTGCCCTCTCCCTTGACCCTGCCTCTTACTCTGTCCCATCCCCTCTTGAAGCCCCCCCCCACTGTTCTACTGGATACCACCTCTGCTGGCAGCGGGTTCCACCCGGCTACCACCCTCCATAAAATAAGTGTCTTCTCATCTCCCTCCTGAACCTTCCCATTCTCATTTCCCTCCTGAACCCCCCAGTCTCATATCATGGCCTCTGGTGACCCTCCCTCTCAGAGTTTGAAAAGCTCCTCAGAAGACTTGTTTATCCTCGCTATGTACCTGAAGGTTTCAATCATATCTCCTCTCCTCCAGTGAGTACATGTTCAATTCCCTCAGCCTACTATCATATGGTAAGTCCCTCAGACCCTCGATCATCTTTGTCGCCCTGCGTTGCACCCCCTTCACTAACTTATTTTTTTTGTACTTTAGCTTTATTCAACTGTTTATATTACAAGATCATCAAACTTCATATCAAACATAAGAACTAAACAGCCATGTTCTATAGCTAGTTCGTAATTCCTCTCACACAGTATTACAATTTCAGAGGAACAACCCCCAGCTCACTATTAGTAGCTCAACTTATCACATTAGGCAGAAGCTGCAAGTCTCTGATCTTTAACTTAGCTGTGTGTGTGTGTGTGTGTGTGTATATAGTAGTCTCAAAAATAAATCGACCCCTGATCCATCAACAGTTTGATCATAAGAGTTAACAACACTAACAATTAATAAAAAGGAAAGAAAAAATTACATAACAGATAAACTTAAGTCTCATACCAAGTTAGTTCAGAAATGAAGTTCATGGATATTAAATTAGCTAATATCATCTGTCAGTAGGCTGTTAATCGAACAAGTAAGGTGGTATCTCATTCAAGGATGACTGCTCCACCTTCCTCTGTTGCCCCTTAGTCTCCTATTACCCACTTATCCATTGTACATTACGCCTCTCTCCCCTCTTTCTCCTCCCTCCACCCTATTAAGTGTTCACCTAGGAGTTTGTACGCCCTGATATAACCACCACCTAGTCCACCTGTTCTGATAGAGTTGGGTTTGCTGCCTAAGCCCAGTTGTAATTGTTTCCATTCGATGTATTGATTCAAACACTTCAACCCAATCTAACAGCGTCGGGACTATATTCTGGAACCATCTTCTGGTAACTGATTTTAGGGTTGTGGCAACCAGTATGGTCCATAGATATCTCTTAACCCTACCCCTAAGGTCCCTAGGTAGAACTCCCAGGACCATATGCTCCAGGCCCAGCACCGTTTGCATTGTGAAAATTTGAGTTAGGTGTCCTATTATGTTTTCCCAGAAGGTTTTAATCCTGGTGCATGTCCAGAACACATGGGCCTGGGTGGTGTTTATCTCCCCAAAGCCCCGCCAGTCTGTTCTAGCCCCAGGTGTATAGTGTGCTACTTGGGCTGGTACTAAAAAAAAATCTAGTCTGCAGCTTCCAACAGAAGTCCCTCCAGGTTAGGGACCCCGTAGTAGACCATGTACTCCTCCACACCAGTGGCCACTGTTGATCTGTGATAGAAATTTCTAGGTCTTGTTCCCACTTAGCCTTCAAATACTGGGAGGATAATTATAGGTCTTTAATATAATTCATATATATTATTGATATTGCATGATCAGTACCCTGAGAATTCCAAATCCTCTGAAATATGGAGATCACCTCTGGGTCCCCTAGTTCTACTAGCCATTTTTGCATCTGTCCATTTAGGAAATCTCGTAATTGGTAGTACCTGAATCTAATCATTTAAACTAAGTGAGTATGTCTGCTGCAAGGCTTCAAAAGAGAGGACTGTATTACCCTTGAGCACTTGGTGTGGGGAGCAGAAACCCTTTTTAGTCTGTTTCCGGTACCAGGTATCTAGCCCGGCTGGGATAAACTGTGGGTCACATGCCCACCATCTGTACCGCCAAAGTTGCCCTTGGAAGAAACCCCGTTTTGTACCACGCTTCCATCCCTCAAGGACTGCCTTTGTACCGGTGAATCCCTTTATCTCCATTGGGCCTTCCGCACTAAACGATTCTGCCTGCAAAGGTGGCTCATTCTGTTCTTCAAGATCTATTCTCTTCCAGTGGGTATCGTACATTGGGTTGCCCCAAAGTAGGGCAATCCGCATCTGTGCTGCTACCCAGTAACCCTGTAAATTAGGGAATGCTAATCCTCCTACTGCCTTGGACATATAAAGCAACTCCCTTCGTACTCTAGGTTTCTTACCTCCCCATAAAAAGGAGAATAACAGCCCCTGCCAAGTCTCTAGGTCCTGGCAGGTTACCGTGCATGGTACACACTGGAAGAGATACAGTAGGCGTGGAAGGGCATTCATTTTAAGGGCTTGTACTTTAGCACATAATGAGAGTGACAACAGCGCCCACCTCAGAAAATCACTTTTAAGTTGTTTTACAATAGGTGGGTAATTTTGTACTAGTAACTGGGAATTATCTACCCCTATTATAATTCCTAAGTATTTTAGAGTTTTTAAACCCCATTTCATGGGGAACTTTAGTTCCATCTCCCTTGTCGGAGTATAATGTAGGCTTAGTATTTCTGTCTTGCTTTTGTTTAATTTGTAGCCTACCAAGGACAAAAATTCCTCAAGCTGGTTGAAAATCCTCGGTAATGAACTTGCTGGATCAGTTAGGTAAACAAGCACATCATCAGCATATAAGGCTAACTTATGTGTCGTACCCCCTAGTTCAATTCCTTGTACCTCTGGGCTTCGTCTAATGCTCTGAGGTAAAGGCTCAATACAGAGGGCAAACAATAATGGGGAGAGAGGGCATCCCTGTCTGGTGCCCCGTCCCAACACCAGTGAGTCTGAGATATGACCGTTTGCCCTGACATAAGCCCTTGGGGACTCAAAGCCTGAAAAGGGCCTTAATAAACAGTTGAGGGAACCCAAACCTGGAAAGGACACACCTCAGAAAGGGCCATGACACCCTACCAAAGGCTTTTTCAGCATCTAAGCTTAGAATCAAGGATGGGATTTTCTGGTTATTAACCTGGTCTATAATATGAGTCGTTCTCCTTAAGTTATCCTGGGCTTGTCTGCCAGGTATAAATCCCGTTTGGTCAATGTGCACAAAGAAGGGTAGATACTGTTTTATTCAATTAGCTAGAATCGATGTAAATATTTTATAGTCTGTGTTTAATAGTGAGATTGGGAGATAGGAAGTGCATCTAGTTGGGTCCTTTCCCGGCTTGGGCACCACAGAGATCATTGCCGTCAACCAGGAGGGCAGATTACTTACTTTCCCTGCCATCGCCTCTGCACATACCCGAGCAAGCGAGGGCAGTAGCTGCTCACCCATACACTTATAGAATTCTGACGGTAGTCTGTCTGAGCCTGGGCACTTGCCTACTTTCAGTCTCTTAATTTCAGCTCTTATCTCTCCCTCACTTATAGGGGTCATTAACTTTTCTCCCTGTTCCTGTGTAAGCCCCGGCAACCTTAGCTTCTTTAAGTAGGTCTAAATTTTCTCTGTCCTTGAGTTTATCTCCTCTGTGTAAAGTCTGGTATAATATGTTTTAAAGGCATCAGAGACCTCATGGACTCCCTGCACTACCCTTTTTAATAGAGGGTGCCAGACAGCGTTGATTGTGGCCCAAGCTTCTGTTCCACCTGGTAATCTAGGATCCCTGTCAACTCTCTCAAACTCTAATAGTTGTTTCCTATGTCCTTTCCTAAGCTGCTGCTTTTGTTGTTCCTCTAATTCTTGGATCTTTTTAACTAATACTTCCTTGCGAGCCTCCCTCTCCTTCTTCTTTGTGGCTAATTTTATTAAATGACCTCTTAGCACCACCTTTGCAGTGTCCCATAAAATGGACTGGGAGGTTTCATCCCCGGTATTATCTTCCAGGAAGGTTTTATATGATTGGGATATAGTATCCCTGACCTGATCTCTCAGCAATGAATTGTTTAGGTGCCAAAATGTATTTCTATGCACCTCTTCCAAATCCATTTTCAGGAAAAGAGGCGCGTGGTCCGACAGCAGAAATTGTCCTATCCATGTATCATATACTCATTGAGTTTCATCTTTTGGTAATAAAAAAATAATCTAACCGGGAGTACATGTTATGAGCTGCAGAAAAAAAGTGTAGTCTCTCCTTCGACTATGCTGTTGCCTCCAAACATCTGTCAGACCTATTTCTCCTAATAATTTACTAACCTTTCTTGCTGTTTGATGTATTTTACGTGGAATCTGTGATAATGAATCTAATTGGGGGTTGAGAGTTAGGTTTAGATCTCCACCACAGATTAGTATCCCCTCTCCCCATTCCTGGAGCGTAGTTAAGAAGGAATGATATTCAGGAGAGGTAGTTCCCGGGGGAAAATACAAGGAGGCCAACGTGACAATACTACCATTGTATTTCCCCTTTAAAAGAGCAAAACGGCCTTCCCCTTCCACTTTTGATCCAATTTTTTCAAAGTGAGTCCAGTTGGGAACCAGTACAGCGGTTCCTCTTCTTCTATCCTTTTTGTCGGTAGAAGCCGCTATCTCTTTAAAACCCAACTTCAAGAACTTTTCGTGTTCCCTTCTCGTTATGTGCGTCTCCTGTAATAACAAAAAGTCTACAGAATCCTTTCTCACTTGATTTAAAATTTTACTTTGCTTGACTGGACTAGCGAGACCATTGACGTTGTAGGAGCATATCAATGTACCCTTACCTGCCATGATTTCTAATAGCTTCGGGGAAGGGACCTCCTCCCGCCAGTTCCCTTACCTGTATCTATTATTATTGTTATGAGATCAAAGCCATATATCTTTCTTGGTAGAGACAAACCTTGACAACTCTAGAGAAAACCACAGTATAAGAAACATTAAAGGTCAAGAGGGCCTGAAAACAATGAAATATCTGTGACCTCCAAGGTTGGGGGCCCATTTCAGTGTGTCCCTAATCTCCCACTACTCCCTGCAAGAGGGAGAGGAGAGTGTAGAAGGGTATATGTGTCCCTTCACAGAGAGAACCCCTCCAAGAGCTTTTGTATGGAAATTATAGCTCCGTGCCTGCCCTTACTTCCGCCCAAAGGCCTTACATGGGTGGCAACTAAAAATGAGCACTAGAATAACAGTCTTGTTTGTCCTTCCCCAATGGTCAAAAACAATTACTTCGAACCAATTCTAATCTCTCCGACCATCCCTTGTATTTATTTCTTCTATTTAGGGTGGGATCTGAGCAGGCAGGCAACAGCATCCCGATGACCACCAGGGAGCCTCCCCCCGGGATCACACAGCGAAGAGACCTTGGGTTTTCTTACATGGTCTTATGGCTATGTCTTGGGCCATCAGAAGAGGACATCTGAGTGGCCAAGAACAACCCAGGACATTACTTATCTACGTGGGATTGCGAGCTCCACCACCAGGAAGTGAGCCAGCCCAGCCTTTTCTTCTACCCCAAGCCAGTCTCTGATGACTCTTAAATGCTTTAGGCTCAGTACTTTCTTCTCCCAAATGCCCCCTACAGGCTGTCCACGGGGAAAGCACCACAGCCATCATATACATTCCTCTTTCTTATCTGAGCCACCTGCGAGGACTAATAAGCTCAAAAAGGAAATCTGAAGGGCAAATCATTATTCTGGTGTATCGGCCCTCTTCTGCATCAGTAGATGGAGACTCGCAGTCACATAATCTCTTTTTCACTTTTTTTATTTTTCCTTCCCTTCATAAATTTAAGGTCAACTCCTCGCTCAGCCCCAAGCCAGAGCGCTACCCAAATGTACGGTCCCCAGTGTCTACTGTCGCCCACCCTCTCCTCCCGCCCTTTCATTCATTTATTTTTTGCTTTCATTATCCAACACTTTTTAATTCTCCCTGTCCCCTTGTCTCTCATTGTCCTGTATATACCTTTAAGCTGCAGTGTTCCGGATTACTATTTATTGTGCCCAGTTCCATACACAGTTCTGTAGAATTGGATAAAGTGCCACGGATGTACTTGTGTGTTATCACTCAGGTTAGAGTACTTTCTGTAGCCCCACGCTCCCCCCGGGTCGCCATTAGATCAACTTCTCAGTCCTCTTCAGTCACTGTGCATCTCTTAGCCCTCATGGTGTCCCACAAGTCGGAAGCGGTCATACTGCTCCTTGCCCGCTGCCATTTTGATCCTCCTGGTGTCCACTCCCTGCGCTGCAATTGCTGTTGTTGCTTCTGGGATAATTATCCGTGCTGCTTTAAAAAGTCAGTGGCATCCAGTAGCTCTTGAAAGCGGATGAAGCCTTTTTCAGTTTGCACTTTGAGACGGGCGGGGTATTACACATATGCTTTCAAACCTTTTTGCTGCAATAGCTTTACTACTGCTGCTAATACCCTCCGTTGTCTCGCCAGTAGTTGCGGGGAAAAATCCTGGTCAAAATATAATCGCACATCACCGAACTGAATATTTTTCTTTGACCTGGCCAGGGATAGGATCTCTTCTTTGACACGAAAATCTAAAAAAGCTAGCACCACTGATCACGGTCTGGCCTTTGGATCCCGGGGTCTAGGGACAAGCGATCTGTGGGCCCTGATTATGTTGAGCATTTTGTCTGAAGGAAGATTTAGTATCTCATGTAGAAATGAGTCTATGAACGAGAGCATGTTACCTGATTCAGTACCCTCGGGTAGCCCGTGGATCCTTATGTTGTTCCGTCGTTTGCGGTTTTCGAGTTCTTCAAGTTGTTTCTCCAGAGAAGCAGTATGTTGGTGGAGCTCAAGCAATGCTGAATTATGGATGTCCGTTGCCTGGGTATATTCATTCATTGAGGTCTTTAAGTCCTCTGTTCGTTGTGAGAGGTCTTCTATGTCTTTTCGGTGGTCCGAGACCTTGGACTTTAACCTTTGCAAGGTCTCATTCATTTGTTTCAGCGTAAGGCATAGCTGTCATGATGTGACTGTGCACTCGTTCTCCTCTTCAGATGCGGTGCAGGAAATACTACCACACGAGGGCTCCTTTGAGGTGTGGGCCTCTGGTTGCTGGTGAATCTCCGGGGCATTTTTCTGAGGCTTACCACCACCATTCGGTGGATTTTCTTTCAAATGCTACATTGGTGCCATCAGGTAATCAGTTATCGTTCTCTTCGAAGACAGTATGAAGGTCTAGGCTGTCAGATGAGAGCAGATTATAGATGATTGGAGGGTAGCTTAAGCACTAGGTCACCATTCACTAGGTGCTCCCCCCCTCTAGTAACCTAAATGTCCCTCTTCAGGTACAGGCGCCAGAACTGCACACAGTACTTCAGTTTTTGTTGCAGTGGTTATTGCCATCTATATTACATATATGTCATTTGCATCGGTTCTGTCAGATGAAACATTTTACACCCCCTGTATGACCTGTGTAAATGAACCAGGTTACTGGATTTTCCCTACCCATTTTGTAAATCGCTTTCACCACTAGTGGCATAAGCTGCATCACGAAAAATGCACAAAGCTTTAAAATTGTGAATACTTTTCCAACACTTCATATAACAAATAATTAATTGCAAAAAAAAAAAAACTATCAATGCAACAGTTAGGGCTCAACTTAATGCCACAAAGTAGGAAAATAGGGTGTTAGGCTTTCCAACCCTAACCCCCCCCCATCAGCGAAAGAAAAAAAATATTAGGGTTTAGGTTTCCAGAATCTTGTCGAATCAGTGGTGGGGTCTTCCTTGGAGTTGTCACCTTAATGCCCACTCTGTTCCATGAGCAAGCAATGTCAGATGTGATCTCCTTTCTTCACATAGTGCCCACAGGATATCACATCAGTGCTGCTGCATTTGTGTCATCTGGAAACAGGGTATGTTTGTCTTACCCGATAATGGGTGCCTGTGGTTGCTCGTGTGGTCTTGTTCTTTTGCTGCTTGGATGGGCAGGGAGTTGGGCTGAAAACCCTAGAGCCATATTTCCCAACTTTTGTGGCATTAAGTTGAACCCTAGCTGGTGCATTAATGCAGTTTTTTTGCAATAAATTTCCTTTCTTTTTTAGATAGTGGAAAAGTCCCTTCATTAACAGATGCAGATGCACAGGGTCCTCTGGATCCTGTGTCAAGGGAAGAGTATATATGCAAGCTGAAGTGTCCATCTGTCTGCCCCCCCAAGCTCTCTTTTTCTCTTCAGCACCAGACTTCCATTCCTGCACGCTGCTTGTAACCCTACCCCTCTCTTAATTTCTTTTCACCTACGTGGCTCCCACTCTCCTGGCCTTTGTCTCACTTTCAAACCCCACCCCTGCCATCTCCTAGCCGTTTCTGCTTTTGTTGAAATCGTACCCCCCCTGACAGTCTGCCACCATCTGCCTCGCTTTGTGTATTCTGCCAAGTATATTTACTTGCATTTCTCCCCAGGGACCCGTGCCTGAGCGGCGCTTGCAGAGCCCATGAGGTGGATCACCATAGCCGCTTCCACAGCCGCTGCCCAGTCCATCCAGCAAGTCCTCGGCCGCCCTCCTGGTTCTGAGCATTGGATCCCTACCCCAGGTACTGCCACCGACTGAATCTGTACTCCGATTGGCGCGGCGCTATCTCTTTTTTTTTTGTAAATATCTTTATTTTCTTTTCATAACTTATATACATACATGTCATCCAGATCAGCAAGGGTAACTTCATATGGATATACATTAATTATTAGTGTAGGTAACTCATCTCAAGTTAAAAGCAGGTATAAGTTCTAAGGATTAAAAGTCCAGGTTAATCTCGGTTCCAGTGGGAGGCAATCGTGAGCAGTCCATCCTGGCTTACTGAGCAACAGAAAAATTATTGGGTTTCCAAAACTTTTGACCACTTTAGATTCTTCTTAAAATAGACAATCAGTAGGTGTTTCCTCTTGGCTACATTTCTGGGAGCCCTTTCCCTCCTGTTTCAGACTCATGCTCTGGGGGTCCATCTCCCTATCTCATGCCTCAAGAGCCCCTCTGGAGTACCCCTCCAAGCGGCAGACCAGGGGCGCCCAGGGTCGTCAGTCCCTCATCTCCTCCCCCCCCATTGGAGGGGGGAGAGCAAGAGAGAAACCCACATCGGGCTCCCCCCCTCACGGCACAAAGGCAGGGTCCCTTAACATATAGTATATCTGCCACCGGGCCCACCTAGTAGTAAACTTTTCTTCTTGGTTATTTAGGCCATGTGTTATTTTCTCCATAGTGTATATTTGTCTGTTAATGTCCCACCATTCTTGTATTGTGGGTATCTTAGGTGTCAGCCACTGCTTTGTAATGGATTTCTTTGCCGCTGCTAGTAGAATAAGAAGTAGATGGGAAGTAATTGGGCCTCGAGGCAGCACTAAGAACAGAAACACCTCCACTGTCATTTGAAAGTGGGGGTCAAATATCTCACAAAAGTGGGTTTGCAGGAGCGTTAGGTAAGGCCTCAGAAGTCGGCACTCCCACATTTTGTGGGTATGGTTTGCCTTCCTATTGCCACAAAGGCGCCAGCAAGCTGCCTGAAGCTCTGGTTTATAGTGACTGGTAATGGTCGGGGTTCTAAAGTACTGAATTAGGCTCTTCCACATGTATTCTCTCCACATGTGTGAGCTGGTCACCCTGGCTGAGCATTTCCAAGCTCGTTGCCACTCCTCAGGTGTTATTGAGTAGCCAGATTCTTGGCTTCATTGTAGGTGAATGTTGTCTGTACATGAGAGATTTTGTTCTCTTAAGGCTCGATAATACAGTGATATTAGGTGGTCTTGCTTTAGCGCTTTATTAAGGACAATCTGGGTCTGCAACAGCGGTGGCCACCGCTCTCGATCCCAGATCATGGGGGGTAGGCAACTTACATAGTGTCTGAGCTGCAAATACCTATAAAAGTCCCTACTTGGTAGGTTCCCCTGAATTTCTGCATAGGACCACATTGTGTCCTGTGTCATTATTTGTCCCAAATATCTCAGTCCATTCCTGTCCCATTGCCTGAAGCCGCTGTCTAGATTATTTGGGGGAAAAGTTACTCAGGCTCAAAATTGGGCAAATAAGTGGCAAGAAAGAGGCCAACTGATGATTCCGTTTTATGCTCCGCCATTCTCTCATGGAGGCCCTCAGCCAGGGATTTGCAAGCTCATATAGGGAACCATTGTCATTGTGCTGGTACAGGTTCTTATAATAAACGCGATCATCTAACAGGCCTTGTTCAATGTCCAGCCAGTGCAGGTTATTTGTTTTGGTTTGTCTAGCCATCAAACTTGTCATAGTTACCGCTTGCTGATAGAGTTTCAGGTCTGGGAGACCCATACCCCCTCATCCCGGGGCAGAGTGAGGATTTTTAGGTGTATCCGGGGCCTCTTATTGGCCCAAATAAAATTGGTAATGTGGCGGTTTATTTCCTTAAATGTTGTTAGGGGGAGGTGTATAGGTATATTTTGGAATAAGTATAATGCTGTCGGTAGGACCACCATTCTTATTAGGTCAATCCTCCGTGCCAGCCCCAAGGGGAGAACTGCCCAGGAGGCTAAATCCGCTTTGAGTTGTACCATAAAGGGAGCATAGTTGTATTTATAAAATTCCTGGGGGGATTTAGGGATATGTATTCCCAGGTATCTTAGCTTCCCCAGATCCCATCTTCCCGGGATGTCTCTCCGGATGTTTTGCATTGGGGAATAATGAAAAGCGAGCATCTCTGTTTTCGTTAGGTTCAATTTGTACCCCGACACCATACCAAAGGAGTCTAGTATTCGCCTAATAGTAGGGAGCGATTGTTCTGGATTCTGCAGATACAGGAGAACATCATCCGCGTATAGGGCTATCCGGTGCTCTCCACCGCTCAATTCTACCCCTTCCACTCCCGGCGCCTCCCTAATCTTTTGGGCCAGTGGTTCTATGAAGGCTGCGAACAAAAGAGGGGAGAGGGGGCAACCCTGCCTTGTCCCTCTGTGCAGGGGAAAATATGATGAGTGGTGACCATTCACCTTAACACTCGCCTGTGGGGAGGCGTAAATATTTTGTAGGACCGTTATTAAAGAGGAGGAGAAGCCAAACTTATGCAGGGTTGCATAAAGAAATGACCAGGCCACCCTGTCAAACGCCTTTTCGGCGTCCAGGCTTACAAGTACAGATGGTGTTCCTCCGGTTTGCATCCGATGCACAACATGTAGGATTCATCTAATATTGTCCGTGGTGTTACGGGACCGGACAAATCCGGTTTGGTCCTTGTGGACTAACAAAGGGAGTACCTGATCTACACGACGGGCCAGTATTGCCATAAATAGCTTATAGTCTTGGTTGAGTACCGATATGGGCCTGTAAGAGGCACATAATTGTGGGTTTTTACCTGGCTTAGGGATTACTGATATCATGGCATAGGACCATGACGGGGGAGAGGGATCTCCCTCCAGTACTGCGTTAAATACATTAAGCAGGTTGGGGCGAATCTGAGCCTGTACCGCTTTGTAGAATTCCGCCCCATATCTGTCCGGCCCAGGTGACTTCTGTGCCTTGGCTTTCGCGATGGCCGTTAATAGTTCTCCCTCCATTATTGGGGAGGTTAGGGCTTGGTTCTGGTCCTCCGTCAGCCTCGGGAGGGTGATAGATTGCAGAAATTCTGCTACTTGCTGCAGGGAAGTGGCATATTCTGGGGTGTATAGGGATCTATAGTACACAGTAAAGGCCTCTGCTATTTCATGCATTTTAGTGAGATCTCGACCTTCAGTGGGATGACATACCGACATAATTGTGGCTGGTTTTTTTTGCTTCCTAATTTGGTATGCCAGTAATCGGGAAGCCCTTGGTCCCACTTCATAGTATTTCTGCTGTAGGAAGGTTAGGGCTATCTCGGTTTGCTGTTGGATTAATCGGTCTAGCTCAAACTTCGTTTGTCGTAGCTGGGGGAGCACTGTTGTGTCCCCTTGTTTGTGTGCCATTTGTAAGAAATGAAGTGTATCCTCCAGCTTAAGTTTTTGCAATCTGCGCTGTTTTTCCCTTTCGGAAGTGTATTTTATTATATGTCCCCTCAGCACAACTTTTATCGTGTCCCAATACATGGCAGGTGTGGTGTCCTCTGCTGGGTTGTCAGTTTTTATCTCTTGTATTTTCTCTATTATGAACTCACAAAACCTCTCACAGCGTAGGTAATATGGATTAAACTTCCAGAGTGTCCGTCTGGGCTGCATCCCGAAGTCCCACGCGGAGATCTGGGGGGCATGGTCTGACAGGGAGATGTCTCCTATTTGTATATCGTGTATCGACCCCAAGTTTTCTACCTGTGTGTATATCTGGTCGTTACGTGAGTAAGTTTGATGCACCTCAGAGTAATATGTATAATTTCTAGAGTGGGGATGGAGCTTCCTCCAAGCATCACACCATCCGGCTTAGTTTATAAATTTCTTAAAGTATCTTTGGGTGGTCGTCTGTTTGGGTGGTTTTGCGTTAGTGGAATCTAGGTTAGGGTCCATTATAAAGTTAAGGTCCCCCGCCATCATAAGGATTCCCTTTGTTTTTTAGACTATTTTATCCAATAATGGTTTAAGATGGGACACATGGGTACCCGGAGGGAAATATACATTAACCAGGGTTACCGGCTTATCATTTAGTGTACCCTGCACCAATACCATACGGCCCTCCCGGTCAGCCCAGGTAAATTCGTGTTTAAATGGGGTATTAGGGGAGATAATTATTGCTACTCCTCTTCATCTCCCCACCCCTGCGGAGGAACAAAACACCTGTCCTCTGCTCAATGTGGCAAGCTTCGCATGTTCAGTCGCATTCATATGTGTCTCCCGCAGGTATGTCAGATCCACTTTGGCTCGCCTGATAAAAGCCAAGGTTCTGGACCGCTTTATAGGTGATGCCAGGCTATTAATGTTTAGGGAGAGTAATTTCACCTTCGCTGTATCCATTGTGTTGAATGTATCCTTCTCCCCTGCATAATCCTCCCATCCTTCCTTAGGGCCCCTGAAGTATACCCTCACCTCGCATTTTTGCTTAAATCTGGTGACTATAATATCAACACTTTCAGTACACAACAGTACGTAACAACCATAAAACATGATAAAACACTCAACAATACTCTTAAACATTACATTTTTCATAACTTACTAACTGGTACTTCCAAGAGTCAGAAAATCCTGACCCCGTGGTAAGAAATCTTACCAATTGCCCAGTATCTCTGGGCTTTAGCACTATGTACTATTCGGGAAAGGGTAAAGAGATTAGGTGACGGACCTAAGCCATACCCGTGATCTCCTGCGATCCCCATTTCAACATATGGGGAGAGGTATTATCTAAGGGTATTTACCCACCTCAGGTTCCAGTATGCGCCATGGTCAGGGTCCGGGGAGAAGGAGGGGTGAGCAAGGGTGGCGTGCGTCTGCCTCACCGCTTGTTTACTCCCCCCCAGCATGGTGGGCCCCCATCCGGCCAGCTCCTCCTACCTAGTAGGGGGGAGTTGTCTAGCCCCTACACCCCTCACCAGCGACCCACAGCCCAACGTCAAGCCTCGTGGTTCAGTAAATGTTCTGACCCCTCATCTCTCCGCTTGTAAGGCTCTATAACTCTGCTGGGGAGCAGGTCGCCGGCCCGGGATAACTGGCTAGTAGTATTGTCTCCGGATTATTCCAGGTGGCTCTCTCCACATGGCTCCTACCAGGAGCGACTCCGGACAAGCTGTGGGGAAGCCCCCCCATTTCATGGAGGGTGTTACGCCTCCATTCCAATTTTTTATTCACCCCCCACCGCCCACCCAGGGGTAAAACTTGTAGGACTCCTCTCCATGCCCGGCTTCATCCGGCTGTGTCCCCCACTGTCTGATTAGTTCCATAGGAGGGTGGGAATGTTCCATCTCCTACTTTGCTGACTGGCATTAGGCACAGACCCACTGTTATCTGGTAATGTGGACTCATTCAGATTTTACTTTGCGCCAGTCACTTGGTCATTTTCATGCCTTCATTTTATATACACTCCCTCCAACTCTAGTTTCCTAAGGGTCCCCTTCAGGTGTCCCGGACAGGGGCTCCCCAGCCCAACCCCCTGTCCCTCCTGCAAACAGCCCCCCATTTACAATGCTGTGCTTTTCTTCTCTTTTTTCCCCTGTGCACCTCCACCTCACTCCCACCCCTCCCCCCTTTTTATTGCATCCTCCAGCTGGCTTTCCCTTCTCAGTTTATTATACCTTAAAGTTCATAGACAAGTGGAAAGGTAATCTGCTGATAATAGGGGCATTA
This sequence comes from Neoceratodus forsteri, assembly GCA_016271365.2. NCBI lineage: Eukaryota > Metazoa > Chordata > Ceratodontiformes > Ceratodontidae > Neoceratodus > Neoceratodus forsteri. The sequence continues at coordinate 421,837,321 of JADMNL010000023.1, forward strand.
GCTGTTGATGCTTCCTCTCTGACCTTGTCCATCCGCCCCCCACCCCCTACAGATCGACCTCCCCCATCAAGCCCCTATCTTCCAATCTGACTGAGATTTCCCATCTTGTCCATTCCCAGTGAACAGTTTTTAAGGAGAAGTGGGTGAGAAAGGGAAAAAAAAACCCCCCCTCCTGCCCTGCGGTCAGATGACGTTCCCGCAGCACTCGGAATGGCAGAACCTCCCTTCCCCACCTCTCCTTTCCCTTCTAGTTAATCTCCCCTGCCCGATGCTCCCCCTTTGTCCCCTGCACCCAAACCCTCCTTATCTATTGAGCCAACATTCCCATCCGGTAATCCCAACCATTCCTCTCCCCTTCCCCCTTCCCTTGTTCCCCCCCCCATGGTCAGTATCTCACAAAGCTTCTACCTTCCCAACTTCTTTCTGACCCCCCACATCAGAGATCAGATTAGCAAACCGCATTATTTCTTCACTGCCACTAATAGGCAAACCACCCTCAGTCTTTATACTTGGATTTAATTATACTTGCAGCCCCTCATGTTCCCACTCCAGTCTCCGGGCTCTGTTGCTCCTCCGCGTTTGCTTGGGATTCCTTTAAGGCCCCGACTATCCTCCTGATGGCCTCCATACCCTGTCTTCTTCTTGCTTCTTTCTGGACATTGTTCCACATTTTCTGGGCAATTTTAGAGGCTATTGATGGTTCACGTCGCGCTTTAGCAGGTGGAGTGTCCATATTTCTCCTTTTGAGTTCAGCAACCACCTCCTCCGCTGATTCAAAAGCCCGCGCTCTGTCAGAAAACAGAACAGTCATCTTGGCGGGGTACGGAGTACGAAACCTGATGCCTGCTGTTCTCAGGATCTTCATCACTGGGGCATATGCTCGCCTCCGTGCCATAATCTCGGGGGCATAATCATTGTCGAAAAAGAGGCATTGGGCTTCATAAAAAAACTCTCCCCTTCCTCCAGGCCATTCTAAGAACTGCTTCTTTGTCCTGAAACCTCAGGAATTTTATTATGATGGTGCGAGGTCGTGTGCCTGGAGGCAGCCTAGGTCCCAAAGTGCGGTGTGCCCGTTCCAGCTCCAATGTCATGCTTTCAGGTAAGGGAAGCAGCTCTTTTAATAGTTTTTGTATGAAGGAAAGCATGTCTGCCCCTTCTGACCCCTCCGGTATCCCGGACAGCCGCACATTGTTCCTCTGGCTACGGCTTTCTGCGTCTTCAGCCCGGGCTCTTAGCTTACCGACCTCCTCATGAAGCTGTGCAATGGCGCGTTCTGCATCAGTCAGTCTACCCTCCGTCGTAGTTATGCAGGCCTCACTGTTTTCCTGGTGCTGTTCTAACTTCTCCAGATCTGTCCGTAGGGCTGTGGCAGTTGATTTCATCTCTTTACAAAAATCTCTTATCGCCATCAACATCTGTGCCATTTGCTTCTGCAGAATAATGTGAGAAGCCTGCTCGGGCCCTGTATTACTCCGATGCGAGGAGGTCGAGGCCCTTGAATCCTCGTTCTCCGACCCCTCCTCCTGTGATTTTTCTCCGCTCTGGTGGGCAAGGATCGAATATTTGTTGTCTCCCTTCTTTTTTGGCATTTTATATTCTCCCTCCTGGCTCTACTTTTAACGGATGGCACTGGATATGATGCTTTAAGAGGGTTGATTGGGGATCGTTCGAGGAGCCTCAGGTTCTAGGCTACCATTCTCTCGGTGACGTCACTGGAAGTCCCGGCGCGGCACTGTCTCAAGCGATTTCTGATTGGTCTACCTGCTTTCCTAGCTACAGCCAAGTGGAGCGCCTTTGCTTTGACTTAACATTTGCTTACTTTGACTATTTCTAACCAGCTAAGTTTGCTCAGTTTTTCTCCCGCCCCCCACGCCCTCCCAGGCCTCCTTTAAATACTCTATCTCACCACCTTCCTCTGTGATCTCCCATCCTATTGGTTCTCTGTGTCCCCACTCACCTCCAATCGTTTCTTCTATGCTCTTCCTGTGCATCAGTTTTCATTAAATACTGCTTCTTATTTTGCCTGCCTTGGGTAGCCCTCTTAGGGGTCCCCTCTATTTAATTACTTACCATGACTACTCCTCACTTCTACGTTTTTCCCCACTGGACCTACTACCTGATCTTTCTAGCTGAGACAAAACACTGTACTCTCTCTACCTAAAGCCTTTTATCCGCTAGACTACCTCTACTACTGTACTCAAAAGTCCTCCCAAATCTCATTTCTGCTCTCTCATTCCTATCCTCCTAGTGTCTCCTGCCTTCACTTGTACAGCAGTACCCAAGTTCTGCTTATAATGAACCCGCACATGTTACTGCTTTTTCTGCCCGCTGTGGCTTTGCTCCACCTGTCCCTGCCTACTGCACCTGAAGCCCCCTCGGCCATCCCTAACTATCTGCCCCATGACTACTTATACTCCAACCTTCTTCTGTTACCAACCCTCCACTGTAACTCCACTCCACTACTATTAAATAGGTCCTGGATTCACATGGTTATCTATGTCTTACAAGACTGCCCCCTGAACACTCGTGCCATATGTCCCTTCCTACATCGGAAACTTTGGTATCTCCTCCTACTGGCACTATTGCTCTCTGGAGATGTTCACTCAAACCCTGGTCCGGCCAACAATATATCCAGTCCCCTTGCTAATGCCAGAGGTCTCACTGTGGTCACCATAATATCAGGAGCCTTGTATACAACTTTGCTGAACTGGAATCCTGCACCTCCCTCTATGAGCCAGATATCATCTGCCTTACTGAAGCCTGGCTCAAACCTTTTATACCAGACTCTCTTTGCTCTCTTCCTACATTCAATTTCTTGAGACTTGACAGGCCTACTCCCAAAAGAGGTGGCGATACAGCTGTCTATTTTAAAGATCACCTCAATCTCTCTACCATCTGCTCACCTCCCCCAACCCACTGTGAAATACTACATGTCCTTCTCACTCTCGGCTCCAAAAAAGTACATATTGTGTGTGCCTACAACCTCCTCTCTAGTGGCCTCAAAGGCCTAGATGAGATGCTTGAGCAGACCTCTCTTCTTTCTGGGAGAAACAAGGTTCTTATACTTGGGGATCTAAACTTAAACTGGCTGGGTAACTCTCAATCCACATTACTGACCAGGGTTCAAAGTTTCAGCTTACACCAGGTGATTAGTGACCCTACAAGAACTGCTCAATGCTCCAACACTAAAACTCTGTTGGACTGGATAAGGACAAACCACCAGGAAAATATAATCTCCTCTGGCATATTAGCCGATGCCATCACAGACCACTCCCCTACCTTTTGTATATGGGGTAAGGGTAGGCCTCTCCCATCGAAGTCTCGTTTCATTACTTTCCGTAACTATGTGCACCTTGACCCACAATCCTTCCTACTGGACATTGCCACTATTGATTGGACCCCTCTTTTTACATCTAGTGATGCCCATACTGCACTAAATCTCTTCCTGACTCACTTTCTTGAGGCTCAGGACAAACACTGCCCTCTTGTTACCTGGCATGTAAAAAACAAACCCACCCGCTGGCTAAAATCGGGCCTGCTCTCCAAACTACACCAGAGAGACAAAAGTTGGCTAAATTACAAAACCATGGGACAACCTGCTGACCTCAATTCCTACAGAGCCCTACGAAATTCCTGCAAGAAGGAAATCAAAAGGGCCAAAAGTGCCTACTGCAAGGATCTATTAACTAAATCCTATGGGAATTCCAAAAAATGTTGGTCCCATGTAAAGTACTTCCTTGGCTCAACCCCGGCTCCCACCCCAATTGACATGTCTCTAAATGGTGTCCATTGCAATAATCTCAGTACCATTGCTAACTTTTTCAACTCACAATTTTCTGACCTCACCAATCATACCTCTTCCTTCCCTGCCCAATCAAACTTAACCACCCCTCCTGATGTCTCCGGACCTAAATTTTATTTCAAGTCTGTCACTAACCATGAAGTGCTTAGACTGCTTAACAACATCTCTGAATTCACTGCAGTTGGGTCTGACAATCTTGAACTGAAACTCCTAAAACTTGCTGCCCCTTATATAGCTGTGCCTCTAGCCAAGATTTTTACCGTCTCCCTTTGCCGGAGCCTTGTTCTAGACATCTGGAAACTAGCCAGGATCACCCCAGTCTTTAAAAAGTGTGACCGGAAAAATTCCTCTAATTATAGGCCCATAGCTATTTTGTAAGTTCTCAGTAAAAAACTTGAAAAGCTCGTTGCTACTCAAACCATTGACTTTCTTCAGAAATATAACCTTCTAACAACCGCACAGCATGGCTTCCGCAAAGGTCATAGTACCTCCACTACCTTACTCAAGTTCATGTCCGATACCCTTGAGGTCATGGACTCAGGACTACTAACTGGGGAAATTTTTTACTGACATGACTAAAGCATTCCACCTTGTTGACCACCCCATCCTCTTAGCTACTCTAACATCGCTAGGCTTTTCACTGAATGTCATTACATGGTTCCACAACTACCTATCAAATAGGTCTCAATTAGTTAAATTTCACTACGCCCTATCGGACATAGCCACCTTAAACATCGGCGTACCGCAAGTGTCTATCCTTGGTCCCTTGCTTTTCACCATTTTCATAAACAATATCACCTCTAACCTCCACCAGACTGCATCCCTGTTATACGCTGATGACGTTCTTTACTCTGGGCTAAAAACATTGTTGACATCAACCAACGACTCTTCCCAGGACTTTCATCAAATTCAACAGCAGCTGCTCAGCCATAAACTAGTCCTAAATGTAATCAAGACCCAAGCCATGCTTTCTTGGTTCCAATGCCAAACTCAAACATGCTCAACCTAAATTCCATGTCTCTACTTCAAATGGCTCAGCCGTCAGGGTCATACACTCTTTTAAGTATCTGGATGTCACCCTTGACCTGTCTCTTAATTTTGACCTTCATATCCAGCAGACATGCAGGTTGGTAAATATGAAACTTGGTATTGCCTACCGCACCAGCTGTGTACTTACCCCCTCCGCTAGGCTTGCCATAGCTCTGGGTGTATGCCTGCCATCACTCACCTACGAGGTTACAACGTATGCCTCAGCGGGTAAAACTTGTTTTAGGAAGTGGGATGTTACATACAATAGCATTTGTCATTATGCATCATCCTCTCATTGGATGAAACACTACTGCTTCCTTTACTCTAAACTTGGATGGCTCTCTCCCCCTGCGTCTAGATCCTACGCGTATGGCTTGATCATGGATAATATCATCAGAACACAAACACCCAAGCCCCTGGCGAGCCTATTTCTAAACCAGGCTCCCTGCTACGACTTATGCTCAGTGGCAAATGCCCCTGTCCACATTCCCAGACATAAGTCCTCCAAAGGTGTGAGCGCATTCTCCCGTCATGCCCCGCAACACTGGAACTCTCTCCCTCTAAATATATGCTTAGCCTCCTCCCATGCCACTTTCAAAAAATTGTTACGTAACCATCTCATTGATTCCTGCTCTTGCTTCAAATGCCCCTAGCCTTCCATCCCCTCTGTGAATCACTTCACTTCATTACTATTCTCTTTGAATTGTTTCCCTATTAAACAAATAATGATGCTCTGCTGTCCTCTTCCTGTTACCCTTTTGTCCTACCCTCTTTACTCCTGTCCCTCACCTCTCCCCATGCCTCAATTCCCTACTCCATCCTACCCTCCTTATCCAGCATCCCTACTTCTATCTATTCCTAACTCTCCTACATCTATCTTGTATGACTATTATAGTGTCCACAGTCACCAGTGTATAATTATACCTTAATCTGTTTTCTGAATAAAGCTCTTATGACCTTATTTTTGTATTCCCTCCTTATACTCGTGTTGACACCATATTGTATTTTACCCTACCGTTTATCTCTGATATGTGCACTGTATTTCTATTTCCTTGAAAATTGTCTATCATATATTGTATTCACTGTACAGTTATTGTTTTCATATGTATTGTTCTGTAACCTCCCAGTTCGTGCCTGAAAATAGTCATTGCCATGACTAGTGCACCCTACCTGGTCAACAAAAACTATATAAAAATAAATAAATAGAACTAAAGGAATGTGTGAAGGCTATACAGCTGTTCCATGAGCTCTGTCTACAAACGAGTAGTGTCACGCCTGAACCTGGACACCTGTTGGCCCTATATGCTGCTCCCAGGGTCAGGCCAAGAGTGCTCCCGGTTCCCAGAGAAGTCCTATTTTGTTACAGATGTGGGGAAGATGGGCATTTCACCCATGGGTGTGGCCAACCGGAACCCCCTCCAAGTGGTGGAAGAAAAGAAATGGGAAAAGCAGTAGGGAAACGACAGCGTAGCCTCATGAGGGAGTTACCCTGGTCTCCGAAATTGCAAAGCTCCACAAACTGGGCAGAACCCAAGATTCCACCTGACAGCATGGTGCCCCCAGGCCTGATAGGCCCTAGAGCTAATGTGGAAGTGTCAGTTGAAGGAGTGCTGTGTTTTGCCTTATTGGATAGTGGGTTGCAGGTCACCATAATCCACTGGACCATTTATGACCATCACTTGAAGCACCTACCGCTCCAACCCCTGTCAGAATCATCAGTGCGGGGAATAGGAGATTCTAGTTACCCCTATGATCGCTATTGCACTGTGCATATTGCATTCATCTTAAAGGGTCTAGATAAACTGCACAAGACCGAGACCATGGCTCTGATCTGCCCAGAGCCTAAGGGAATGACCGATATGCCTGTACTGACTGGGACAAATGTGAATATGTTTGGCAGGCTGGCCAAACTCTGTCAAGAGAAAGGTGGAGCAGATAACCTATTAAACCTCTCTGTCAAAGCTGTGGTGAAGAGAATCAACCTGTCCCTGGATGCTACAGTACCAGAGTTCATGGATAAGCCCATTGGTGTGGTCCATAAGGTGAACAGCAAAGAACTGATATTGCCTCCTAATTCAGAGTGTAGAGTGGTGGGCATTGCAGACTTTGCGCAGTTGCCCCAAGGATCCACCGTTATTGCTGATGCCCCACCAGAGAACAGTTTGCAAGAAGGGCTAATGGTGCAACAATGAGTGATGCCACCTCCAGAGACCTCCTGGGCCAGATGCGTCATGGTGAGGGTAAAGAATGAATCAGAGAAACCAATAACCATTTGAAAAGGCTAAGTGCTGGTACATATCTTCAATGCCAATAGTGTCACTGAGATGGACCCATGAGTAGCCACAGACACAGAGATAGATGCAGCATCTTTTGACTTTGGGGACTCGCCCGTACCTGTCAGCTATAGATGGAGATTCAGCCAGAAGCTAGCAAAGAGGCGCAAAGTATTTTTGTTCCACAAATGGGATGAAGGGTGCATCTGGGTGAAGAGCACAGGATTCAGCTACAAGATGACAGCCTGTTCAGAGAAAGATCTAGGAGACTGGCCTCTGGAGACATCGAGGATGTCTGGCGGCACCTGCATGAACTATTGGCAGCAAGTATAATCAAGCAGTCCTAGAGCCCTTACACATCTCCCATTGTTGTGGCATGCAAGATACACAGGGCTATGAGAATGTGCATTGATTATCTGACTTTGAACAAAAAGACCATCCCAGATCAATACACAGTGCCTCGTGCTAAAGATGCCCTGGCTACCTTGTCGGGCAGCAAATGGATCTCTATAATTAGTACTATCAGATTCTCATGGTGGAGGAGGATAAGGAGAAGACTGCCTTTATCTGCCCCCCTGGGTTTCTACCAATTCGAACGGATGCCTCAAGGGATCTCTGGAGCATCTGCCACATTCCAGAGATTAGTGGAGAAGGCAGTGGGGGACATGAACCTGTTAGAGGTTATCGTATACCTGGATGAACTGATTGTTTTCAGCTGAACTTTGGAAGAACATGCAGCCCTCTCGATGAAGGTGTTGGACCGGCTGAAAGAATTTGGTTTAAAAGTATCTATAGACAAGTGCCAGTTTTGCCAGCCTTCACTAAAATATATTGGCAACACTGTCTCAGCGGACAGAGTACAGACTTATCCAGCCAAAGTCAGGGCCCCCACCACCTGGTTTGAAGGCCCTCCAAACCTTCTTGTGTTTCTACGGGTATTACCAACATTTTGAGAAGGACTATTCTATGGTAGTGCACCCACTGAATGATTTAACACAAGGTTATCCGCCTACCAACAAGAAAAGGAAAAATCAGTCTGAAAGAAAGTCCCCAGAAAGAGTACCTCAAAGTAAATGAACCTTTCAGTGACAGATGGATGCCGCAGTGTGAGACTGCCTTCAGAGACATTATTAAGAATCTCAGATTCTGATATATCAACAGAAAATTACAATATTTTTTGATTAGATTAAGAAAAGGGGGTGGTATAATGATCTATCTTAGTAATGTTTATAAGGGCCAATTTATAGTAGGTAAATCTATTTCTGAGCAATTTGATTTACTAGTACTTCAAGTGCAAGGTCATTCTGGACTTTATTTTAATATTGCGGTCTGTTATAGGCCTCCTTCGGCTAAAGCAATTGCATTACAGACATTATGTGAGCTAATTGCTCCTTTTTTTTTTTTTTAAATGAAACTGTCCTTATAGGTGATTTTAACTGGAATATGCAGATAACCCAACTTGAGATCTTAAACCAATTTTCAGCCCTCAATATGCATCAATTGATTGACAGTCCTGCTATGAGACCTCATTAATCTAATAGTGAAAAAGATTCACTGCTAGATCTGATTTTTACAAACAGACCTAGCAGATATGTTTTTACGGTTCATGAGAATGATCTGAGTGATCATTGTTATATCTCATGCATAAGAGACAGTACAATAGAAACATTACCAACTCATTTGATTCTTATTAGGGTATTCAATAAATTTAACATACAAGCATATTTGAAATTTAACATACAAGCGTATTTGAGAGATGTGGCTGCTATTAGATGGAATCTGTTATATGCTTGCCCAGATGTACATACAGCTTGGTTATTTTTCAAATCTTCATTGTTAAACATAATTGAAAAACATGCTCCATTAAAACAGAAGAGGCCTAGAAAAAAAAAAGTACCATGGATAACTAGAGATTTAAAAAATTTATTAAAGGAGAAAGCACATCTATGGCATAATGCAAGAAAGACTAAAACTATGGTAGGTAAAGTAGCATTTCAAGTCATTCACAACAAATGTACAAAAGCGATTAGGAAGGCAAAGAAATTCTACTTTGATAAGTATTTTTCAGAGTCTGAAGGCAATTCAAGAGCAATGTGGAAGGGAATTGATGCAATAATAGGGAAACAAACTCATCCATCTCTACCAATAACTCTAAAAGCTGAGGGGAAGGTTTTGATTTCTGCTGGTGAGAAGGTAACAGCGTTTCATTCTTTCTTTGCATCAGTGGTGGGTACATTCAACAGAATGTACCCCGGACTTACCCCCCCAGCCCTGGATACTGATTTTGTGTATAATTTAGATCAACCAGCCTTCGCCTTTAGGCCAATATCAACTGATGATGTAATGAAGCAACTACAGAGTTTAGACACTGCAAAGGGACCTGTGTGTGATGGTATCTCACCTGTTTTTTTGAAATACGCATCTGAATTATTATCACTACACTTAGCATATATATTTAATTTTTCTCTGGTCAGTTCTGAACTCCCTTTTGATTGGAAGACCGCTTTTGTCATACCAATATTTAAAGGGGGGATCTGACTGATCCAGGGTCCTACAGACCATCTTTAATTCTTTCAGTTTGTGCAAAAATGTTTGAAAAACATGTGTCTCATCAAATAAAGTACTTTATATTTTGTAAAGTAGTAACACATTTACAATCAGGATTTAGAAAAGGGCATAATGCTACTTTTGTTAACAGCAAGGGTGATTGATGATGTGCTGAATGCCTTTAACAGGAACCAGGGAGTACCAGCAATTTTTCTGGACCTGTCAAAGGCATTCAACACTGTTCCTCATAATTCTACAGAACCATTTGAAAGCAGCTGGTTTGGGTTTTGCGGCTTTAAATTGGTTTAATGCATATCTAAATGGAAGATTACAGTGCGTCAGTGTGGGCGGTGCTTGCTTAGATCCAATTGTTTTGAAAACAGGAGTACCCCAGGGGTCAGTACTGGGTCCCTTTTTATTTTTACTTTATTTAAATGTTCTGTCCAATCATTGCTCACCTGATCCTTGTATGTACTTGTATACAGATAACATGATTTTATATACTAAAAATGAAGATTCTGACAGAGCAATAGAAATATTGCAACAGGACTTTTTGAGCATACAGATGATCCTTGTAGACTTGAGGCTCCTCTTGAATGATCAAAAGACCCAGTGGATGTTATTCCAGAGGAAAAATACTAAGAAGTTAATAAGTAAGAACATCAACTCGTTGTCGGGAGTTACTTTAAGTTGTGTGGATTCCTACAAATATCTGGGGTTGACTTTGGATAAACATTTGACTTTTGATATACAAATTACAAATATTTCTAATAAGTTGAAAATATTATTGTATTTTTTTATAGGAATAAGGCATTATTTAATTTAAATATCAGGACGTTATTGGTCACTTCTATGTTTTTGTCAATATTGGATTATGGAGATGCAGTGTATGGGAATGCTAAGAAATCATTACTGAATTCATTAGATACTTTATATGATAGTGCTTTAAGGCTCATAACAGATTTACCATACAGAACTCATAGTTGTGTGCTGTATCAAGAATCAGGACTTTTTTTATTATCTAATTGACGTGACATTCACTGGAGTATATTTAGGTTCATAGGTTTTATCTGAGCATAGAAGACACATGTCCATATAGCTCGCCAATCTTCTAAGAATAACCCTGTATACCCTTATCTATCAAATGGGAATCTAGCCCAGTTTTAAAGATATTCATGGTAGGACTTGTCACTACCTCAATAGGAAGTGTATTCCATATTCCTGTAATTCTCACATTAAACCAATTTCCCCTCCTTATAGTATTGTATTTATCTTTATCTAATTGGTAATAGTGTGCTCTAGTATTGTATGTTTGCTTCTTTAGTTCCAGGCCTAGTTGGTCCCTTAATCGATCATCTTTAAGTGCCCCAAATATCTGGCACATGTCACCATGTAATCTGCGAAATTCTAGGGAATACAGTTTGAGGTATTGTAACCTTTGCTCATAACTCAAACCCCAGACTTCCCTTATGCCTTTAGTGGCTCTTCTCTGCACCCTCTCCAAGACTATAATATCCTTTCTGTATCCTGGAACCCAAAACTGGGCACAGTATTCCACATGCGGGCGTACCAATGAGGTATACAGGGGCAATAACACTGCTTTATCTCGACTTTTGATGTGTCTAAATATACAATGTTGTATTCCACTTGCTTTCTTTACCAGCTGGTTACAGTGTATTCCAAATTTTAATTCATTATCAACTCTTATTCCCAGATCTTTCTCATCTTGTATTGTCCTCAACTCCCTACCTCCCAGTTTGTATTTATACTGCATATTATTCCTACCCATGTGCATAACAACACATTTATCTGTGTTGACTATAGATCTCTTTGCTTTTGCTCATACTTCCAAATCTGTTAGGGCTGTCTGGAAAATAGTAGCCTCTTCGATATTATTAACAGGATAACCCAACCATGTAACGTCCGCATATTTTGACAACCACACCCTATCTCTAACACACATTGTAGAAATGTATAAGTTAAAGAGGCAGGGGCCTAAGACAGATCCCTGAGGTATCCCACTAGTCACCTCCACCCATTCTGAGCATTCACCTCTTATACACAATCTCTGTCTCTTATCCTTCAGCCAGGCTTCCACCCAACAAACCAAATTTTCTTGGACCTCCAATTCCATGAGAGCTCTAATTAGTTCTTCATGTGGCACTTTATCAAATGCCTTTGCAAAGTCAAAGAAAACAACATCCACAGAGTTGCCCATGTCCAGGACCTTGTTGACTCTGCCATAAAACTCGAGGAGGTTGATCTGACACGACCTACCCTTAGTGAACCCGTGCTGTGTATGGTCAATGGTACCTCTGCTGTATAAGGAATCAAGGATCTGGTCCTTGATTATACTCTCCAAGATCTTACCCAAGACTGAGGTCAGGCTAATGGGTCGATAGTTTGCCACCTCTTGTTTTGAACCCTTTTTATGTATAGGTATAACCATAGCCTGCCTCCAGTCATCAGGCATCTCAGCCATACCCAGAGACTTCTTGAAAAATATGAGTGACTGGACCTGCCAACACATGCGCTAGTTCCTTAATGACTCTCGGATACAATCCATCTGGTCCCTGTGCCTTATTAGGGTTTATATTCAGTAGTCTTTTAGCTACATCAGAGGTATTTAATATAATAATCAAACCTGGGGTTATACTACTATATTTTGCTGGTACACATTGCCCTTTATTAAATACTGTGGAAAAGTATGTGTTACATAAATCAGCCATTTCCCGATTAGATGAGGTCAGCTTCCCATCTGGATCTTTTAGGGAAATAATAGCTCCACTGTTTCCCCCTTTTCGAATTGATGTATGAATAAAAAGATTTATAATTATTTTGCACTTTAGTTGCTAACTTATATTCATACTTCCTCTTTGCTAAAGTTATTTCCTTTTTGTTTTTTTTAAACTCTCCTTATATAGCTCCCAGCAAATACTATTATTATTCTTTTTTGCTTTTAAATAAGCTAAATTTTTTTGTTTAATTTTCTAACTGGGGGGGACCATGGGGGAAGAGATTTTCGAAATCCATTCTATTTCTTTCTTGATGGTACATGCCTATGAATCAATGAACAAACAGTATTATTTAATTTCCTCCACATTTCAGCTAATGTTTGATCTGCAAATTCTGTTTGCCAGTTCCATTCCACCATCTCTTTCCTCATCAGATCAAAATTCACTTCATCATACCTGTGAATGATCGTACTGCTGGAATAATTTCCCAAATACTCAAAGCTAACCATGGCATGATCACTTGATCCTAGTGGGGGCAGTGTTGTGCAGTTATGAATATTACTATTCACGTTACTCAATACCAGATCCAAAATGTGTACTCCCCTGGTATTATTTAATACAAATTGTTGCAGTCCAGCCAGACTTAAAATCTCCAGGTATTTAGTTTCCATAGGAGTAGCAGCCTCTAGTGTACCCCCAGTTAACTCCTGGGAGATTGAAGTTGCCTAGTAGTATTACATTATTTGTTAAGGCCAATTGTTTAATGAAATCTAGTAGTATGAGATCTTTGGGGATACCAATAGATGGTGGTCTGTACACAAGGCCTATATTTATTTTAGGGGCATTTGGTGGAGGAAATCTAATCCACAGTACTTCTGAATTACCCCAGCTTGTTATATCAATACATTCAGAAGATATATTATCCGATATGTAAAGCGCTACCCCACCTCCTCTAGAGAAGTTTCTATCCTTTGTAAAAAGTGTGTAACCGGGAATTTCTCTACCCCAGGTATCCTTATAATTCCACCAGGTCTCAGTGATGGCACAAATATGTATTTGGGAGTTGTACAACATACATTTCAACTCATCCAATTTGTTAGTGAGGCTTCTAGCATTAACTAATAGAAAATTCCAGTTTGGCTATACGTTTTTGTTTGGATCAGTGGCCTTAGATTTCGTGCACCCTCCTCTGGAGAAAGTTTAAATGACTTTCTGTTATATATCTCAGTTTCTGGGCTAGCATTTGCTTGCCTTGTTTGTTTAAATGTAACCCATCCTGTACAAATAGATGGAAGTCCCGGAAATCCTGCCAGTGATCAATATATGCATAACCTTCCCTATAGCACCACCTCTTTAACCACCCATTGAGTCTCTGAATATCTTTGTTTATCATAACACCGGCACTAGGGGACAGGTAATATTCCCGAAATTAACAAATCACATCCCCTATTCTTAAAGTAGGCACCCACATATTCAAAATTACTTTGTATTTCTGTTAATCCCAGTTTGCCAACATCATTTACTCCAATGTGTAGTATAACTACAGGTGCAGATGTATTTTCCAATAATCCCGGTAAAAGCTGTTTGATATCTCTAATACCAGCCCCTGGCAATATGCTAACTGTAGTGTAGTCATTCTGCTTTTTACATACTATATGATCAGTATGGCGTAACATGGAGTCCCCTAAGTACAATAAATCTCGTTGGGTATTGTTCTCAGTGTGAGTATTATTATTTCCTGCCCCTTGAGTTATACTGATATTAATATGAGTTATGTCTTCTGTCATCTGGTCATTAGACTGCATTGGTTCTTCACTGTCTTCAATTGGTACAAGGGCCTGATACCTATTTGGAGTGAGTACGTTTGAGGAGCACCCAATATTCTCTCTATCCTTCTTGCTGGTTTTTATTTTACCAACCAAACACCATTCCTCAGTATCTTTAGGCTCTTGGGATTCTATAGATGTGGATGTAACATGCTGGCATGCTTCTAAGACTCCTCCTGCCATTGAAACAATAAATTGTTCCACTGGAATGTATTTGCCTATAAATTTATTATACAATCATTACCAGTATTCTTAATGAATTTAATAAAGCTTAATCCAGAACAGCCCCATTATTTAAGATCTGTGCCTCGGCCATTATTTCATATTCCAAGATGTAGAACTACTTATGGGAAAAAAAACTTATCAATAAGGGTACCTAGAACATGGGAAAGCATATCCAAAAAATTAAAAGTTTCTGCATTGTTGCCTTTGGAACATTTTAGAACATCCCTGTTAAGCTTATATAATAAGCATTGTAACTGCTATGGATAATGTATTCTACCTTTCAGGACAAAGTATTTTATGTTGTTTTAGTGTATAAATGTATATAGTAATTTATGTTATTTGCAACTGTACGTATGTGTTATATACATATTCATTGTTATGTATGTTAATTGTTGGATATGTTAATTGTAGGATATGTTAATTGCTGACTTCCCAGGGGTCTCCACCTCCCTAAAGCGGTCATCATAATCCGTCACCACCCGTAGCTCTGTTAAGGCCACCTTCCAGGTGCCCAGAACCAAGACCTCTCTTGCCCAGAGATCCTTCCTCTACCGAGCCCCCACCTGGTTCAACTCCCTCCCTAGCTGCATCTCCAACTTGCCAAAAACTAGCTCCTTCAAAACAGCCCTTTGGAAACCATATCTTTAATACCTGCTGTTGTAGGTGCAACTAACCCCCTGTTGTAACCTGTGGTACCCGCCCGCCTTGCCCCCTGGCTCGACAATGTCCACTGGACAGCCTCTCCCTCCCCCAGACCCACTTCTTCCCTACTAGGTCCAAATAGGGATGTAACCCACTGTCTTCTCTGAGGACCTACTATATCCATGACTGTAACTCACAATTTTGTAACATTGTGTAACCTAAGTAACATATAAACTACAATATTATGTAACCTAAGTGTATCTATGTTAAATGTTCCTTTTACTGTACCTGTAATGTTATCCTCCATTTTAATCTGCACTGTAATAACTGTCTTGATGTCTGCCCTCCCTGTGACAAGGTGCCTTTGTAAATGAGTCTCTGACTCAGAGGTTGTAAACCCTATTTGTAATGAATGAATAAATTAATAAATGAATAAATAAATGCAATTGCAAAAGAGATAATTTATCTAAATTTGTTACCCAATAAAGTTGAAAGTTAAGTGAAGCTTCTGTTCTGGCATTTGCGGACCACAACAAGCCATACATCCTCCACACTGATGCCAGCTTGAACAGGTTAGGAGTGGTGCTGTACCAAGAACACCCAGAAGGGCTATGGCCAACAGCATTTGCTAGTTGCAGCTTGTCAGCATCTGAAAAGTACTACCCTGTACATAAACTCAAATTTCTGTCTCTGAAATGGTCAGCGACAGAGAAATTCCATGATTACCTGTATGGTATTAACTTCAGTGTCCCGACTGATAATAACACTCTAACTTACATGAACATCACAGCAAAATTAGATGCTGCTGGATACAGATGGTTATTAGCACTTTCCACGTATGATTACACCTTGGAGTACAGAAGTAGGAAGACCAAAATAGATGCCAACGCCCTGTCAAGGTGCCCACATCCAGACCAGCCTGATGCAATGTGCAGATTACCAATGCCATTGTTAAAGTTCTGTGCTCCAAGTTAACTGCGCCAGAGGAAGCCACCCCAGCAAACCCATATAGAGCAACTGACATGCCGTGAGCTTGGCCAGATGCTATTCCTGAGTCCTATATATCCTCTTTTCACCAGCAGAGCAAACCAGAACTTCAACAGGCCCAAAGAGAGGACCATGCATTTTGTGATAACATTCAAGCTTTAGGGAAAGGGCACAACTCAGACCAAGTGCACAGCCATCACCCTGACACTATGTAATGCTAAGAGAGTGGAGTAAGTTGGCCTTAAAAGATGGACTGCTGGTACTTGAAGTGCAAGACAGCAACAACCCAGAGTGGTTAAAAACCCACCTGGTTCTGCCTCGAAAGTGCTGCAAGGCAGTTTTTACTTCTCTCCTTAATGAAATGGGTCACCTGGGCTATGAACACATGCTAGAACTTGTAATGACTCTACACTCACTGACCCTACCCAAATAGCAAATGCATTCAACACATCCTTCACCGACCTAAACCATGTACTCTCCTCACTGGACCCCCCCATTCAACCTCCTAACTGGCACACTTCCCATGATGACATATCCTTGGCCTCTTCTCAGACCCCACACATTCTACTTTAAATGCTTAACAGTTACTGAATCCCTCAAATACCTTAAATGAGTTGTGGGCAAAACTAGAATGGGAAGTGACTCCACTGCCCTTGATATCCTATCCCAACCAATCACCACAATCTTTATCCACTCCCTAAGGTGTGCTCAGTTCCCTACCCAGTGGAAAATAGCAATTGCCACCCTGATTTATAAAGGTAGGGACAAAAACTCCCTCACTAATTACAGACTTTCTCCCCCTCTCCAAGGCATTGGAGTGAATTGCCTCAGACCAATTGGTTGACTTTCTATAAAAATACAACCTGCAATGCCCTCATCAGCATGGTTTTAGAAGAAAACCACAGTACAATAACCACTCTCCTAGAATACACTAGTGCACTGCACAGTGAACTTGATGGTGGCCACTTGGCTGGATCAATTTTTATTGATCTAACCAAAGAGTTTGACCTTGTCGACCAGCGGCTATTACTCAACAAACTCTCTCAACTAGGGCTCTCACAGGAGGCTTCAAAATGGTTTGCCTGCTACCTCTCAGGGTGCTCCCAGTGAGTAAAAATCAATAACACACTATCTGAATTAAGACCTGTGACAGTAGGGGTCCCACAGGGATAAATGCTGGGTCCACTACTGTTCAGCCTATTTATTAATGACCTACTTACAGCCTGCACAGGATCCCAGATCCTACTTTATGTAGGTGATGCAGTCATCTACTCCAGCAACAAGAACCAGCAATCACTGTTACAGCGAGTGTACATCGCCGAAAAGCAAATTGGCGATGTACACCTGTAGGTGACAAGACATCCGGCAAATTAAAATAGTATTTATGTGGGGGGGGGGTCATCATCCCCCACACCCATCCCGACTAAATATAACCAACTCCGGGGGGGGTGCATATTCGGGGAGGGGGAGACAGTCTGCCAAAAACAAAAAACAAAAATGGCAGCAGTAACATTTTCCCTGGTCCCGAGCCCCAAACCCAGTACCTGCTGCACTGAAGCTAGCCACCCTCACCACCACACGGCTAGCTCGGTGGCAGCATGGCACACTACCCCACACAAACCCTCTTCCCTATCCCTCCCCTTCTCTTCCCTATCCCTCCCCTTCGGGATGCCCTCCCTTTCTAATCCCTACTGCCACCTTTTTATTCCATCACTACTCTTACAGGGTAGCCCAAAAGGGTAGCGCTGTAAATGAGTCGCTGTTTTGACAGTTGCTCATTTACAGTTGCTATCATCACTGGATACCCTTGAATTGTGGTTCCTCCACAATCGACTCATCCTAAATTATAAAAAGACCAAATCAATCCTCATCACCTGCCCACAGAAAAAAAAAAGCTGCCTCCTCTTAAAATCCAGAGCAAGGGAGGTACAGTTATTGATCAGGTAGATATCTTCAAATACCTTGGGATCTACCTAGATGATACTTTAACCTTCTCCCACCACATTGACCAAGTCATAAAAGTGGTCAACAGGAAACTAGGAACCCTATACAGGCACAGAGCATACATGACTCCGAATGCTCAGAACCTTGCAGTTTCTGCATCCATCCTCCCGGTCTTAGATTATGACTTAATGGTCTATGGAGCAGCGTCAGGTATGGTACTAAATAGAATCATTGTACTGCTCAACAAGGCCTGCCACCTTACCTTGGATGCCGATAGATATACCCATACCTGCAGTCTTTTCTCCAATGTTAACTGGCTACCCCTAGAGCAAAGAATCAAATACCAGTCCTGCCTAATGGGAAAGAGCCCTCATGGGACTCACTCCCCCAACACTGCAGTCTTTCTTCCAACAAACTGCTAATACACACTAGACAAGAAATGTGGGCAGAAATGCCCTCCATGTTCCATTTTTTAGGACCAGCCAAGCTACAAGATCCTTCTGATGATTTGCACCCCTTTGGCTAAATGAACTTCCTCCAAAACTAGAAAAGCCACCCAAAATCGGGCAGTATAAATGGGAACTAAGGAAATATCTCACCCTGCCATCTCCTTGTCCATGCATAAGGTAGGCCACCCATCCCTTCACTCTCTCTCTGCTGTCCCTACCCTTCTCCTCCCACCTTTCCATTACCTCCCTTTGCGCCTCTCTACTCAATGCCTCCTGAATACTCCCATCTTTCCTACACACCTCCTTTTCTGTCACTGTGCACCACCTTATGTACTCCATGACAATGCCATGTGCTGCTGATATGTTTACTGCGATGCTGTTGCTTCTTACTATGTAATGCTATTTTCTCACTGTTTTTTCTTAATGTTAATCTCTCTTTATTGCTGTTCTGACGTGGAACCTTTGCAAATGAGCTATATTCAAAGGGGTCTCCGAAACTTTAAATAAATAAATAAATAGACCTGGCAAGAGCAAGATTCTTCTGGCCTAGAATGGTTTCCAAGTTTAAGTTACTTTGTTTAGCTTTTGCTATTACAAAATTTAAACTGTTTAAAAACACGTAGCATACACAATTATTTAAAGTACAAATTTCTACAGAACACATTTAAATAGTCATTAACAAAAATCATTTTACACACATACATATTTAAAAATGAGTAGTGATCCAATGAAAATATTAAATACTCTTTATTGTTCCACAATAAAACTCTGTATCCGCTTTTCCTTATTTTATTAATTTCTAGTAGATAAGATGCTAGATTATTTAGAATTTCTAGATTTTTAGAATGAAATATGAGATATATTTTATATCTCATAGGTTTGTGCAGAGAACCAATGAATTTCCCTAAGAATTTGGTTTGTACTTGCACATAATGTACCATGGACATCTTAAGATCACGTTATTTAAATCTGGTTCTCATAGGGAGCAATAACAATTTTTAGACAGATTTTTTTTGTTATATCTTGCTTCTATGACATTACTTGGAAATGTCTTGGCCCAGAATGAAAAGTGATATAGAGGTGCACTGCAAAGCCTGTTTGCGATGCATAAAGAGAAAGACACTCCCCAAAAGAGCGGCACCCCGGTCAATATACAAACCAGTGGCCCACTGGAACTTGTGTGTATGGACTTTCTGTTGCTTGAGCCTGACCAGAAGTACAAAACCAGCATCTTAGTCATTACTGACCATTACACCCCATATGCCCAGGCCTATCCAACTAGAGACCAAAAAACAAGTAGCTTAATGAAAGTCCTTCAACAGTTCATGAACCATTATGGCATTCTATAAAGAATTCCTTCAGATCAAGGCCGGGACTTTGAAAGACGGCTGGTTAGAGAATTTCTGGCAGCATATGGTATCAAGAAATCATGTACTACTCCGTATCACCCCCAGGAAGATCCTCAGCCTGAATGTTTCAATAGGACTTTATTGGGTATGTTGGTTACCCTGGATCCAGCCGACAAAGCTAATTGGAGTCAGAGTGAATTATCTTGTACATGCCTACAACTGTACAAAGAATGATGCTACTCAGAGATCTCCCTTTTATCTCATGTTTGGCCAGAAAGCAAGACTGTCAGTTGACCTATGTTTTGGTGTGTCCCCTGATGGCACATCTGAGGAATCGTATCTAGAATACACCCAAAATCTCAGAGAGCAATTGAGAAAAGCCTACCAACTGGCAGCAGAGGCAGCAGCTAAGTCCAGTCAAGCAAATAAGCAGATATGACAAGAGAGTGAGACACCAAGTGTTGCAGGTGGGAGATCGTCTCCTGCTATGAAATCTAGGTATACAAGAAAAGCACAAAATTCAGAACCAGTTGACCCCAGAAGTCTACCGTGTAGCTGAACAGTTGCCAGACCTGCCAGTTTATAAAATTTGATGAGCAAGGGAGGGGATTGGAAAAGATGGTGCATTGAAATCACTTGCTCCCCATTGGAGAGACTGTGCCTGCTCCTGTTCCTGCTGATGAAACTCCAATGGTGAGGCAGCCCAGAACAAGGAGCCAAGCTGTGCAGAGGCAAAAGGCAGAGTCCCAGTCAGAGCCTCGAAATCCTGCTACATAATCTGAACCAGCACCTGTAACAAGTTCTTCTGAAGTGATGATGAGGAGGAGGAGGATTTTACATGTTGTTATCAGTATGTGCCAGAGACACCTCCAAGACTGACGCAATGGCAAATGGACTATATAAGTTCTCAGCCTTCCACTAGTACCACCCCATTGAACCTGTGCAATCTTTGAATCCCATTGCTGTACCTTTTGTCCCTGAGAGAAGGCCTATAGCCAAGTGCCCGAGCAAGTAATGGACGTTGGTATGGACAATGTAGTACACTTGGCCTGAGATAAGCAGAGTCCTGATAATACTGCAACTCCTGAAAGGGCCCATGTGGTGGACACAGAGCTGGGACAGGGTAGCATGTCCTATGTGCCTCAGGAGTCTGTTGCTGTACCTAGAAGCTCAGAATGACAACCTGAACCCATTAAGCTCACCTACTGTATGCTATCTTTGGTGCCTCCTCAAATACCCCCTTTATATAGCTCATAAGCACATAATACCCCAGGTATATACCCTCCCCAATGTTCCTAGGTTTTGTTCCATAGTAAAATTCAGTGTGGGGAAATGTGGAGTAATTTTTCCTGATACAATATGCACGCGGACAGCATGTAGGAGAGGTTGAAGGCACTGAACATGTACTCCCTGGAAGACAGAACAGAGAGAGAGACAGAAAACATGATTGGGACCTTCAAGTACTTGAAAGGGATAAATAAGGTTGATATGGAGAGTCTCTTTATGCTGAGTGGCAACCATAAAATGAGGGGGCACAGTCTCAAGCTGGAGGGTGGGAGGTTTAGGAGGGAGGTCAGGAAGCACTTCTTCACAGAGAGGGTGGTAGACACTTGGAATGTGCTGCCGGAAGAGGTCTCTCATTGAAGACAGTGGGCAACTTTAAGAGAGGCTGGGATAGGCATAGGGGAAGGTAAGGATCATGGGTTGGAAGGATGGGAGGATTGGGGAGGGAGGGCAGGGATATTTATTTAGTTTTTGTTGACCGGGTAAGTGCACTGGAAAAATCCTGCCTATTTTCAGGCACGACCCAGGAGAGGGGGATACAGATGAATGCCAACTGACCTTGAACCAGATTAAGCTGTTGGTGGTATTTTTAGTGAGCGAGGAAATTTGGCCAGGACACGGAAATTCCCCTACTATGCCTGCTTTACCAATCTACGGTTCCGTTGGCATCACGCTGCATCATGGCAGACGATCTTCAGCATTGTACTGGAATGGAGGTTGGAGAAAGCACGGTATCTGATTTTTCTAATTGTGAGGCATCTACCGATTTTTCTGGCTTACCTAAAGCTATATCGTCGCTGGAAACAGTACCGGAGGACAAATCCAGATTTCCGGAGTTGGCTGGTGATATTCCAGCGTTCGGTAGATGTCCCATGGTCCCTGTGAGTGTTTCAGGGGTCTCTACTTCTGATTCGATGACGATCTCTGTTGCACCAGGAGTTAAGAAGCTGCACAACGCCACGGAACGGACTTCCCAGGTGGATGCGTGCAGTGGGGAAGCTGGAGGGGACCTCGGATCGCCAGGCTCTGCGCCGACAGTTTGGCCTTCAGAAGGAAACACAGCAGGACCTATCCAAAGACTGGTCGGAGGAATCCGCCTTATTAGATGCTGGATGGCAAAAGACGGTCTCAGGACAATGGATTCCAGATTCAACATGGTCTTCTTTTTCACCGACCTCTTTGTCTTCCACGCATGCCTCCGATTCTGCAATACTGGGCCCAGGTACTTCTAATGTGCACATTAATGCTATTAATATAGAAACTGCAATTTCTGAGGGTGGGGAGAATAACTTGGCTTTATCTAAACCAAGTATCTCCGTTGCTGAACCTACTATATTTTCTGGGGAGAAAAAAAATGAAGTGTTATCGAAGGATGGGGAAAAAATGCCTTCAGCAAAGCCCTCTATGTCAGATTTGTTTAAGAATAAATTAGAGCAGGCCTCACGACGTAATGCTGTCAGGATACGGTATAAAGGAGGCCTTCAGGAGCATCCTGACAGATATTATGTCTTCAAACAACTTTTAAAAAATTCTATGGGTTTCTCTCCTTCAGATATTTATGCTTTAATACATATTGCAGGAGAAGATTCATTTGATATCAGCTTTCAAACCAATTTTCATTTAGAAAAATTTTGGGACAAATATGCAGTACACAAAAATACACCTTTGTGGGCCCCTTTTTTGGCTATTCCGCTTACTAGGCCACAAATTCGTTACGTTACCATAATGTTTCGTAATGAAGGAGTTAATGTAAGCGATATCTACCATTGGCTGCAATCGAAATGTGATATTTTAAGTCCTCCTGAAGCTTTGTTGGACTCTGAAGGGATCTGGACTGGAGGGTGGAAATTTAAAGTTAAACTGTTCCAAGTTAATTCAGAAATAGTACATCTCCCTAATAGCTTCTTTTTGGGAAAAGATAGAGGAGTCTGCTTTTATGGGGGACAGCCTAGAGCTTGTTACAAGTGTGGGGCTCGAACCCATATTAGTAGCGTGTGTGATGTGTTAAAATGCCCCTTATGTGGAGGTTTTGGTCACTCAATGGATATGTGTAATAACATCTTCCAATGCAACCTATGTGACGAAAAAGGTCATGCCTTCCATCAGTGTCCTTGGGCACGACGGAACTGCACAGAAGTCTGGGATCAGGATGACTTATTAAAAAAAGCTCACACAAAAAAACAAGGCCCTCCTGAAAATATTCCTTCTCCGACCCCAGTCCCTCAGGTTGCAAGTAAACCAGTCAATTCCAAGACAGTAGACACTGGAATAAAGGAACCTCAGCTACTAGCAGATAAAAACAATTCCAAACCTTCTGTCTCTGGGAAACAAACTCTTGGTTTTTCTATGCCTCCTCCTTTTGAGACAGCTAAAAGTAGACGTCTCACTAGGGCATCTCTAAAGCAGCCTCTCTCGAATCCGCTTCCCACTGAAAACTTTTTTTCACCATTACAAGATGATATTAGGGATTCAGACCTTGAATCAGATACCTCACATGTATCAGAACTAGTTACTGAGGATGAAGATAGCAAGGCAACAGAGCTAGCTAAGGAAAAGAAAGGAAAAAAAGGTAAAAAACGAAAAGTTAGCCAAAAAAATGGTACTTGACCCTAGATGCTTTTTGGTTTCATGGCTACAATTAAGCTAGCATCTTATAATGTTTGTAGCATAAAAGCACTTCAAAGACGGTTACCCTTACTACAGTATTTAGGTTCCTTAAAATTGGATATCATTTTATTACAAGAAACTAGGGTAACGTCTCTTTTTGAAATTCGGCAATTACAAAGAAAATGGATTTGGGGGCCTTCTTTTTGGACCTTTGGATCCGATAGTGCTGATGGTATTGGAATTTTATTTGGGAATATGGCATTTAAGATATCTAAAGTGATTGATGTTGGACCGGGTAGAGTTTTGATTTTAGACTTTTCTTTAGGAGATTACTTTTTTCGCCTGGTCAATATATATGCGCCTCAGACAAAGTTAAAGCGGATTGAGTTGTTTGAGGATATTAAGCCTTTTTATTCACTAGAAAGCACATCATATGGGGAGGAGATTTCAACTGCTCCCTAGACATAACTTTATGTAAAAATTCCGGAAAAAAGATATATTGTGACACAAACACTCTTATTAAAATTATTAAAGATGCTGACCTTCAAGATGTTTATAGAAAAATGCACCCACAAGGTGGGGCAACTTATTTCAGGCATACTTTTTCTACTCGTATAGATATGATTTTTATTTCTCGTTACCTTTTTCCGCTATCTTGTAAGGTGCAACCCACTGAATTTTCGGATCATTCTATCATAGTTTGTATTCTTTCTTTAACCAATATACCCCCTAAATTATCTTCTAAAACTCAACGCTGGAGGTTAAACATTTCTTTCTTACAAGATGTAGCTTCCTTTTCCAAACTAGAAGCTTTTTTTCTAGCTAAATCTTCTACCATGGACTTGTTTGAATCCCATTATGATTGGTGGTTACAAACTAAGCGGGAAATTAAGTGTTTATTTCTTAACTGGGGCAGAACCAAAGCTAATTCAGACTATATGAAATATCTTCTGTATAGAAATCAGCTTTATAAATTAATGTCCTTCCCTCCTAAAGATCATTCCTTATATGCTTCTCAAATTTCAAATATAAAGCAACAAATGAAATTATTCCAGTATGATAGAGCAAAGTCCTTAGATCTAGAATTTAAATTTGGTATCAAACAAAGCCCCATGTCTGATCCATTTCAAGCTTGCAAAACTCGTCTAACGCATACTCTAATGTCAGGACTTATTAACTCACAAGGAGATTTAATTACTACTGATATGGGAATGCTATCTATTATCCAGCAACATATTCAAGAGTGTTTTTCGTCTCAAACATTGTTCTCTACTAACAATTTTCCATTACAACACTTTAGCTCCTTACCTTCGCTTTCAGAGAGTAATTTAATACTTTTAACTGAACCTATCTCTGCTCTAGAAGTTGTAGAAGTTATTAAACAGTTAAAAAATGGATCTGCTCCAGGTCTAGACGGTATTCCTAATGAGTTTTATAAAATCTGTATAAAATATATGGAGTTTTTTTTGCCCCTAGTTTTTAATTCTATTTTGAATACAGCCATAGCCTGCAAATATTTTTCTATCTCACTTATGACTTTTATTTTTAAAAAAGGCGACAAAAGTTCTTTATCTAATTGGAGACCAATTAGTCTCCTGAACAGCGATTATAAGATATTAACTAAGATTTTGCATAATCGTTTATTAAAAGTAGCAGAAATTTTTATACATCCTGCTCAAACTTGCTCTATTCCAAATAGGAAAATACAGCATAATCTTTTTTTAATACGGGATCTTTTTTCAAATAATCTGCATAATTCCCATAAATCTGGACTAATAGTAGCACTAGATCAGGCCAAAGCTTTCGATACAGTTTGTCATTCTTATCTGTATTTTATTTTATTAAATTATGGTATTCCACAAACCTTCGTTCACTGGATAATTAAACTCTATAGCCAGGCAATTACTATCCCCATAGTAAATAGTTTGATGGGCACTGAAATCGAAATTAATAGAGGTGTGAGGCAGGGATGCCCCCTAAGTCCTCTCTTATACACTTTTGTTCTGGACCTTGTTATTAGGTGTATTGTTTCAGATCAACAGATTATGGGAGTCTCACCTTCTCCTTCCTTAGAAACAATTAAAGTTACGGCCTTTGCAGATGATGTCACTTTATTATTAGCAAATACTGCATCGTTACAGAGGGCATTAGATATTTTCTTTTTTTTTTTGGACACTTTTCAGGAGCTTCCCTGAATATGGAGAAAAGTTTTATTTTACCAGTACATCACACCTCTTCACATGTTTCCGAATATTTTAATATATCCATATCATATACACCCCAAAAAATTTTGGGGATATGGTTTGGGGTTGAAGATATGGCTCTTTACAATTGGGAGAAACAATTGGTAATTGGGGAATCTAAAATAAATTTATGGAAAAGTTGGACTTTTGGTAAACAGAAAAGGATCACTATTATTAAAAAATTTGTATTACCTCTTTTTATTTATCTAAGTCATATTTTCCCTCCACCCATATCTGTTGAAACCAGATTGTATAGTATTTTCTTTCAGATGCTCTGGGGCAACAGACTCAACCCAGTCAAAAGAGATTTCACATATCTCTCAAAGAAAGATGGAGGTTTACAGATGATTAATCCCGTTGTTTTCTTTCATTCTATTTTTTTATTTTCCTCCTTTCCGTTTATATGGATAAAACCTTTTCTGACATGGCATTATTGGGTCCAATCTGTTTGGCACAAATATTTTTTCAAATGGTCTATGTTTCCTCCGAAAATACTTTCTTCAGATGATTTACCTAATTATGGGCTTTCAACCTTTAAGAAATTACACCAATGGAAGATACCCTTACACAAATTACTTACTTTTACTAGAAAATCCTTTTATAATTATATTGTCTATGATATTCAAAAGATTACACTTTTATTTCCACATTGTACCCCATTAAAAATGACTTCCGCTTTGCATAAACTGACTGATTTCAGGATTCCAGCTAAAACTTGGATATAATTTGGATATCTGCACATGGGAGATTAGGCGTTAGGGGGAATATGAAGTATAAACCTTTAGTTGACAGATATTGTTTGAGACCAAAGTGTGTTAATATTGAAGAAAGCCAACATCACTTTTTTTTAGAATGTATAGATAGTAAAGCTTTTTGGAATGAGGCAGCAGTATATTGGCATATGCCACATTTAGTTTCTTTAACATACAACATTCTTGTTTTGGGTAATTATACAGGGATATGGAAAAAATATCATAGAAGTACATTGAATGTTTTCTTTGCTTTATTACAGTATTTTTTGTGGCAGGCTCGTTGTAAATTTGTACTACAACAACAGCAGACATCATATTCAGCAATACTTGATTCTGTTCATACTGAATTACTTGCACTTCGAATGAAAGATATTAAGCATTATTCCAATATGAAAGTTATGGATTTATGGAAATTTTTTCCTATTTTTTGGTGATATAATTCTTTTTCTGATTCATATGCAAAAAAATTTTTTTTTACATTGGTGTACTGTATTATTATGCATGGTTCCTCTTTTTGTGAAATTTTCTTTCATGATGTTATGTTTTCTTTGCTCAATAAAACTTCCCCTACTGTTTTCGATAAGTGCCATGGGATCTTTAACACCCACCTGAACTACCACCAATCCAGGCAGATGGGACCTCGGTTTAACGTCTCATCCGAAAGACAGAACCCCAGGTATATGCCCTCCCCAGTGTTCCCAGGTTTTGTTCCATAGTAAAATTCAGTGTGGGAAAATATGGAGTAATTTTTCCTGATACAATATGCACGCGGACAGCATGTAGGAGAGGTTGAAGGCACTGAACATGTACTCCCTGGAAGACAGGGGAGAGAGAGAGAGAGAGAAAGAGAGAGACACTAGCTCAAGCTGTGGACCCTGCAAATACAAGCAGACTTGATAGACCAAATGGCCTTCTTCTGCAGGCTTCTTTGAATGTTCATATGTATGTTCATTCATATGTATAGTCAGACCATGCTTATCTTGACTCAATATTATGATTGTATTCTTGTGATTGTATATTTGGACAGACAGGAATCTGATGTCTGGACAGCAAATGTGTCCAATATGATTTATTCAGCATGAAGTTGGAATTGGATTCTGATGGCCTGTTGGGACATCAAACATTTGGCAAGGGTAGTGTGTAAGCCCCCCCAAATTAGGGCTTACTAGTAAAGGGTACGGCCCTGCTGCTCCACTGCTGGTGTCCCACAATAGGTCCCTGTACAGACTTGAACCTGTGGCACCCAATGCGTGTCCCACAGCTGCGGACAATTTTCTGTGTATTAGCCCCATGTCCAGAAGGGTATACCCCCCCAAACAGTGACACCAACACAGTGACCTGCATCGCTGTTGGCAAAATCGACAATTTGCCGACAGGTCGCTGTGTTGGTGTGCCCGACACTGGGGCACAGTGCCTCCCGTTCTGCACCCCTTCCCTAAATCAACTCCGACTTGGAGTTGTGAATCTAAAGTATGGCGGTGTGGGGGGGCAGAGCCCCTTGCATGGTGGTTTGGGGGACAAAGCTCTCCGATTAAAAAATGGACTGGGAGACAATCGGGATTTATGTTGACTGCAACTTGCAGTCAACATAAATCCTGCTGATGTGATGCTGGTCAACAAAAATGTTGTTGAACCGGCATCATAGAGCTGTCCAGAAGGGAACCAAGCTGCTGTGGTGTATTCTGCACCTCCGGGTGCGGGGGTGGGTAAGAGGCTGTCCGGTCTCAGGAGCTGCTGAGTGGTCAGCCTGGCATAATGTAATATGGCAGCGCTGTGCCTGTTGTGCTTGCGCAGCTGCCAGGCTATTAAATTTAAATGAGCCGCAGCTCCAAAAGGTGTTTTTGGCTGCAGCCACAATATAAATGTATCCCTGGCTACAGGGCAGGCAGCGCAGCTGGGGATCAGCTGAGACAAACCTCCAGGCATGGGGAAGATGGTTTGCAGCCCTAGTAAGGGGATATATAATGAATAAGGATTATGTTGGGGGGGGAATGATGTAAACAAATATGGCAGCCCCCAGGGAACTCTGCAGTAGGGGGGCTAATGGGAAACAGTTGAGAGGGCATCAAAAATGCCCGGGAGCATTGTAGCCAATCAGAAGTGAGCTGGTGGAAAGTGATAAAAGGGACTGAAAAGCCTGCTGGAGGGGGGATTCATTTGGGAGTCAAGAGAGAGATGTGCAGGAGAGACTGCTGTGGGCTTCCCAGCCAAAGACCTGCACCTTGGATTCCATGGCCAGTTGGCTCCAGAGATTACTTGAGAAGCAAAGCACCTGAGGAAGTGAGAGCAGAGAGGGGAAGTGAGCTATTGATTTATTCCCCTTAGAGAATCTGGAATTTGCATCTGGAGAGGCCAGAGACTGAAGCTGTGCAGCCAAAGAGATTGTGAACCTTTGCTGCAGAGAGAGAGATAGCCTTCAAGAGATTTACTGCAGAGAAAGAGGATTTGGAATGTGCAGCTGGAAAGCAGAGACTGTGAGCAGCAGCAATGAAACAGAAATTTGCAGCAAGAGTAAAGACTGAGCCACTGGTGATCCTCCTTGGTGGCGTAAGTGTTGTTGAGACTGTTGTGCTATTGCTGCAAGCCATAGCAACTGTTCATGCTGGGGCTAGAGACTGAGCCAAAGCCCAGTTATATTGTTGCTGCATAAAATGTGTGTGTAGCAAGCTGCAAGTCTGGGGACCCAGTCAGCCCTGTCCCGAGACAAATGGAGGAGGACCAGTGAGGAATGATGAACACTGTCTACAAAGGCCTCAGAGGCAAAGTTGGCAAGGCCAGGCAGGTGAAGGCCGGCGTTGTAAAACTTTCTTCGGTCAGGTCTGCTGCTGCTGCGGTGCACCTTCAAGGTGATACCTCTACGGTACCGTGCAAATTCAGATCCAGACTGTGAAACCTCCGCAAACTGTGAGTACCTCTGGGCTGTGGCTCAGGGGGGAACCTTATTAGCTAGCTAGCTAGATAGGATTATGACATTAGATCCTGAGCTGGACTGTGCAACTAATGCTAAGCCCAGGGCTTGACTTAAATTTTGATCACTGTTCTAAGTTATTTGAGCCCCAAGGAAAGATCTTCAGTGTCGAACTCTGCACCACAGTGTAGTACCCACCAAAACTGACTATAGACACGTAGCAGCTACCAGTGGGAAGCAGGGTGCACCCACAGGTGGGAGGTGTGGATACTGTGTGGGGTAACATTGTTCGAGATAGTTATTAATGTTGTTGTTCTATTTTCTCCCTTTTCCCCTCCTCTTAATAAAGCTCGTTATTTGTTCCTGTTATATCCTGGTATAGTGAATCACTGTAGATAGGGTGGATTGTATCCTGTGTGGAGAAGTGTCTTTGGGGGCAGCTTACATATTTTCCTGGGGGGGGAAGTAGTAACCTGCAATCTGTTCACAGTTATCTCCTGTCATTGCCCCAGGTGGAGGTGCCATGTCATTTCTCCTCTCCACTCCTGAACCCAGGCCAGCCCCTCGGAGGTGGGTACAATGTAGACCCTGAGGGCCCTGGAGCAGCCAAGGTGAGTCAAAGGGCTATTACATTTGTATTGCTTTTATGTAAGAACATTTCACTCAATAATACATCAGCATAGGTAATCACCAAGGATATAATGTACAGACAAATACCAGCACATATGTGCTAGTATTTGGTATCATATGTGCTTCATACCACCACTCCATCTCCCGGCCCCCAGAATCAAATCCCAACAGGCGATACCTAAAACCTTAAAAGATGTGCAATCTGGAAAAGTTGGGCACTCACCCCCTTTGAAAAGACAGCGAGCTCTTAGATGTAAAGGTCAATATATAATTTATTGTAGAGAAAGCATCAGGCTGCTTTGTCTACTGCTTTTCGAACCTATGTGGCCCTTTATCAAAGGTTTTGATAAAGAGCAACATCGGTCCAAAACATGTTAGGTGGAGCAGCCTGATGATTTTTCTACAATAAATTATATATCAATCTTTACATCTAAGAGCTCGCTGTCTTTTCAAAGAGGGTGAGTGCCCGACTTTTCCAGATTGCGTATCTAACTTTTGGTCATGGTGCACCACCAACCCTATGCAGACTTCCACAAAAAACAAAACTTTAAAGATGTAACCGACTTCCACTATAATAAAGTTACATTTACACATTAAAATTTGTAATTTTTTTTTAAACTGATAACTTTTGGTCTCTTGACGTTCTTACTGACACTGTCCAGGGAATAAATCGAGCTTTTAGCAACTAAATCAGGCAAAAGGAACTATAAGAGAAATTAGCTCCCTGACAAAATGAGACCGCACCAATGGCACAGTTACTATAAAATGAAAGTTTCAATGTCCACACTGGCACAGCCATTTTAAATGGTTACTGCCTTATAACTCAAGTTTTTTTTTTAACATGTAAAAAGTAAGAAAAAAATATACTGCGCTAACTTGTGACTAACCTAGATAAACATAGAATCTGTCAGCAGAAAAGGACTGCTAGGCCCACCCAGTCTGCCCAAGGATTCCCTGCCTTGGCCTCCGGGGCCCCCCTTCCCTGTTTCTGTACTAAGATGCCCCCATGTCCATCCCATACATGCTTGAAGCCTTCCACTGGTATAGCCTCCACAACTTTGACTAGCAATCGGTTCCATGTGTCTACCACCCCTTCTGTGAAATATTTCTTCACATTCTTCCTGAAATTGCCCCCCTCCAATTTCATTGCATACCCCCTAGTCCTTGAGCTTTTCCTCATTTGGAAGAGATTCCCTCCCCACCCTATGTTCACCCCTGTGAGGTATTTGAAGCACCCCTTTCCCTCCAGTCCTCGAGAGTGTACACTTTGAGATCCCTTAGTCTCTCCTTATCGGTGTTCCCTTGCAACCCCTGCACCATCTGGATTGCCCTTCTCTGGACTATCTCCAGAACTGGACACAGTATACCAGGTGGGGGTATACCAGAGAGTGGTACTGTGGCAGTACCACCACCCTTCCTCCTGCTGGTGATGCTCCTCCCTATGCACTCCAGCATTTCACTAGCCCTGCCCATGACCTTGTCACACTGCACTGCCATCTTGAGGTCTTCTGAAAACACTCCAAGGTCCCTTTCCTGCCTAGTGACTGCAAACATCTCCCTCCAAATCCTAAACTCAGTAGTAGGGTTCCTGTGCCCTAGATGCACGGTTCTGCACTTTTTGGCATTGAATCCCATTGGCCATGCCTTCAAGTCACTCCTCTAGTTTCCCTAGATCTCTGCATATTGTCTCCACTCTCTCCTGCATGACCACCCTATTGCAGATCTTGGTGTCATCTGCAAAAAGACAGATCTTACCCTCCAGTTCCTTTGCAATGCCCCCAAGAAGATTTTTAAGAGGACTAGTCCCAGTCCTGAACTCTGCAGTACCCCCACTGGTCACTCCCCTGTCATTAGAGTGTGTGCTGTTTACCACCACCCTCTGCCTCCTATCCATTAGCCAGTTGCGAACCCACTTTACTATTTTGGGTCCCATTCTGAGACTGGTCAACTTCCCAAACAGTCTTCTGTACAACACAGTGTCAAAGTCCTTAGTGAAGTCTAGATAGGCTACATGCACTGCTCTCTATTGGTCAACTTGCCTGGTCACCCAGTCAAAGAACTCTTATTAGATTCATTTGGCATGACCTTCCCCCTGGGAACCTGTGTTCCTGCAGCCCATTGGCTTCTAGGTAATCTATCAGTCTCTCTTACAGTAGGGTATCTATTAGTTTTCCTCCACTGAAGTTAGGCTGACTGACCTGTAGTTAATAAATTCCTTCCTTCCACCGCTCTTATGCATAGGGACCACATCAGTCCTTCTCCAGTCCTCCAGAACAACTCCAGTTTTCAGTGAGCTAGTGAACAAGGCTGCCAGTGGAGTAGCTAGCACATTACTGTGCTCCCTCAGTGCCTTGGGATATGTTCCATCCAGTCCCATGGCCTTATCCACTTTCAGGGCTGCAAGTCCTTTTAGTACTCTTCCCTTTGAAAATGGTGTTGTGTCAACCCCCTCACCACCTCTGTTCATGATTCTCTCACACAGCCCATCAGCCCTTCCTTCTACTGTGAAGACCGAGCAAAAGCACCTCTTCAGAATGTCAACTTTTTCTTGGTCTCCTTTCATAGTCTCCCTCTTCCACCCTTGTAATCCTCATTATCCTATCTCTATTTTTTTTATCTTCTATCAGTTGTATTAGAAATGGGAATGAATACAGGTTAACATTAATGAGGGCATACACTAGGGTCCCTCATTACAGAGCATTCATGTAATAAAACTCCCTGAGATCATTAACAATACATTACCCATGTTAGTAACATGTTCAGCCTCGGTTCCATTCCTTTTCTTGTGTCAGACTCACTTCTTAACACTGCCTGAATTCTTTCTCTGCTGTTTCGTACAAACACCTGGCATTTTTAGGATCACTAAACTGGAAGGTCTTCCCACCATATGTAATTCTCAGATGAGCAGGAAACAGGAGGGAATTAAAAATCCCAAGCTACCTTAGGTTCGATCTAACCATGTCAGACTGCTTTCAGTGATTCCTTGTCTGAAAGGGCAGGTCAGGATGTCGCACCCGCTGAGTACAGTGGTTTAGGGACTTGGTGGGCTACTGGATCAACAGGGGCAAGTTGGAAGGCATGATCCGCAGTGGGACACCACCCCCAAATTTCAAAGAATATTTTCCATTTGTGTGGGTGAAGCACAGTATGTTCTTATACATTCTGATCCAGATGTCAGCAGGCACCTCTCACCTATTCCAAAACTACTACCATAAGTTGTATGATGCCCTCAGAACAAACCTAGCAAGACTGGTGGTGTTATCCTTAACTCTCCCTGGTCGCATTCATGTCATGAAGATGACTGCGTTTCCTCACATTTTTCTCTTTAAACTCGCCCCATCCCCACTGTTTTCTGGAACAAGTTACTTAAAGATCTGAAGAAATTTTTTTTGGGCAGTTGCAGAAAAAGTATTGTGGCTCTCTAGGGATAAAGGGGGGTTGGGGTCATCATGTTTCCATACGTATTACTTGGTGGCACAGGCTACATACTTGCCGTTGTCAAACCTAATGTTCGCCCAAGTGCAGTGACAGAAAACCTGAGATGTGATGGAGATAGGTGTGTATGTTGCATGAGTGTACAGAATGGGGTGAGTGTTCGGGTTGACAATGGCAAGGAAGACTCCACCCCTCATTTGCCTCAGGGGTGGGGTAGGGGTGTTAGGGTTTGAAATCCTAACCTCATGTTTCCCTACTTTTGCTGGTTTAATCTGAACCCTAACTGTTGCATGAACGCCGTTTTTTGCAAAAAACAATAAAGTAGATAAACGACAGGGAAAAGGAAAAAAAAAACTATAAAAACTAGAAATCACTAAAGTGAAAACATAACAGGAGTATATCTAGGGTTTTAAGCTTTTTATTATAGTAGAGTTTAACAGGACTCTTTTGTATACTGATTATACACTTTAAACTCTGACTGGTGAAACTAGTTTTGTTTTTTGTAAGACTCATTTGAAGGGCTATTATTAGCTGGACAGTTATGTGATACATGTTTCTAATTTCTATATCTGAAATTTGCATGATTATATCATATTATTGAATAAACTTGAAGTTTAAAAAAAAAATGAGGAAAAGATAGGTCAAGAACAGCATGGCATCCTGTTTCTCCATCTGCAGAGGAGCATGGGCCTTTGCAAGTAAGGTGTCCCTGATGTCTACACATGATATCTGGATCAACAGTGCATGGTTGGTTCATTCCAGAAGGAGGATGTCTCATGTTGATCTGGTAAGCTCTCTTAATGTGTCAAATTTTAAAGCCCTCTGGAAGTCTAAGGCCCTCTAACAGCCCCCTTTTAACAAAGTGTAACTGGGTCGCTGTACATAAAACTGTTACAACTCCTGCCTTGTGGGCTCAAGCAAGGTTGAGGGACATGGGCTCTGTTCTGATCTGAAAGGGGGTGGTTCCTTCCCAATAAAGATTGATTAGTGTGGTGCCTCCATACAGAGTTAAAATAAAGTGGGCCAGCTGTCTGATGGGTACAAACCCCTGGGATGCTGTCCCTACCCACCTCCCCTTGCAGTTACCCCACACATGGATTACCAGAAACCAAAGCAATATTTTAATTCACATTCAATGATTGATTTTAGCTAATAATATGCTCATGCACAATATGTTCATGAGACAGGTTAACAGCAACAATAGCCAGTTTATTAAACAAGGGGTACAGGGAAAAGGGATGCAAAGATAATTAACTGTTTAGAAAATAGCAATAACAACAATAATAACAGTGCCCAGCCCCCCAACAGCAAAACAACAGTACAAAAGGCCACCCCCCACTGGTACCAGTGCCCTCAATGTCCCGTCTGGGTACCCAGCTAAGGGGTCAGTGCAGGCCTATTTAGTTGCAGCTGGTAGGCCAGAGTTGGTGCACTTATAACATTAACAGAAACTTTGCTGAAACTAGTGTACATACAATCCCCAGAGGCAGGACAATCCCTACAATGACTTATGGTTCTGAAGATTCAGGATACAGGGTCTGCGCAGCAGCAGTTCTCTCAATAGGCAACTCTGGGGTGCTTCAAGCAAAATGCAGTTTGCAGTTCTTGAATGCATGGCTGAAACAGTAGGTTCTCTGGGCAAGCTGGAAACCTGCTTATATGCCACTTGGTCTGCCTCTCTGCAGCTCTCTTTCTGTGCCTCTCTGCAGCTTTGGAATGGGACAGCCTGAGGACCAGGAGTCACACACCCCACACAACTGTCCAGGCATCCAGCCCTCAGGGTGAGATGATAAGCAATGCCTGGCTGTGACACTGCGCAGCCGATCCCACAGACTGTCCACTGTCTGGTCACCTCCTCCTCCTGGTACTCAGGAATGCAGGCTACATAGGGCTTCAGCAACACTGCAGGTTTGCAGTGGTGACGCAACAGTCCAACTTAAAAAACACAGTTCTGGATATCCTACAAGGTTGTAAATAGGAATCAGTCTCTCAAATTCCAAACTCTTCAATGCTCTCTCAGGTTTTGGAATCACAAACAGTTTTCACCTTCTCACTGGCTTTCCAGATATTTTAAACTAGTGAGGCTTTCCCTGGGCTATTGGCTGTGAAACCCCAGATAGGCCTCCAAACTTTTCTCAGGAAAAACAGTGTGATCCTCTTCACCTTCTGAAAGCTCCCAGACAACTGTTTCCAGCTGGATCTACTCCCCCCTCCAGGTCTCAGGAGATCAGTCTCAGTTGGTCAATTAGGCTGTCAATCCATCTAATCAATATGCAGAATGTTCATTCAATGAATGACTGGCTGTAGGAAAAGGCGCCAATACACTGTCCTCCTCTTTTCCCCAAGAGTCCCCCTTTTGTAGTCTTTTGAGTTTCTGGCTTTCTCATTTGGCTGCAGAGCAGGTCAAAGGCAGCAAAGATGGCTTCTACACAGTCTGGACATCCAGGCCAAATCAGCAGCCCAATTTTAACTGTATTTTGCAGACTGTAAGAATTTAACATTAACTGCCTTCACAATTTGGTAGCTGTCCCTCTGCCCTATTATCTGGTGGCAGAGTGGGGCATGGCAAAGTCTCCCCTTGCCTATCGCTATTGCTGTAGTGCTGTCCCCCCAGGTGACAGGCAGAGTATACATTTTAAATGTAGCCTTGGCTTCTCTTAAAGCTACAGTGATTAAACGCACTTGTTCAGAGTTTAATTTCTTTTCTGCCCCAGCATGTCTCCGAACCCCCACTCATGAGTTGTAGGGTCTCAGGGCTTGAAACACACAAAAGAACACTTGCTGAGCCACCAGGGTGGCTTTAACATTAAGTGCTGTAGCACTATTGGATCTGCAAGCAGACCACAGCAGCTCGCATGCTTGAGCAGGAGCCAGCTCGAACATGTGCACACAGAGCTGTGCGATGCTTTAATGGATTGCTCAGTGCCAACTTTGCTGCAGCACTGATCTGGCAGTTTTAACTTTAACACACATGCTCCTCCGTTCCCCCACAGTAAATCAGGCACATAGGGCCCCTTAGGAGCAGTAAAGGGGGCACCACTGGACCAGGACTGGTGAGACCAGAATGCTTGGAAGTAAACCAGGTAAGCCCCACCCTTTGGGGAGGTTATAAAAGCACAAGAGGTCATCCCCTTCCAACCCCTCAAGTAGGACCACCATGCACACATTGAAAGCCCAGTCTTCATTTTTAAAGCCTCCAGGTCACCCATCAGTTGAGAGTTCTTGAGTTAATTTTGACACCATGGCTACCATGTTAACTGATCTTTTATCCACTGCTTCTAATATTGTAGCCAATGCACATCTTGAGCCTCAAGCCTAAGCAATGTCCTTTTTATTTTGGTGTCCATGGCCCTTACTGCAGCCCGGACTGACTGCCATGGTGGCTCACTACTTGATGCCCTCGCTCCAGCACTGCTACTAGCTTCTGTTTGTGGCTACTGAGGATTTTCTGGTCCTCTCTGCCTGTCTATGTTGCTGTGGCTTCACCATTAGGCAAAAATGATAGCAACTTGTTCCTCTGTTTGCTCAATAAGAGTCTTTGAACTAAAAGTTAACATTTATTCAACAAAAGTCAATGTTTAAAGGTTTAGAATAAGTTCTATGCAGGAACAGATGTGAAAGCATGTCCTGCTCTCCGAATGGCTCTCCAGCAACCCCCTCCCCAATACGTTTTCATATTTAAAAGCAACACACTTAAACAAACTCTGGTCAGAGTCAATACGGCTGCTTAGAGTGATGTGAGTGTGGCAAGAGAGAGTAAAGGAATACATGGAGTTCTTGTCATGCTTTTGTCACACCAGAGTCTGTCGTGCATGTGTGGAAGTAAATGCAGAAGTACCGCATTAATGTTAGTACAGTGCATGCTGACTATATAAGGGAGCTCACCAATGGTCACAAGCATATTGTTATTAGAATCTATCAAAAACTAAAAGGTAGCCATTCAGTTAATTATGGAACAAAGAAAGAATATTCACATGTGACACTAAATTACTAATAAGAAATAATCTAAAAAGTATTAGAAAGAAACATTGGACACTTTTTAAAACAAATGACTATCTATAGTCAAGCTCAATAATTGTAAACATACTGGCATGGTTTTTTATACTCTATGAACTGCCATGGAAAGAAGTGTGTAGGAGCACAACCCTGTTATATTAAGACCACGGGAGTGGCCTACAGCTACCTCTGATGCCATAATTAAGGTGGCTTCCCACCTGCAACAAATGTGTATTTGCTTTCTCATAGAAAAGGGTCCATATTGATCTTTTCACCCACTGTATGACTATAAATGGGTGTTGCAGGTTCCCTAATATGAACAACAGCTACCAGTTCTTCCCTCTATCCCCACCAGCAATTTGAGTTGAGATCCATAGCCCTAGCACCTGGTAGGCAACAAAACAAGCCGTTCTCTGCATAATGCCTGAACATGTTCCAGTCTGTAAATCTAAAAACTGAGTCCCATACCACCAGAACCTGATGATAGCCTGCACTAGACTCAGGCATCCCAGTGTGGAATCT
The DNA here is from genome assembly GCA_016271365.2 of Neoceratodus forsteri. Lineage (NCBI taxonomy): Eukaryota > Metazoa > Chordata > Ceratodontiformes > Ceratodontidae > Neoceratodus > Neoceratodus forsteri. The sequence goes on from JADMNL010000023.1 coordinate 421,875,506, forward strand.
GTCTCTTGGTATACGACTGCCCAGTTGCCAAACCTCTTCCCCTGCCTGTCACTGCCAGGCTCTACCAAAGGTGCAAACCTGTTGGGGTGGGTGAAAGAGAGAAAATAAAAAAAACAGGGTGGGGAAGAAAGGTAGAGTCTAAGTGCTTTAAAATAGCTTATGTAGTTCTTAAAAGCACATGTATTGGAATCAGGTAGACATGAACCTGTTTTGGAGAAATCAACTTCTGTGACACAAACAATCAAGAATCAGCTGCGCAAAACAATTGAATTAAGGACTATTTTATTGACTGGTCGATGCATCACATCATTATGTATTGATTAATAAAAACATTTATTCATTTTGTATTTTAGTGTTTTTTACAACTGGGTCCTTTTTATTATCACAATAATGCACTCCATGGCAAGTGCTGTGGGATTTACCCATTTCCTATGTGGTTTAAGGCACATGGCTGCACCTCAAGGGACACCACAGCAAGAGGCACTGGTAACTTTCCCATTGACTAACACTCGGTGATACCTTATTGAAACATCTACTATTAGTCTCACTCTTATAGCTCCTGTCGGCAAGTCTATCTGGACTTTTCCCACTGGCACACTGACCCCATAGTCTGACATACCACCCCAGCAGTAGTGAGGCAACTCCTTTCTCCGATGACAACACTAACAACTTTCACATTGTCATCACCAACAAGTTCCATATGATCTGGTGTGCCACTGAGAACAAAGAGCACATAGAGTTGGTATCAGTTAATGATGACCCCTCACATGCAATGTAATGCCATACATTTAATATCTTTTAATTTTTAGGACTTTTGATGCATAACCTTTTTTTTTTTTTTTGGTGGGGGGTATGCTTATGTAATTTGAAAAACAATGTAGCCAGACACAGAAAAAATATAGACAGTGGCATGCATGTAAAGCACAGACTACATGGTGGTATACAGTATGTCTTGAGGTCAGCAATGAATAGTAACTATTACAGTAGCTCACACTGGGCTGTGGCTGGCTTGGTGGGATTTGCAGGCTCTGTCACAACACCACAAACAGCAATCTACAGCAGATGCGTGCCAACAGCACCCGCAACCAGTAAGCGATAATAATTCATATTCATTGCTAACCATAGGACTTTCTTACCCCTGTTTGTGGTCATCTTGCACCATGACAATTACTGTATTTGTAGATGAAATAATATGGATTTAAAGCCAAATGGAAGTTGCCAATGGCCTAGTTCTCTAACCCTTAGTGAGCAGACTGTTTATAATACAGTATGACCATACTTGAGTACTACCAGTTAAATGATTTGACTGGCTGCGGCTAATTATTTGATAGAAAAATAATTTTAATAGCATTTAGTCAATCAGGGCCTATAACTGATGACTTAGTCTTAAACTTTGTCCAGTGGCAACGAGTAGAGTAGAAGATCATATTTCTCATTACCTGGAAAAAGTAGGAATATGGTAGAAAGGCCCTTGAATTTACAGCATCATGTACTTTACATACTTGCCTTTGTGGTACGAAGTGCATATGTCTGTGTGTGTGTGTCTGTGTGTGTGTGTGTGTGTGTGTGTCTCACAGGAGTTCCCTCTGTGTCTATGTGGCCCACATACATTGAGGTAGATGACAGAGCCACAGACACACAGACACCGCTCACAACACTTCACTGACATCGACTTTCCCAAGTGGTGCTGCTGTAGGGGAAAGAGACACACACACACACACACCAATTCTTCAAAGCACGCAACAGCTGAGTCTCTGTGTCTGTGCCTCTCTCGCTTGATCTCTCTCTATCCCTTTTTCACTCCCTCAACAAGTGGAAGCTTTTGCCCTGCTGGGGCCCATGCAAAGCTCAATGGTGGGGCATCCAACAGACAGTGTTGCCAGTGGGGGGTGCAGCGGGGCCATTCCCTCCCAGCCATAAGGATAAATCACCATCACTATCCTTTTTTTTCTCCTCTTCCTTGTCCCTAAGAGCTCTCCTATATTCTGCTGGGTACCACAGTTGTTGAATCTTCACATGCCTACAAGCCTCTCATGTAACTATGTCTGCTGTGACACAGTAAAGAGCCACAGCACGAAACCTGCAGTGACTGCACACCAGAGAGACCAGCATTATACATCTGAAACCTTTCAGGGTCTGATTTGATCTGCTTGCCATGAGTACTGGATCAGACCTTTGTCCCTACAATCCTTTTAGTTAGATAGTTAAGGCAGGACTGGACTGTATTTTTTGGGAGTGTCCAGGTAGAAGACCTGCATTTTGACCATTTGGCCTGGTTTTGGATTACAAATAGTGATCACTTTAATTTTAAACTTAACTGTGCAGGTTAAATAGCCACATCTACATCAAACATTGAGACTATGATGATTCAACAACTGTGTTACCCAGAATACAGGGGGCTCTTAAGGGCTATGGGGATAGCATAATTGCTGTGTCTGTTAGCTGGGACCGACAGGATGGCCAATTATTTGTTTATTTTTTTAACCCTTCCCTTTCCTTCTCCAGATCCTTGTTCCTGCCTTCCCTGTTTAACCTTATCCCATATCCCTTGTTTGTGTTTTACCCGTGTGTGCTGTTTTCTATTGCTTGGTCATTGTGTTATTCTACTGTGTAGTGGGACTGTTAAATCACAGCATAGGGCTGGCAGAACAGCCTACACATTAGGGTAATGAGCTGTGAATTAGCTTGATACATCCAGCAGAACAGGGTTTGATACCCACAACCTCCTCTTGCACACTGTGTGACCCTGAGTAAGTCACTTAACCTTCCTAGTGTCCTTGGGTTGCCCCTGAAAACAGGCCCTGGGCCTAGTGGGACTTACATTGTTACCAAAAGAATAATAACAACAAAGAAGAAATATATTATTTCCTGGGGCTTAACATTATGAGTATCAGCAGGTATTTTATGGACACATGAATATGTTACAGGATAATAAAGCACCAATAATCTCACACATTAAATTAATATAATAAAGACTTTCCATATGCTCCCTATACCCTTAGACCTTCAAGTTTTCAATACTGAGGGAAACATTTGGAAGGAAAACAGGCTCTTTTTAATTATGTTTTGCCTAATTCATAGATTTCTTTGTAGATTCTCCCTTGTCTGTGTATATGTGTCTCTGTGTTTCCCTTTTCCACCACTACCTTTTGCGGGCACAGATCAGTTTCAGGTCTGGGAACAAATAGCATTTATAGCAAGTAGATAAAATCTCGCTTGCTGTCCGTGTGTGTGTGTGTTTTGGGGGGCCTGGAAAGGACAGCCAGCAGTCCAACAATGAAAGTGTGGTGTGGGTTATGTATTCAAATAGGTTCCTGTGAATGTCATCGTGCCATCCTGCCCACTTGGCAGTACTTCGAAAACAACTCATTAAACAAACTTTTACAACTCCTATTAAACTAAAAAAAACATTTGAACCCTATTTTTTACATTTGAAATGTTGTTTTCTTACTTTTAGAAACAAAGCCTGTAATTACGGACCATCAATTTCTGGCCTGTTACCCCCTATTTGTGGTCAGCTTGCACCATGACAATTACTGTATTTATAGATGAAATAGTTTTGCTAAATCCTGGAAGCTGCACCAAATGTATGGGTTTAAAGCCAAATGGAAGTTGCCAATTGCCTATTTCTCTAACCCTTAGTGAGAAGACTGTTTATAATACAGTATGACCATACTTGAGTACCACCAGTTAAATGACTTGACTGGCTGCGGCTAATTATTTGATAGAAAAATAATTTTAATAGCATTTAGTCAATCAGGGCCTATAACTGATGACTTAGTCTTAAACTTTGTCCAGTGGCAACGAATAGAGTAGAAGATCATATTTCTCATTACCTGGAAAAAGTAGGAATATGGTAGAAAGGCCCTTGAATTTACAGCATCATGTACTTTACATACTTGCCTTTGTGGTACGAAGTGCATATGCCTGTGTGTGTGTGTGTGTGTGTGTGTGTGTGTGTGTGTGTGTGTGTCTCACAGGAGTTCCCTCTGTGTCTATGTGGCCCACATACATTGAGGTAGATGACAGAGCCACAGACACACAGACACCGCTCACAACACTTCACTGACATCGACTTTCCCAAGTGGTGCTGCTGTGAATGACACATACACACACACACACACACACACCATTTCTTCAAAGCGCACAGCTGAGTATCTGTCTGTGTGTGTGTGTGTGTGTGTGTGTGTGTGTGTGTGTGTGTGTGTCTCTCTCCCTCCGTGTCACTCACTCCCTCAGCCAATGGAAGCTTTTGCCCTGCTGGGGCCCATGCAAAGCTCAATGGTGGGGCCCCCAACAAACAGTGTTTGTGTGTGTGTGTGTGTGTGTGTGTGTGTGTGTGTATACAGTGGGACCATTCCCTCCCAGCCGTAACGGTAAATCACCACCACTATCCTTTTTTTTCCTCCTCTCCCTTGTTCCTAAGAGCTCCCCTATATTTTGCTGGGTACCACAGTTGTTGAATCATCATAGGCCTACAAGCCTCTCATGTGACTATGTCTGCTGTAACATAAAGAGCCACAGCATGCAATCTGCAGGTACTGCACACCAGAGAGACAAACATTATACATCTAAAACCTTTCAGGGTCTAATTTGATCTGCATACCATGAGTACTAGATCAGATCTTTGTCCCTACAATCCTTTTAGTTATACAGTTAAGCAGGACTGGACTCTCTCTTTTGAGAGTGCTCAAATAGAAGAAGACCTGCATTTTGGCCATTTGGCTTTGTTTTGGATTACAAATAAATGATCCCATTAATTTTAAACTTAATAACTGTGCAGGTTAAATAGTCATATCTACATCAAACATTGGGCCTATGATGATTCAACAACTGTTACCCAAGAGAATCCAGGGGACTCTGAGGGACCGTGGAGATAGCATAATTGCTGTGTCTGTTAGCTGAGACTAAGGGACTGACAGGGATGGGGGGGAGGGGATTGCAGGGATTGCCAATTATTTATTTATTTTTTAACCCTTCCCTTTCCTTCATCAGAGCCTTGTTCCTGCCTTCCCTGTTAAACCTTATCCCATAGCCCTTGTTTGTGTTTTACTCCAGACTGCTGTTTTCTATTGCTTGGTCATTGTGTTATTGCATTGTGCAGTGGGACTGTGTGGGACTGTTAAATCACAGCATAGGGCTGGCAGAACAGCCTACACATTACAGTAATGAGCTGTGAATGAGCTTGATACATCCAGCAGAACAGGGTTTGATACCCACAACCTCCCCTTGCACACTGTGTGGCCCTGAATACTTCACAACCTTCCTAGTGTCCTTGGGTTGCCCCTGAAAACAGGCCCTGGGCCTAGTGGGACTTACCTTGTTACCAAAAGAATAATAAAAACAAAGAAGAAATTATTTCCTGGGGGGGGGTAACATTATGAGTATCAGCAGGTATTTTATGGACACAAACATGTTACAGGATAATAAAGCGCTAATAATCTATCACAATAAATTAATGTTATTAAGACTTTCCAGATGCTGCCTATACCCTTACACTTTCAAGTTTTCAATTCTGAGGGAAACATTTGGAAGGAAAACAGGTGCTTTTTAATTATGTTTTGCTGAATTCGTATGTAATCTCCCCTACAAATTGAGGTTTACTATAATGTCTTCCTGGGCTCCTTAATACCCACTGTCAGGCTGGTGTCCTATCTTAAGTAGTTCTATATGTGTGAGAGTGCCCTAGTGAGCCTCCGCACCTGGCCCTTTAAAAGAGTACCTTATCTGTTTTTAGGAATTGGCCTGGGCTGGGTTCGAGTGACTTAGAGCTTGCAACCGGCCAGACGGGGTGTTATTTTGCTCCATTCTGCAGCTGCTATTTGCGCAGAGGAAGCTCTCATAGGAACTGTGATTGTTTACTGCTTATCTGCTGTTATAGTAAAGATAGAGAAGTCTGTCTAACCTGCTTTTACTGCAGCTCGAACATTTGGATGGGAGCCACCATGTTAGGTCCTGGACTTCCAGTAACTAGACCAATCGAACTGCTGGGGACCTAAAATGAAGCCTGTCCCCAGGGGTCTTGAAGGAAATTCTGTAGTTTTGTAGTTTTAGCCAGTTGGCACCTAAATGGACCTGGAAGGGGAGCACTTACTGTGACTGACTGTTCCCTCAGCCAGCCAAACCTTTGGATTACAAGGGAAATCCCCAGAGCTGCCTGAAGCAGTGGATCAGTTAAGAGTTGGAAGTAGAAGAGTGAACAGCTTGAGCTTCCGAGCAGCTGCTCCCAGAAGGAGCATAGGGGAATCGTCGGGAAGAGGCTTAGTTGGCTTTCCTGCCACATTCTCCTGCAATTGAACAGCCTATTTTAGAAGTCGGACCTGTCTGATTTCCAGCCTAGAACTGTGGCAGAAGAACAGAGGAAGTGTCATTGCAACTTGCGATTTGGACCGAAGACTTGCTCCTGAAGCAATCAGCCCAGCTTGTTGAGAGAATTAGACTCAGATTGAAAGGTTTGTGCAGTAAAGCTGTCAATTTGCAACCAGACTGAATCTAAACTGTTATGTAAAAAGGTTTTTGATATAAATGTGCTGCATGTGTTTCGTGGATCGTGATTTGGTTCCCCACGATCAAATCTGTTACGTAAGCTGGAGGCTTCACCAGCAGAAGATCACAAACTTTTCCAGAATTTTTCATCCTGCCTGGGCCCTGACATCTCGGCCTAGGCTGCTACTCCTGTACCAGAGACCATATCAGCAAAAGACTGGCTTGGGGATTCAGTCCCCCCCTGCTCAACACCATCAAGCAGGTTGCGACCACCTGGACGTGAGTTGTGTTGGCCCAGCTTCCTCCAACCCCTTGATCATCACTAAGGGGTCTTCATATCGCCTGCAGTGTAGCCAGATCCTGGTAGCGTGAGTACAAATCAGGGTAACTCCCTGCAGTGAAAGCTAAAATCATTGTGGTACCATCTAATTGTTTTCTTTTACTGGGTTCTTGCAATGGACTGAGCCATCCAGCTTGGATTACAAATAATTGGGTTCTGTGCATGTTTAACTGCCTTTTCTTCCCCTAAGGGCCTCAACATCAGCTGCAACACCGGCCACCCCAGGCAATGCTTCAGACTAGCCTACATGACATTCTGGGTACCCAGTGTTGCTGAACTGTCTAATTGGGACTTAAAGTATGAGCTAGACAATCCTGATTTAAATCAGATTGTTAATCATTCTGCTAGATTCACGCCCTTCCCTTGTTCATTTCCCCTAAATAAGCCGGATTGCCTTTTTTCATGTTTAACCTGGCTAGTGTGTGTATTATTAGTTGATATACAGTGTTAAGATTGTATTATTGCTTTGCTAACCTTATTTATTTATTTTCCAGGGGGTCCGTAGGGCAGTTGCTGCAGGTCCAGCCCTGGTGGTACGTGAGAAGGGTGTGAGCACATTATTGCTGCTGTCTATTGACTGTGGATAGAACACTGCATTATACAATAGGCCACTAGGTGGGTTGGCACATGGTTATAGCTTCCCAGAGGGCTGTACCAGAGTAGATAAGCAACTCCAATACCATTCCTATGGGTGGAGGCACCTAATTAGAGAACTCAGGCCCCTCAATCTGTGTATTGCCATACATGCAGGGGTAGTAGCCCTTAGAATAGTGCTGCCTAGGGGTTACATCTTGGAGACACCGCTGGGATTAGCACCCCCTAATGGTCAAAATTCCCACTCAAGTGTAAATTTGAAAAAGGATTTGAAATGGAGGCGCTTGCAATGCCAAAATGGAAAATTTCTTCCACCAGTTGGTTGTACACCACATGATGGGGTGGAGTGAAATGGAGGGGATCGATTCCCACTGTGCATTATTGCTACTAGGTGTTCCCATAGGGACTACTAACAAGACCATAGAAGAAACTGTGGGAAAAATTAAGTGCTTGGGAAAAGTGACAATGAGGGGGTGGGACTCTGACCTGTTTGAACAGACTCTAGTGGTCCTTGTCTCATGTGGCCTCCCTATAGACCCCAAAGCAGTACCCCCTGTTATTATGCCAGAGGGGTCCCAGGTGGGGTGGAGGGTCACTCACGTACATAGTGGTCAGTCTTCCCTGGGAGGGTTATCAAAGATGGAAGGTTTTAAAGACAAACTATTGAGAAACTATTGAGACTCTTAGCTACTGAAAGGCAGACGGTCACAGATTTGTAAAAGGATTTGGAGGATTCTGAGGAAACCATTCCTTTACAATTTCTTGCGGTCTCTCTGTCCATCCCCAAGGCTTTCCCTATTGTGATACCCTCAGTGCACCTGGACTCCTACTGCAGGCTCAGGTTGTTTTCAGGTGCTGTTCCTGTGCCTGTGGGGGGCGATGATCTGGAAACTTGGATGGACTATGCCACCCGCCTGGTCCAAGAGTGGCAATGCTCTAAAGGGGGAGAAATGTAAGAGACTTATGGAAAGTTTACAGGGCCCTGCAATGGAAGCTATCTGGTTCCTTTGGTCCACTAAGCCAGAGGCCTCTGCAGCGGAGTACCTATCCACTTTAGAAGGGGTATTTGGCAGGATTTAATGTAGAAATTCAAGTCTGCTAAACAGTGGAAAACAGCATGCCTATGGAGCTTGTGTGTATTGACTTCTTGTGTCTTGAACCAGATCAAAAGAATATTGGTAATGTGCTAAAGGTGACTGATCATTTAACTTGCTATGCTCAGGCATACCCAACCAAAGACCAGAAGGCATCCACAGTGGCAAAAGTCCTGATAGAAAAGTTCTTTGTTCATTACGGCGCCCCCCAGAGATTCCCTCTGCTCAAGGGAGAGACTTTGAAAGCTTGATTAAAGAAATGCTCTCACTCTGGGGAGTGCAAAAGTCCAGAACTACCCCTTATCACCCTCAGGGGGATCCACAGCCTGAAATGTTCAATCAAATGCTACTAGACATGCTGAACACACTTCATCCCCGGGACAAGTCCAAATGGAGCCAACAGATATGCACATTAGTCCATGCTTATAACCGCACTAAGAGTGATGCCACTGGGTTCTCTCCCTACAGCCTGATGTTTGGTTGAGAAGCCCAGTTGCCAGTAGACATCTGCTTTGGAGTGTCTCTGGATGGAATCAAAGCAGAGAATTACCTCCAGTATGTCCAGAAACTAAAAGCTCAGTTAAATCATGCCTACCAGTTAGCACACACCATGGCGGCCAAGAGAAACTTAGCAAACAAAGAAAGGCATGACAGACATGTCAAGGCCCAAGAACTGCAACCTGTGGACTGAGTCTTGCTAAGAAATTTAGGACTACATGGCAACCACTAGATAGCCAACAGATGGCATCACATCCCCTACATTGTTGTCAGCAAACTGGAGGACCTACAAGTCTATAAAGTACACCCAGAAAATGACCCACGAGCTGTGAAGACACCGCACAGAAATAATTTATTACCACAAATCATCATCAATTCTGAACCCCAAGACACAGCCTCTCCCGGGCCTGTAACCAGAGCTGCAGCTAAAAAAAGAGACAGTTAACCTCCTCTCCAGTAGTTAAAGATTCAAAGCCCTCCATCCATCATGTTCTAAATGAAATTAACTGCCAGTCTGAATCTGATGACAGTGAGTGTGAGGCCCCTTACTACCCGTCTTGTGAACTGAGTCAGTTGTTTCAAGGAAACCCACTGTTTAATACAGGAGATGAAGCTGGACCCTCGGAACTGTCTAACCTTCCAGCCATTTCCACAGTCCCTGTGCCCCCTGAAAGTGAAGTGCAACGTGTGACTTCTGATATAGCTGACTCCTTGCGTCTTGTGGAACTAGCTGAGCCCCAAGAGGGAGAACCAGAGACAGAAAGCACAACTGGCGACATACCAGAAAGTTCAGAACTGTTTGCAGCCAATGAATCCGACAATGTCATGGAAAACGATGTTGGTAAAGATGATGATTCTAAAAGTATCAGTGATGCGTTACATGATTTAAATTCAATGGAATTTCCCCTTGATGGCAAACCTGGAATTTCACAAGTAATTAAAGTAATTTTGTTGAACCAGTATTAACAGAACAAGAAGCTGAAAGTGCTTCCAGTACAGAGCAGACAACCAGTGCAGAGGCACCCCTTTCTTCAGAAGTGGACTTATTGACAAGTAATGAGCCCAGACTGAGCAAACCAAATTTAAATGTTGAAAGAACTGAACCTGTGCCTGCCCCTCTCAGAAAGTCTAGAAGAGCCACATAGCCTGTAATGCATTTTAGTTATGACTCCCCAGGAAGGCCTGTAGCCCTCCCATTACATGTAGTTCACAAAGGGGTGTACATTTCTGAAATTTCCGGCAGTCGCCATTGTACCATCGCCATTTTCCATTTTTCTGAAGATTGTGCTGAAAAATCCTTATTTGAAGCTGGAATTGATGAAGAAGTGGCAGCTATTTCACTATGTGCTCTCACTTTTGAGGAGGAAAATTGAGAAGCAGGGGAGCAGTGCTTATAATTTATTTAGAAAAGGTAAGATGTCATTGCCTGTGTCTGCTCTCTTTCCAGTCCATCTTATTGTGTAACGCTGCTGGTGTGGTGTTTTCTCTTCTCTGCTGTGTTTGTTTTTCAGGACAGGTAGCGTCTCCACCCCCGCCCAGTTCTGATCTGCACCCTCTGTGAGAACCGTACAGCCCGGAGAGGAGAAGCTGGAAAGTCATCTGTCGCCATTTGGCGAAATGTGTTGAAATTCTACTGAATTGAGGGAGAGGGGATTGCAAATCCGTCCTGGTTATTTCTACGCAGCAGCCAGTCGGATCAGTAAGAAGAAGAAAGCTATACATCCATGCCTGTACGATTAGTGGGGTCCGTCATCTGTGAAGCCTATATTTCTCTACAATCTGTCTATGATCGCATTTTAAAACTGACAAAAAGTTATGTGATTTTGTATACAGACTGACACAGTTCTGAAATTTTATCAGCTTTTATATCTTCGTTATATATAAAAAAAGCTTTTAAGGTTGAAGAATGTGTTTTAGAAATCTCATAAATTAGTAGAGATTTTAGGCTTTGATTTTATATATATTATATATATTTGTATCTTTTTTTATTTTCTGGTTTGTAATTCCTGCCATATGCTAATGAGGGGAGGTTCCATAGAGGTATAAAAGAGCATGCGCATCCCTCAGTAACTCATTCATTCACCTGCTTGTACCAAAGTGTGTGTGTGCCTCGTACTTCATGTTGTTTTGTGCTGCTCAGTGGTTTCCTGCTCCATTTCAAAATGCTTTGGAATTTATATTGTTAAATTTGTGAATGCAACTATAACTGCGCCAATTAAACCGACAAAGCTGTAAGCCGATTGTGCTGTTCTGTGCCGCCGTTGTGTTTTTGGGTTCGAGTTTCCATCTTTACTTATTGAAAGTGTGAGTGCATACTTGAAGGCGTTATTCCTTGTATAGGGAAGAAAGCATACATCTAAGAGTAAGTGTTTTATTTACACCATCCACTTTTTTCACTTTATTGTTAATGTATTTCAGCGCAAAGTACTGTCCCCTATTGCCTATTGCTTATTGCTTTGTCTCCCCCTTCGCCCCTAATTTTTAGAGTAGATTTAGAGGTTGAGGTTTAGAGGGCCATTTTAAAAAATCCCTATTAATATTTTTATTGTATTGTTATATATTATTGCGTCGTTGCACATATTTTTTGTGACCTTGTGGTTTTTGTTTTTTCTTGTTTTTATCCATAACTTAGTTCATTTTCATCCGATTAACTGTTATCTGATTGACTTTTTTTTATTAGGGAAATTCTTACTTTTTTATAAGTTTTTTTCCCCTTTGTTCTAGTGTGTTTAACACTTGGGGGAAACTACTATCAAAACTACTATCAAATAAGCAATCCTGTGAATTGCAGCACTAAGTGGATAATTGGATTCCATCTCTGCTGTGTTTCCAGGATTGGTCCCTATTTGGACTTGCTGATTATCCAATTACCTGACTTCCTGATTACCTGGTTATTTGACTATTAACCAATTATTATTTGATTATCTGTTGTTTATCTGGCTATTCCTCAGATCTCTGAATGTTTGGACTTTACATCGGTCATTGTTGATATCTCTTTGAAGTTTCATAAAAATGTACAATCCGAACAAGACTGAGAATGAATGAAGTTTTGAAATTTATAAGGGTGTGAAGAATGAGAAGATTTGCATTTATGTTTTAGAATTAACTATGATTTATGATATTCCTGTTTAGTTTATTCAGATTTTTTTTTTTTAGTGTGTGGATATTACTATTTTCTGTTTATCTGTTTCTGAAAGTCTAAAAAAAAAAAAAAAAAGGCCAAAGTTAAAATGAAGAAGGTTTTGGAAACCTATGGTAAAAAGGGGCCTAGTAAAAGGGTAAAGGGATTGAAACCAGTGGAGAAGGTCCCAACGGGGCTAAATAAAAAAATAACACAGTTTTTTAAATCCCCAATCAATCAGATAGAGTTAAGAAATAATAAAATAATAAAATCTTTTGCTCCTAAACTGACCACCTCCAGTAGGGTCTGGATCTCAAGAGTCCCAGATATCTATGCACCCATTGTTAAGAAAAATCAGAAGCTTAGAAGAAATCTCTGAGAATTACATAAATCAGAATCAACCATGCTTGAGAGGAGAAGTAACAGGGAGATTATTAGATACTGTATCAGAGAATCAAGGTGTGAAGAATTTATCAGTTGCAGCTCCTGAACTACATTTGTCTGACCTTATAGTGGAAGGGCCTAGTTATGTGCCAAAAAAGATCCAGAATTTGGATAATTGTCAAACCCCCATCTTGAAAGCTGGTAATAAATCAAAAGGTATTTCTGATGAAGTAAGATCTGTAAAACCAATTTCAAAATGCTGGGAATTTATTGAAGGAAACAAAAATATTAATCTACCTGACTCACAACTTACAAAAAGTAGATCTTTTTTAAAAGGCTTTGATTCTTTTTTGTCTCCTTTTACTCAGCTTGGTAATTTAGATGGAAAATTAATAACTGATAATATAAAGAAATCCTCATTGCTGTGTGAAAGTGGGCAAAGCTACACACATCTGACAGATAAAATGCCTTACTGTGGTAAAAATGATGAGTTCACTGGTGCTGAAAAGGGAAATTTAATATCTAAACTAAATGATCTAAAAAAAGAAATCAATTTTGGTAAGACCCAACTTTTAGAATTGGTTACTATTGTTAGGATGCTTGTAGACTTCTATGTTTCTGATAAAGACAATTGTATTTGTCATAGATCTGTTAAGAAAACACAGGCTGTAGCAACAGAAACAGCCACAGAAATAGAAACAGAAATAAAAAAAATAGCTCCAAATCAGTCTAACCTTAACAAATTCCCCAAAACTAAGATCAATAAAGGGAAAATTGATAAGTGCAATAAACCAGAAACTCAAATGGAGTGGAGTATAAAATCAATTACTGATTCAATCTCAAAAAAAGAGGTTGAAGAAATCAACTTATTGATAAGGGACCTCAAGGAAAGGAAAACGCAATTAAAGGAAAAGGCTAGGAAGTCTGGTTTTGTAAACAACAAAATAGATTATTCAGGAAGTAAAAAAAATTACCATGAGGGAAATTTGTCCCAAGGATTTATTTTAAAAAAAGGGCAATATAAATCAAACAGATATTTGTAAACATAGCCAAATACAAGACTCAGATGTCACAGAAGAAGGTTGAGATTGACAAAAAAATAAAAATGTGTGGAGTGCACTTTAAAAATCTAAGTAACAAAATTACTAGACCAGAAAAAGGGGTTAAGGTTAACTTACTAGAAACAAGGGAGGACAAGAAAGAACGGCTGATCATGGCAAGAGATCTATTACCTACTTGATTTATAAAAGGACTTCCTAAAGTTAAATCAGAAAATAATCATATCCTTAAGCTCACAATTTACAATTTGTTTAAAGGTTTTATGGGGAACAAATTTAGCTGGCAGGATATCAAATCTGTCTGTAGGTATCTTGCTAGTCCTTATAAAGGTTGGGTTTGTGTGGTTCTCAATGTGGAAAAAAAAGGAAAACACTAATGGTTAAGAAAGAAAAATTTTCAGATGTTGGATTATATCTAGATGCAACAATGTCATTCATCTCAGACAAAGATTTAGACATAGAAACATCTAAAAACTGTGTAGAAAAGAGTGGTGGACTTGGTGGTACCCATGGCCTGAAACAGCCTCAAATAACTGCTTATATGAAGCTAAATGAAATTGTTCATAGTCTAAGGGGGGACAAAGAAGAAATGGTAATGATAAGAGGTAGAAAACAACTTGGTGTAAGAATAAATAGTAGTGTAATCTTAGAGGATGAGGTTTGCATGGAAACACCTATTTTTTCAGATAAGAGCGACACTATAATTGGTATTGAAAGTCTAGCTTCAACTATAAGCAGTTTTGCTGAAACAAATTGACTGCATATTAGAGGGAAGTTAAGGAACAAAATTACTTTTCTTAGTTGGAACATAGCAGGATTGAAGAGTAAAATGTTAGATAAAGATTGTATAAGATAGTTAAGACAATTTTCTATTATACTGCTTCAAGAGACATGGATGCAAAACTCTGGCAAACAAATAATAGAAGGGTTTAATATTTGGTCTTCCCCTGTTTATAGGGAAAAAAATTGGACGTTTAAAAGGAGGCTTGCTTATTTTGATAGATATTAGTCTAAATTATAAGTTAATTGAGGTTGGCTCCTATAATATTTTGTTTTATTTATCTAGTGATTGCTGATGATAATAATGTTTTGATACTGTTCAATGTGTATATTCCCCCTGGTCTTATATTGTCCGATTTTCAGAAAGTGATTAAAATGTTAGAGGATAGCTTGGAGTCTACAAAAACTAGATTTCAAGGGAGTAAATTATTATTAGCAGGGGGTTTTAATGCCCATATTGGAGATCGATTGGAGGGGAAAAAAAAAACAGATTGGGGGTTAGATGATGTTTTTAACATTCCTATAAAGGACTCAAAAGATAAGAGGGTAACAAACCAAGGTAAATCTATCTTACAACTCTTTGATAAGTTTTGTTTAAGAGTCCTGAATGGGTGCACCAGGGGAGGCTGGCAGGGAGAATACACTTTTCCCACGAGAAAAGGCGGAGCTGTACTAGATCTATGTGTTATAGAGCCAAATGAATATAGAATGGTTAAAAAATTTGAAGTATTAAAAATGTGGGACAGTGATCATTTCCCAATATTGTGCACACTGTATACAGCTTTTAAAATTAAAAGAATAAATACTAGGAGAGAATTACAGCAGATCAACATATGTGCATTAAGTATGGGGAAAAAATCCAATGGAATGAGTTTTCTAAGGTAACTCTAGAGGATCTAATTATGAAAGAGAAACTACAATATAATATAAGCAGTATTTTAGGGTTTAATATGGGAGAAGGAGAGGATATAATAAAAAAATGTGATGTGTTACTTAAGACTTGTCAGGATGAATTAGGCACTTATGAGAGACCAAAAAGAAATTATATGATTAATACTGAGAAACCATGGTTTGATACTGAATGTTACAAACTTAGAAAATAAATTAAAAAAGTTGGGAAAAGTAGATGAAGTTTGCCTTACAGACCAGTACTGGGAGCTTTAAAAAAAACTGAGAAATGAATATAGGAAGCTATTGGTCCATAAAAAGAAAATATACAAAATAAAACTGTGGGAACAACTTCAAGATTGCATACTTAGGAAAGACTCTAGGGCTTTTTGGAATATGGTGGCTAGCGGTTATAACAACAGTGATGTACGTTATAATATGTTTGGATTAATCAGTGCTGAGAAATGGGTCTCTCATTTTAATGAAGTATATAAGAACACGAGTTGTGTTTTAGGTAGCCATCATAAAATCTTAAGTCTCGGCAAATTTCCTGTAGATGAAAATTCTTTAGGGTTCTCTGTGAAGGAGGTTGAAATGGCCATTCGAGCTCAGAAAAGAAGTAAGGCAGCCGGGGTTGATGGCCTTCCGGCCGAGATTTTTTAACATAATCCAGAATTTTGGGCTAGTATTCTCACCCCAGTTTTTTGTGCAATTTGTTCCCAGTTGAAACTTCCATTGGATTGGAATAAAGGTATTATTGTCCCATTGCACAAAAAGGGGGACAAACAAGATACCAAAAACTATAAGCCTATTATGCTTCTCCCTGTAGTTCAAAAAGTGTTTGCTAGATTAATCCTTTCAAGATTCGAGTTATGGGTTGAAGAAAAAAAGCTGCTTTCTAAATTTCAATGTGGGTTTAAAAGAAAATTTAGCTCTTTGGATTTGTTATTTACTTTGAATTATGTGGTAGATAAGTATGTTCACTATAAAAAGGGACCCCTCTAGTTGGCCTTTTTAGACATAAGAGCTGCCTTTGACTCAGTGAACAGATGGAAACTGTGGGATATATTGGCAAATTTAACATTGCCCCTCATTTGTTATCGATCTTAAAACTTTTGCATCAAGATACAGTAGCAATGGTACAGTCTAGGAGGGATGGTGCCTTGTCTAAAGAAATATCTATAAATAATGGAGAGAAGCAAGGTTGCTTACTGGCACCTATTCTATTCAACTTGTATACAGAAACACTTATTAATATCTTAAGAATAGATACGTTCGCTCCTACTATAAATAATGAGAACATTCAGATATTACTTTACGCTGATGATGCAATTGTTATTTCTCAGACACCATTAGGTCTTAGACGAGGTTTAATTAATATTATGGATTCATTATCTGATTTAGATCTTGAGTTAAATATAGAGAAATCCAAAGTTCTTATATTGGGAAAACCTAAATTGAAGAAAGATTCTTGGAATATCACTGGGAATAAATTTGAAGTGGTCCAAGAATTTCATTATCTTGGAATAAAAATTGATTCTAAGTGGTCATGGAAACCTCTTTTATCTGATCTTAAAAATAATTCATACAAATCGATGGGAGCCATAAGAAATTTCGCAAATAAATTTGAAAATAAGTCTTTTCTGGCCCTTAAAAGAACTTTTGAGGCCAAATTATTGTCTCAAATTCTTTATGATTCTGAAATGTGGGGTCTATCCCTGCTCCTGAGGAAGTTAAATATTGAATGTATCCAAAATCAATTTTTGAAAATAACTTTGAACTTACCACGAGATACTCCTTCTTCTTTTCTCAGACTCAAATCAGACTTGCTTTCTATTAACACTAAAATATTGTTAAGGGTGATAAATTATTGGGGTAAGATAATTCAAATGGATAGTGAAAGATTACCCAAAATATGTTGGTTGGAATTCTATAAAAATCTATGTGATTTGAGTCCTAGGAATTGTTGGTTTTCTAACTTAAACAATATTTTAAAAAGTATAGGCTGTGGAGACCTATGGTCCACCTTTACATTAAACTCATCCTTAACCTATTTGAATAATGTTAAACAAAGGATTAAAGATATAGCTATTTAAACAGATTTTAGTACTATGCATGAACTAGATTCTCTGGACTTATATTCAAAAATTAAATTGACTTGGGGACAAGAAAAATACCTTGCTTTATGTGAAAATAAATTACATAGAAATATACTTTGTAAAGTGAGGTTAGCGTGTATGGGAAATATTTATCACAACATTAACAACTGTTTTTACAAAATGGAGAATGGAGGTTGTTCATGTCTGAATATTTCTAACCCAAGGATTATGCACATATTATTTGATTGTGAAAGTTCGTCAGAACGAAGAGCAAAATGCATTAAGGCTCTTTTTCCTAAATCTATGGCTGGGACAAATGAATATTATATAAATCAAATTTGAAAAATGGAGTCAATAAAATTAATGTTTGGCTTGGCCAAATTTTTTCTGGCTAGATAGTGATTGTTTAATAAATACTTTGTATTGTTGATAAATTATCTTGTCTTAAAGATTATGATCCTCTGTTAATTTATAAGTGTAACAAATTATACTGATTTTGTATACATTTTTTTTCTAAATAAACTGAACTGAACTGAAATGAAATTCAATGGAATTTCCCCTTGATGGCGAGCCTGGAATTTCACAAGTAATGAAAGTAATTTTGTTGAACCAGTATTAACAGAACAAGAAGCTGAAAGTGCTTCCAGTACAGAGCAGACAACCAGTGCAGAGGCACCCCTTTCTTCAGAAGCGGACTTATTGACAAGCAATGAGCCCAGACTGAGCAAACCACATTCAAATGTTGAAAGAACTGAACCTGTGCCTGCCCCTCCCAGAAAGTCTAGAAAAGCCCATAGCCTGTAGTGCATTTTAGTTATGACTCCCCAGGAGGGCCTGTAGACCTCCCATTACATGTAGTTCACAAAGGGATGTACATTTCTGAAACTTCTCTTCCAAAACTGGGTTATTCTGCCACGTCCAAGTTAATAGTAAAACCCTCCCGTCAGTGTACTAATGCCCTTGCCCCATGCAGCCCTAGTGTTGCTGATAGGGATAGGCCCCAAGCCATGTGGGTTAGTGTACAGGAGGTAGTACAAACCAGAATAGTAAGAATGATGTGTTTAACTACTTGAACCTGTTTACATGTTTATGAAAAGTGTTATGAAAATGTGTGTGCTTATGAAAATGTCATGACAAATGGAAAAAAATACAGTAATACTGTTGTTATAACCAGTTATTTGTATTGATGCATCAGCTTTTATTTTATGGTATACCAAGAGAACATGCATGTATTTCACATATGGCTCACTGACTATCTCAAAGACAGGACCCAGCAAGTAAAAACAAATGGGACCACTTACTCCAGAAAAACAGTCCACTCAGGGGTACCACAAGGATCCATACTAGGCCCATTACTTTTCACCCTCTTTCTGAACTCTCTCCCCAAATTCTGTAGTGGAAAGCTTCTGCTGTATGCTGATGATGCTGTAGTCTTCTGGAAACATCATCAGCTCAGCACCCTACGATCCGCCCTGCAGACCTTCTTTGGTGAGCTTGAAACCTGGTTCTCTGAACACTGACTTATATTTAACTATAAGAAGACTAAGGCTATGATCTTCACACTTCGACAAAACCTGCTCCATAATACGTCTCTAACCATCACAAACTCCCTCGGCATCGCTCTGGAACAGGTTAACATTTTTAAATACCTGGGCATCTGGTTAGACTCCTCTCTTACCCATCACGCTCACATCCAACAAGTATCCTTCTCAGTCAATGCCAGGTTAGGGATCCTTTTCAGACATAGGCATTGCTTTCTCCCACAGGTGATGCATCTAGCAGTGTCCTCCTCAACACTACCCTTGGTTGACTATGGCATAGTAATTTATGGGTCTGCTGATCATACTGCCCTGTGTAGCATCAACCTTGCCCTCAACAAAGCCTGCCGCCTGGTCTCAAATTGTAGCAGGCTAACCCATACGTGTGAGCTTTACAAACTAACTGGCTTTCTCAATTTCCAACAAAGGGTAAGGTATCACACCTGCCTTCTAGCAAGGAAGATACTAAACAAACAAGCTCCGGCAGGCCTCCACCCTCTTATTCAAACAGCTTCACTCAGGAGGGCACTAAGACACTCTGCAAACACCCACTTACTAGTACCACACTGTAAAACCTCCCTTGGGCAACAGTCCTTCCGTTATCATGCCCCACTGTGGCTAAACAACCTACCATCCACAATCCCCCTTACATCCAGTTCCGGTCAATTTAAAGCTGGTCTTACGACATTCCTCAATTCGACAACCTGTGACTGTAGATAAAGGTAAAACTGGATTCCTATACCACATGGATGGTGACCCCCCCATAGCACTCTCATCTAGTCCCCTAAGCTAGTATCCTCAATCTCCCTTTATCATATCCTGACTCAGGGCCTAGTTTGTAAGACCCTCTGAAACTGTAGTACTGTCATGTGAATCAAAGTGCAGACCTGGGACCTCTTTTAAGATCACAGATGACATAACCCTACATATACGCTGCACCAAATGTTTAAATCCTCTGTCAATGTTTTAAGTTTACTACCATGCCGTATGTTTTAAGATTGTACTGTTGCCTAATATATAACAGTTGTACCAAATGTTTAAGTTTGTGATCCTTAGTATATGTTCTTA
This sequence comes from Neoceratodus forsteri, assembly GCA_016271365.2. Taxonomy (NCBI): domain Eukaryota; kingdom Metazoa; phylum Chordata; order Ceratodontiformes; family Ceratodontidae; genus Neoceratodus; species Neoceratodus forsteri. The sequence goes on from JADMNL010000023.1 coordinate 421,895,454, forward strand.
TTGACGTGGAGCCTTTGCAAAGGAGTCTATGACTCAAAGGATTGTAATTCTGATATCTTTCAATAAATAATATAGTATTTTTCTATAGAATCTTATAGTATGTGTAGACTTGACATGAATGCCAAGTTTTTTCCAGGCAGGGAACAGTGTAACCCCCTCTACAAATTGGGGTTTACTATGACGTCTTCCTAGGCTCCTTAATGCCCTCTGTCAGGCTGATGTCCTATCTTAAGTAGTTCAATCTATTTGTGTGAGAGTGCTCTAGTGAGCCTCCATGCCTGCCCCTTTAGGAGAGTACCTAATCTGTGTTTAGAAATTAGTCTGGGCTGGGTCCAAGTGATTTAGGGCTTGCAACTGGCCAGACAGGGTGTTATTTTGCTTCATTCTGCAGTTGCTATTTGTGCAGAGGGAGCTCTCATAGGAACTGTGATTGTTTACTGCTTATCTGCTGTTATAGTAAAGATAGAGAAGTTTGTCTAACCTGCTTTTATTGCTGCTCGAACATTTGGATGGGAGCCACCATGTTAGGTCCTGGACTTCCAGTAACTAGACCAATCGAACCACTGGTGACCTAAAATGGAGCCTCCCCAAGGGGTCTTGTGGGAAGGAAATTCTGTAGTCTTATAGTTTTATCCAGTTGGCACCTAAATGGACCTGGAGGGGGAGCCCATACTGTGACTGATGGTTCCCTCAGCCAACCAAACCTTTTGAATTACAACAGAAATCCCCAGAACTGCCTGAAGCAGTGGAGCAGTTAGAGTTGGAAGTGGAAGAGTAAACAGCTCAGGTTTTTGAGCAGCTGCTCCCAGAAGCAGCATGGAGAATCGGTGGGAAGAGGCATAGTTGGCCTTCCTGCCATGTTTACCTGCAATCGAACTGCCTATTACAGAAGTCAGACCTGTCCGATTTCCAGTCTGGAAATGCGGCAGAAGAATAAAAGAAGCGGCACTGCAACTTGCGGTTTGGACCAAAGACTTGCTCTTGAAGCAATCAGCCCAGCTTGTTGAGAGAATTAGACTTGGATTGAGAGGTTTGCACAGTAAAGCTGTCAATTTGCAACTGGACTGACTCTGAACTGTTATCTAAAGAAGTTAGTGATATAAATGTGCTGAACGCGTTTTGTGGGTCGCGATTTTGTTCCCCATGATCAAATCTGTTATGCCAGCTGAAGGCTTCACCAGCAGAAGATCACAAACTTTTCCAGAACTTTTCATCCTGCCTGGCCCTGCCATCTTAGCATAGGTCACTGCTCCTGCACCAGAGACCATCTCGGCAAAAGACCGGCTTAGGGATTCCCCCCCTGCCCAACATCATTGAGCAGGTTACGACCACCCGGATGCAAGTCATGTCTGCCCAGCTTCCCCCGGCCCCTTGATCATCACCACAGGGTATACATATCACCTACAGTGTAGCCAGATCCTGGTAGCATGAGTACAAATCAGGGTAGCTCCCTGCAATGAAAGCTAAATTCATTGTGGTACCATCTATTTGTTTTCTTTTACTGGGTTCTTGCAAAGGACTGAGCCATCCAGCTTGGATTACAAATAATTGGGTTCTGTGCATGTTTAATTGCCTTTTCTTTCCCTAAGGGCGCCCCAACTTCAGTTGCAACACTGGCCACAATGGACAATGCTTCAGGCTAGCCTGCATGACATTCTGGCTACCCAGGGTTGCTGAACTGTCTAATTGGGTCTTAAAGTGCATGCTAGACAATCCTGATTTAAATCACATTGCTAATCATTTTGCTAGATTCATGCACCTCCCTTGTTCATTTCCCCTAAATAAACCTGATTGCCTTTTTCACGTTTAACCTGGCTAGTGTGCATATGATTAGTTGGGTTATAGTGTTAAGATTGTATTGTTGCCTTGCTAACCTCATTTTCCAGGGGGGGTCTCCCGAGCAGTTACTGCAGATCCAGCCCAGGTGGTAAGTAAGAAGGGTGCGAGCACATTATTGCTGCTGTCTACTGACTGTGAATATACCACTGTGTTATAAATTAGGCCACTAGGCAGGTTGGTGGGTGGTTATAGCTTCCCAGAGGGCTATACCAGAGCAGATAAGCAACCCAGTACCATTCCTCTTGTGAAGGCACCTAATTAGAGAACTCAGGCCCCTCAACCTGTGTATTGCCATACAGGCATGGGCAGTAGCCCTTAGAATAGCGCCACCTAGGGGTTGCACATATATTTCTTTGTAGCTTCTCCATTGTCTGTGTGTATGTGTCTCTGTGTTTCCCTTGTCCAACACTACCTTTTGTGGACACTGGTCAGTTTCAGGGCTGGGAACAAATAGCATTTATAGCAAGCAACTGATAAAATCTCACTTGCTGTCAATGGGGGCTGGAAAGGACAGCCAGCAGTCCAACAGTGAAAGTGTGGTGGTGGTGGGTTATGTATTCAAATAGGCTCCTGTGGATGTCATTGTGCCATCCTGCCCACTTGACAGTACTTCAAAAACAACTCATTAAACAAACTTTCATAACTCCTATTAAAATAATAAAACATTTGAACCCTATTTTTCACATCTGGAATGTTGTTTTCTTACTTTTATAAAACAAACCCTGTAATTATGGACCATCAATTTCTGGTGTCTGTTTCCCACATCAACACACGTTCCTAATTAGCCATGTGCTGCTAAGTCAGTATTCAGTCAAAGCTATTCCATGGTTACTCTGACATAAAATGGCCAAGGAGATTATGAGTTAACCCCATAGGCTGCTGAAATAACTAGAATTAATCTATTTGATTGAGCTGGACAGATGCTCAGTCTGCAGCCCTGTAAGGGTTAAATTGAGAGGCTAGTAAATACAGCTGCTTCAAAAGTTTTTTTTTTTGTTTATATCCTGAGAAGTTGGGAGTCACAGTAGCATCCCCCTCCCTTCAGATGCCTTTAAGAGAGAGCAGCAAATAGCAAAAATCAGAGAGGAGTGCACTATTTTGCAGTTGTGGATGGATACTTCCAAAAGTCCAAAAAGGAAGTTCCACAGTAAGCTTGTTTTTAGAGCTACCTGCAGCCCTAAAATTGGGGTTCACAACAGTTTGAGTTCATCTTCCCAAAATGCACATTTATATGTTTAAAGCTATATACTATCACACAAAAATGATTTCTCAACAGTTTGGATAACCCCCTTCCCAGGCATCGGTTAAAATTCACACACTTAACAGCTTGATCATTTCAATTCAGGTTTCAAAGACATTATTTCAATAAAGAAACCAACAACACCAACTTGCGTATCACATACCACACATAGAACATTAAACAGTTTCTTCACAAGCTTTTAAGAATATGATAGGAGACATGAGATATGATACAGACATTTAAATACTTAACAGGGTTAATAAGGTACAGCAGAGGAGTATTTTTCAGAGAAAAAGGTGCTCAAGAACAAGGTGGCATGCTGTGAAGTGGGGGGTAAATTCAGCAGGGATGCGAGAAAGCACTTCTTCACAGAAAGGGTGGTGGGTCTCTGGAATAGCCTTCCAGCGGAGACAGTGGAGGCAAAAACCATGGAGGGGCTCCACAATGCCTGGGACAGGCACAAGGGGATTATAGGGGTGAGGAAGGGAGGGGAAGAGATGGCACCATAGATCAAGTGAGGTCTACAGCAAAAAATGAAGGTTAAAAAAAATGATAAAATGGGCAGACTAGGTAGGCCCAGCAGCCCTCATCTGCTGTGACATTCTATGTTGCTATGTAAGAAGGGAAACTTACTGGCAATTTACCTTTGATGCCCGTTTCCCCCTGCCCAGAATGAAAGCTTTCAGTAAGCACCCTATCTTAAATAAATAATGTGTCTAGATTTAGGTACATCTGATTTCTTCATGCTGTAGGTGAGGTTATGTCTTGGAGTGACTCAGCCTTGCTGTTAAAAGAAGTAGAAATATAGAAACATAGACTCTGATGGCAGATAAGGACCACTTGGCCCACCCAGTCTTCCCATTTCCCTACCTATTGGATAAGCTGCAGATTCTAGTTAACCAACAGCCTACTTCCTGCAACCCCCCACTATAATTGCCTTATGTCTGTCCCATACATGTTTGAATTCCCCCACTGTTTTTAGACCCCACAACCTCCCCAGGAAGGTGGTTCCATGCATCCACCACTCTCTCCGTGAAAAAGAATTTCCTCACATTACCCCTGAGCCGCCCTCCCTCTATTTTTAAATTGTGCCCCCTTGTTCTTACACATCTCTTTTTCTGAAAGATGCTACCCTCCTGGACTTTGTTGATTCCCTTGAGGTACTTAAAAGTTTCTATCATGTCCCCCCGTCCCTCCTTTCATCAAGGGTATACATATTAAGCCCTCTCAGTCTCTCTTCAATGGTTTCTGATGTAGACCCTGCACCATTTTAGTTGCCCTCCTCTGGACTGCTTCCATCCTGTCTATGTCCTTGCATAGATGAGGTCTCCAAAACTGCACGCAGTACTCCAGATAGGGTCTCACCAACTGTCTGTACAGAGGGATAACCACTTCCCTTTTTCTACTTGTGATGCCCCTCCCTATGCATCCCAGTATCCCCCTGGCTCTCCTTACTGACTTCTCACATTGCTTACCACCTTTAGGTCATCTGATATGACTACACCCAGATCCCTTTCCATTATTGTTGTTGTTAGTACCTCTCCACCTATTGTGTACTACTCTTCACCTGGAATTTTATTTCCCAGGTGCATTACTTTGCACTTCTTTGCATTGAATCTAAGTTGCCATATGTCTGACCATTTCTCCAACCTTGCCAAGTCCCTTCTCATCCTTTCTACCCCCCCCTTGTGTATCAACTATGTTACAGATCTTTGTGTTATCTGCAGAGAGGCATACCTTTCCTTCCAGACCCTCTGCAATGTCACCTATAAAGATGTTAAAGAGGACTGGACCCAGTACTGAGCCCTGAGGTACTCCACTGGTAACCCCCCCCTTTCTTCAGAATGTGTTCCATTTACTATTACCTTCTGTGTCCTGTTGTGCAGCAAGTCTGCTACCCAGGCTACCACCCTGGGACCCACTCTCAGGCTGGCTAACTTGATTATTAATCTTTTGTGCTGGACTGTGTCAAATGCCTTGCTAAAGTCTAGGTAAGCCATATCCACAGACCCTCCCTGGTCTATTACTTTGGTCACCCAGTCAAAGAAATCGATTAGATTCATCAGACATGACCTTCCTGCTGAGAATCCATGCTGCTTTGGGTCCTGTGCCCCTCTGGCCTCTAGGTACTGAGCAATTCTTTCTTTCAGAAGTGATTCTATCATTTTCCCCACCACTGAGGTCAAACTAACAGGTCTGCAGTTTCCTGCTTCTGCCTTGCTCCTACTTTTGTGAAGGGGAATCACACCTGCCCTCCTCCAGTCCTCAGGTACCACCCCATCCTCCCATGATTTGTTAAAAAGTGTGGTCAGTGGTGTCACTATGTCCTCCCTTGGTTATTTTAGGATTCTAGGGTGAATCCCATCAGGCCCCATTGCTTTGTCCACTTTGAGTTTTAGGAGTTCTTTCAGGACTCTCTTCTGTAAATGGACTGGCGTCAACCCCACTACCCAGAGTGCTTCTATTGTTTGGTTTAGGTAACTCCTCCTCTTCTTCTTTTGTGAATACTGAGCAAAAGTATTCATTCAGTATCTCTGCCTTTTCACTGTCTCCCTCTGCCCACCTCCCCTCTCCTTTATTAATCTTCATTATCCCTCCCTTAATCTTTCTATGCTCCCTAATGTACCTATAAAAGGTTTTATCCCCCTTCTTAATTGAGTTGGCTATCTTTTCCTCGGTTTGGGCCTTTGCTTTTCTGACTGCCTTCCTCACTTCTTTCTGCTTTAATTGATACAGTTCCCTACCGTGCTCCTTCTGTGGTTCCTTATACTTTTTGAATGCAGCCTTTTTCTCCTTAACCTTCCCTGACACCTCTTTTGAGAACCATAGTGTGTTTTTATTCCGCTTTGTTTTCTTTATTTGTTTCACACAAAGGCTTGTTGCCTCCATGACGGCAGTTTTGATTTTTCTCCATTGTTCTTCCACTCCTCCTTTCTGGCCATTTGCTAATGCATTCCTCAGGTATTCACCCATTATGCCAAAGTCAGCCCTTCTAAAGTCCAGTATCCTTGTCTTTGTATGGCTTGTCTCCATGGTTGTGTTTATTGGGAAGCACACTGTGCAGTGGTCGCTTGTTCCCAGATGTCTACTGACTTCTAAATTTGTGATCCTCTCTCCATTTGAGAGTACCAGGTTTAATATTGCTCCCCTCCCGAGTGGGTTCCACCACTAACTGTCTAAGGCATGCCCCTGTAGGGCATCGAGAATGACCCTGCTCTTGGATGTGGCTGCAGTCAATGTCCAGTTAACATCTGGCATATTCAGGTCCCTCATCAACAGTATCTCCCCTTTTTCAGCAATTTTGAGAATGCCCTCTATCATTTTCTTGTCCATTTCCTCCCCTTGAGAGGGGGGGGTCTGTACACAACCCCTGTGCGGATTGTGATGCCATTCCCTGTCTCCAAGGTGACCCAGAGTGCCTCTTGTCCTCTCCCTTTACTTTTTAGTTCTGTAGCTTTGATCCCTTCCCTTATGTAGAGAGCTACCTCCTCTTTTACCCTCCCTGTCCCTTCTGTAGATTGTGTACCCTGGTATGTTGACATCCCAGTCATGGTTCTCCGTTTACCATGTTTCTGTGACTGCCACAATATCCAAGTGTTCCTCTTCCATCAGGGCTACTAACTCTGGATGCTTGTTTCCCAGACTATGGGCGCTGGTACTCATTGCCCTCCATTTCATGTTGGCTTTATCCTTTTTTACCCCATCTCTGCTATTATTGCCCTTGTCTATTTTTCCATTTACCCCTGTCCTGCCCTCTGTCAAGCTCTGTACCTCAGTGTTTACCCTACTACCTGCCATGTTTTGTGGGGGGAGGCTTGAACTTTCCTGTTTCCTATCAGCACCTCCCCCCTTGGCTAGTTTAAAAGCTTGCCAAGGAAGCCTTTAAACCTGTCACCTAGGAGCTTGTTTCCCTTCCTGGACAGATGCAGACCATCATGCCAGTATAGACCTTCATCTCTCCAGGTGGTCCCCAGTCCCCAATGAAGCCAAAGCCCTGTGCTCTGCACCAGTTTTGCAACCATTCATTAAACTTCATGGTGTGCAGTACCCTAGCCTCACCCCTGCCATAGACTGGCAGCACCTCTGAGAAGGTTACCGTGCTTTCTACCTGTCTGAGACCCCTCCCCAACTCCACAAATTCATCCTGCACTGCACTGATCTCATGCCTAGCTAGGTCATTTGTCCTGAGGTGGACAATGATATCTTGTTCCCTTTCCTGTGATGCTGCTTCTGCAATCCTGAGGATTTGCTTCCTGTCCCTCCAAGCCATGGCACCAGGCAGGCACCTTACTTCCCTCTTCTCTCCCTTCCCCAGGTCTACACCCCTAACAACTGAGTCCCCTATCAGAAGCTGTTTCTTTCCCCTGTGGTGTCCCTTGCCACCCTTTTGTGGGTCTCCCTTGTGGATGTCCCTAGCATTCTTCTTGGTCTCCACTGAGGGTGTCATCATAGAGGAACCTTGATTTGCCAGACTGACATATGATTTGTGTAGAGGTACAACTAGGGGGCTATGCCTCTGTTCCACCACCCTCACCCTCCCAGAACCTACTGTGGTCCATCTGGTCTTCACACATGGCAACCTCTGAGGCAGTGGTTGTGGAACTGGTGCTCTTTGGGTGGGGGAGGCCTCCTTAGTCCTTGCCAGTTCAACTTGGAGTTGGGCAACCTCCTCCCTCAGAGCTGACAGTTGTCTGCAAATAGGGCAGCAATGCAGGTTCCAGAATGTCTCCCGGAAAACTGTTGCCCCACAGCCAGTGCATTGCACACAGGTGGCTTATATCCAGTGCAGTTTTTTACTTGTACTTTGGGTCCTTTTTCCTCATTAAACAGTTTACAAAAAACTGCATTAATGCACTAGTTAGGGTTACTTAATGCCACAAGAATAGGGAAATGTGGCATTTGGGTTTCCAACCCTAACACCCCACCCCCAGCCCCCAAGCAGCAAGAGGAAGAAAACATTACAGTTTTTGGTCTCTGGAGTCTTGGTGACTCAGTGACGGGGTCTTCCTTGTGGGTTATCAACCCTAATGCCCACTCAAATCCATGAGCAAACAACATCACACATGATCTCCTTCTTCATGCAGGGCCCATAATGTAAGGTACAACAAACTGTGTTGGCAATGTGGGCGAGACATACTTGTCTACCTTTGAAGAGTGTATCAATATGAGGCAGTGGCTTGGAGCTGTACCTTGTGCTTCAGACTGGTGGCTAGTTTCTGGGGGGAGGGGTGAGCATTAGGACTGACAACCTCAAGAAAGACCCCACCACTGATTCACCAAGATCTCAGAAACCACACAAACGGCTGTCACAAAACTTTCCACAGATCAAAACATTGCCTCCTAGGCAACACATGCAAACTTTCAGCCAATTTTGTCAAATGGTACCAAAGATATTAATGTGCAAAGTTGGGGTTTAACATTGAACACCCTACCCAACCCTAACTATAGTAGCACTACCACACCACTATTATATATGTGTGTGTGTGTGTGTGTGTGTATATCTGCTGATTGTGAAGATGCCGGAAGTGTTTCAGTTATTCATTTGGTATGCAAGGAAGACCCCATCACTGATTCACCAAGGCTCCAGAGACCCAAAACCAAGTTCAAGAGAAGCTTAAAGAGGTACAATTACATGCACAATTAGGCAGACTAGGTGGGCCGAAGGCCCTCATCTGCCATCAGTATCTACAGTATGTATCTATATTTATACAATAGGAGTGAGCTGATAACACATAAAATAAAAACGCATATCACCCACCCCATGGAATAAATCCTGTTGACGTAGACACAGTGATAATATCTTACATTTATACACACAGTGCCTATGTCAGCAGTCAATATTATCACAGTGGTTACGTCAGTAGCATCAGTCTAATTTTTTTTTCTGGCGGAACTACTTTCAATACTCCTCAACATGTCCCCTTGTTGCAGTCAGACAGTAAAGTCCGACTAACTTCAGAAATTCTGCATCCACAAAGACCTCCCAGTGACACCCCAATACACAGCACCCAGCTACAAAAAATATTACCTTCACAAATCAGACTCCTTCTGTTAGTTATCCTTAAATGCCGTCTCAAAATCAGCAAACAATTTCTGTAAGGTGCCAGTGACGAAAATGGAATGAAAATAGAAAAAGAAAAGTTTAGAACCACCCGATTCACCAAGCTCCTCCATACACAATATAAATATATAAAACTAATTTCATCACACACAAAAAAAAAAGTGCAACCATGAAAATAAAACTACAGAACGCGTGGGTCTCAGTAGGAAACGCTCACCGTTTTGCCCAAAGAGAACCCTGCCCACAGTCTCACACGGACCAATCACACATAACGCACAGTGCACGCAAGACAGCAACAACCACTGAAATTACTGAAATAACACTCATTCACCAGGCTAACAAATGGAAATACACCGACACCATCCATTCATACACACAGCAGCCAAATCCATTCAGACAACCTAACTACACCTGCAAAAGACATTCAGCCCACAAAAAGAATACCGAGGACAAACAAATAAAATATAGTAGCACAAATATTAGAGGCCCTTATTGTATAAATTGCACACATGATGTGCAGATCATGAGATTTGGCAAATTATACAATGGCAAGAAAATTTTCTGCACTCTCATTGGTCAGTGTGTGCCTGAGACAGTGATGATATCTCAGTATAACCTCACTGCATTGATTTGTATGAGTTTTTGATTTTACTTTTCTCTTACGAAACAGAAAATCTACTAAAAACATTTTTTTAATTTTTTTTATTTTGTATTACAACAAGCCATTGTATAATTGCAATAAGGCACTCCAAGGTGTATGTTATCGTGTAATAACATCACTCCTGGGGTGGGTTGAAGCACTTTTTGCCTTGTGCTTCAACCCACCCCAGGAGTGACGTTATTACACAATAACACACACCTTGTCGTGCCTTATTGCTTAAATATTCTCACTCCTGCACAGTGAGCTCTGGATACTCTCACTCGTGCCTTCAGCTCAATCTGCAGGAGTGAGAATATTTTTCCATATCACACTCCTGCCCATCATGTATCCCCTATATCTGTATGTGTATGTGTAGATAGATAGATATTGTTATCTTGTAGCATGTCTCATGCACACATCCTTAAACCAATTAATGGTATGAATTTGCCTACTACATGTTTTTTTTAGCCAGTCTCTTCATGTAGCAAGGTTTGCACAACCTATTTAATGGTATTGTAATTGCCTTAAATGTCATAATTGTAACTGTTTATACACAAGTGTGGTCTATGGTTTTCATCGGGTTGCATCCATTTAGTATTATGTGCATAGTTCTTTCCCCTTTGTTGTGTTCTGTTTTTTTCCCCCCTCAGTCCACCTTTTCCCCACTCCTTTTTCTCCCGATGTAGAAACAGTTTATCTACTTAGGAGATTTGTTTTAATGAAATCGTTTTACAGTATAAATATTATTATATAATGTATTTAGTTTGGCAATAATTATCCTGCATTAACAATGTACCCCTGCCCCCGCCTGCCTCCTGTGCATGTTTAACAATGGTATTTATGTGTGGTTAGATTTGTATGAGGTTGTGGATGGTTATTCACTTTCACACAATTCTGTCATGCATTTATTTATTGATTCTAGAACTGCTAATGCCACATGACTGTATATATTAATTTTTATTGGACGATTTGAATCTCACATGGAGTATTTAAGTATTGCCATATAGGTGGCATTATCACTGTGATCAAGTGCTCAATAAAGTGTATAACCTTGGTGTACTGAGGTGTGGAGTGTTTTGCTGCATTTTCATCTGTGCTGAACATTACACAGATAAAGTCTTTTCACACCTAAACAAAGTGGTAACACTGTGCTGTTAAGGGTGCCCAGCTTTTTCACTGCAGTTGCACTGCTGTCTTTCACCTTTAAACAACTTCCAAACATAATAGAACATATTTGCTGAAGGATGAAACACTCCCATGAAACTGCTGGGACATCCCTCCAGCTTCGGGCACATGTTCACAAACTGTACAAAAAAGAATTAATAAGGGGGGTGTGGCTAGCTGCTCAGCCATCAAGACAGACTTTCAGAGAGCTCCCAAAGCTTTTTTGCTAAAATTTAAAAAAAAAAAAAAAACAGACTTTTAGCCTACTTGGTGGAGAAAACCTAAACATACTCTACCAGCTAAGGTTTGTACATCACCAGAGTTGGAAATTATTATTATGGGGTGGAAAACTTCAGAAAAAAAAAAGCCAGCTTCTTTGCACCTTGTGGTGGGGCCATGAAGGAACCGACAGCATCCTCGGAGCTCATGTTGTAGGAGCCCAACAAGAAGGACTCCTGACCGGCATCGCTTGACTCCATCCAATAAGCAGGGGCGTAGTTTGTTATTTTTACAGAGGGGCAAAGTAACAAAAGTCCTGATTTTCAGATCAATCATGAAGAAGAGGGCGGTGGCTTATGAATGCAAACAAATCAACCAGCATCAAATAATGCCCAAAAACATTTAAGACTACAGCTGAATAACTCCTGGAGGGACCAGCCCAGGCCAAGTCAGAGCACTTCCCCACCCCACCAGTTTTACTGCAGCCTGTCTCGCCCAACTCCTTGAGACCAGAGTCTAAAACTGACCGAGATCTGTTTTGTATTCAGTTCTTCGCTCTTCTGCCTTGGGAGTGAGGACTTACTTGTAAAGTTGAAAATATGTAAGGAACTTAAACTTCCTTCTCAAGAGGACAGGACCTCCCTCAGCTTCAATTCAATCAGTCTTGACCAATTTGCCCCCACCTGAACCTCCAGGTGGATAGCTCACTAGTCTGTCACCCCCCTTTGCTGCTTACATAACCCTTCCTAGTCCAGCCCTTATAGTGGATCCTGAACTTCTTGAAATGTCTGCTTGAGCTAGCCCTCCCACCCTTGAGGAGTGCAAAAAGCATGTTTCAGGGAAGTGCAGCGAATGGCTGTGCCACCTCAGTATACTTATAAACATGGATGGTATGGGAAACATCCCAGCATGTGCATACTCACGGCATGAGCCCTTATTTACAAAGATTACATAAACAAATGCGATTATACAATGACAAGAATGAAATGCTGGCCTCTGATTGGTCAGTCTTGGGCTAGACCCATGATGTTATCCCAGTACATCTGATTCATCACAGATCTAGTCTCAGCCTCTCCGTGAAACTCTTGATGATTGTTAGCATTAGTGTGGTTTTTTGTATCTTCTCTTAAAAATATTTTTCCACACCAAACAAAACATCTTTAAAATTATTTTTTTTTAATTCTGTATAACAACACGCCATTGTATAATAGCAATAATGCCCTCCAGGGTGTGTGTCATGGTAGGATAATGTCATGTCTTATGTATTGGATGCACCTGTGCCTAACCACCTGAGGCGTGACGTTATCCCAGCATGACACGCGCCCTGTCGGGCATTATTGCTTACTTGCACCCAGTGTTAACATTTTTCTTTGTTATAACCAAGTTAATTCATTAGTCTCCCATCCCATCCCATCCCATCCCATATTATTCAATGTCACATGCCTGAATCTGGTTAGGTAAGGTAAGCGAAGAGGATAATGCTCTCAGGCAAGCAAGCATTGCATACATAAGCATGGGACTTGCTGATATCCTCAGGCGGTGCTTTAACAAGCATGCTGATGTACCTGGGACAGTGCAACAGAACAATGTAAATCCCCTAATTGTTCAAGATGATCATGGGCATGGTGTGGTCACACCACAACCCCTACCACTCTCCTCCCCATGGGCTCCTAAGGAATATGCATCTCTGTCCATGCCCAGGGTTACATAACCCCATCCAAGCAAACACGGACTGTCCTGGCACAAAAGTAGTTGCATCACATAACCTAAGAGAACAGACGCCACAGGAAGTTTGCTGGAACAACGACTCCAGATACCTGTGCACAGCCTCGCAGGACCCACCCTGAAAGGTAAGTAAGTACTTGGTTGGTGGTTTTTATTAGCATCACCTATGACAGTGTGTGGTGGGCCGGTTGTGGTAGCCCAGGTTGCCGTGGATGCTTCCCCCCCCCACAGACTACTTCAAAATCGTCTCATCTGACAGTTTTGAAGGGCACAAATGAAACATGATTGCTTTAGTTTGATGTGGTTTAATACAGCTTTTTTTGTCCGAGCATGTGTCTCTATTCTTCTACACACAGACAGACACACACACCACCAAAAAATGAACTTTTTTTATACCATGTTTACATTCAGGATAGAGACAGGGTAAAGCAGTTCCAGGCAGTACAACACAGTAAATGAAACAACGCATTTTACAATGCCCAACAAACCACCAAAAGACCACAAAACAACGGACCTTCTCCCTGCCCTGGGGGGGGGGGGGATGGCTAGGTCACAGGTCAGGGTGCTAAATGAGGAGGAGAGACCACAGAACATCTTGTTGAACCACACAGTAAGGTGAAACTACATAAACATGCACAATTTTTATACTGTAGGATTAAATATTTTCCAAAAGTTCCTAATTTTGACACAGAAACTTATCTTTAGTGCTCAGAAGCCCCTTGTACGAGGGAGGTAAGCATGGCATGGACCCAGCAGACTGGCATACATGTTGAAAAAAATATTTCTGCGTCAGTATGCCCGTCCACCCCTCCCTCCTCCATCACCAGTGGCCAGAACCATTTTTTTCAGCATGTGTACCAGTCCACCCTGGTCAGCACAGCAGCACAAGGCTGGCAGGGCAGCACAAGGCACAGCAAGCAACAGTGAATTAAATATCCATGCAAAAAGCTACAGCCCACTCTCCCCACCCCAGACCTGCAAGGCCACTATCTCCACCCAGCTCAGCTACTCTCAGTACCCTGATGGACTTGTACAGCCACTCTCCACACTCTGTATCCACCCCACCAGCACAGCCACTCTCCCCACTGCACCAGCACAGCCAATCTCCCCACCCCACCCCACCCAACCAACACCATTTCCAGCTCCATTTATCTGGTATCCTCTCCAGGCATCCAGGTCTGTGCCTCCCCATCACAGGCACACAAAAATAAATAAAACCACATTTTATACTGTATTTTGTTTATGTTTCTTTCTTTGTCGGGAAAGAGAGATGTTGAGCTACCGGTCAGCACAGTTTACCTGGTATACAATTACAACCCCGCCCCACTGACACAATGCCAGTACCTCCACCCACCCACACAACAGTGCCCCCACCACACCCACACAATGCCTGTATCCCCAACCCCACCCACACAAATGACCAGTGTCCGCAACACCACACACACACACACACACACATATATGACCAGCAGTGTCCCCAACCCCCAACACACACACGACCAGCAGTGTCCCCAACCCCACACACACAGAATCAGCAGTGTCCCCAACCACACACACACAGATACACACACACACACACACACACACACACACACACACAACCAGCAGTGTCCGCAACCCTACTCACACACATGGCCAGTGTTCCAACCCCCTCCAAAAAAATCATGGCCAGTCAGTAGTCGCTATAACAATAGCCAGGTAGTAGTATAATCATTTCTTTAGGGTGCATGTTTTAGTGAAAGATTTTTTTTGCTAGTCTTGTAACACTGTACGGGGGAGAACACCAAAAGCTACCCTTTGGTTGTGTTTGCCAGGCAATGAAGACAGAGGCAGCAAGGCCAAGGAATCTGTCTGTTTCACCCCTCCACAGTGGACAATCGGAGAAAACAAAAAAAGTGAAAGATTACTTTTACTGCCAGGTAAAGGATGAGGGGGAAATAATTTTTCAACATTTACTAATGTTCATATGCTAGCTGCGGGCACAGGTCAGTGAGACACATCCCTTGACAGGTAAAGGATGAGGTGGAAATTACGTTTTAACATTTACTTGTGTTTATATGCTAACACCCCGTCAGCAAGCACAGAATGTCCCCCCTCCTAACCAACAGGACAGTTCACCAGAAACCCAGTCAGCAAACATGGACAGTCTTCCCTTCACCCCACCTACAAGGAAAGTCCCCCGACACCGAACAGTCCCCCCTCCATCAGACACCGGCTAGCGAGCATAGAATGCCCCTCCCAACCAACAAGGACAGTCCCACCAGACACCCAGGCAGCCAGCAAACATGGACAGTCCCCCATATCCCACCAAGGACAGTCCCCACCCCACCGACACACAGCTAGCAAACACAGAATTTCCGCCCTACCAACATGAACAATCCCAAACACCTGGCTAGCAAACACGGAGAGTTCCCTGCCCAACAACATTGATAGTCCATCCTAGACACCTGATCAGCAATCACAGACATTCACCCCCCATAAGCCAACATGGAAAGATCCCCCAGACACCTGACCAGCAAATAGTCCCCCCCCTCCTCCCCACAAGACACCCGGCAGACAAACATGGACAGCCTCCCTTTTCCATCATCATGGACAGTCCCCCAGACAAATGGCCAGCCAAGTCCACCAAACAATGGCTAGTGTCACCACCCCACCATCACATCCAGTGTCCCCACATCACCATGGCCTGTGTCTCCACCCCAACAGACCCCAGAATAGAAAACAGACTGTCCCCCCAGCCCCACAAAACACTGACCGCCCTCCCAGTCCCAAACACTAACCACCCCAGCCCCAAACACTGATCGTCCCCCCCAGCCCCACCAAACGCAGGCCCTCCCCCAGCACCAAACACTGACCATCCTCTCAGTGAGTCAGCCCCAAAACATGCAGACTGTCTCCCCCGACCCCAACCCCACAAAACAGACCATCCTCCCAGCCCCACCAAACACAGACCATCCAGTGAGTTTCCCCAACAAACCCCACCACACCAGTAGCACAGTAACTGAGTGTCCCCACCCACCAACATGACCAGTGTCCACACCATATCAAACAAATAGGCCCCCACCCACCCCACCAACATGGACAGCCTCAACAGCCAGCAAATCCACTCCCACCCAAAGAAACACAAGCTGACAGCAAACCTTCCATCCACCCCCCCAGACACATGGCCATGGCCAAGACAACTCCCCCTGAAAGACACATTTCTGGGATATGAATGGTATTAATTTTCAACAACCAGCTTGCAGCACAGTTACTCACCAAATCAGTAAGGGCACAGACAGGGCAGCATGCAGCAGGGCACAGCAAGGCCAAGAAGGCAGGTCAGGTAGCCGAGTCTCTCCCAACAGTCCCGTTCCTCTCCCGATTAATCCCCCGACGTGGCAGTAACTCATTTTTTCTGACACCAGATGAACGTGTCACATTATGGGTCTGCTATAGCCTGCATGACTGCCGGCTTCTTCACTGTTCTGGGCCTGGCTGTTCACTGACCTGAATAATCCCTCTCGGTGAACCGTGGAACTGGTGGGCAACGGGCGTGGTGTGGGACTCGCCGAAAACACGGTAAATCTTTTTCTGGCCTGCTGGACACAGGAGCTGGGTGTGCAGGCAAGCCTGGCTGTGCCTCAGACTCACTGTAATTGTACTACTCGCTCCTCCATCTGGTCTGTCCGGTGGTAGAGGCCTTGTGGCTGCAGGCCTCCTAGGCTCTCAGGGAGGGGAGGCTCAGGTGGCAGCGGGAGAGCCCAGAGCACAGCTGGCTGCACTGAGAAACAGAGAGTAGGTAGTTAGAGGACTCGGGTGAGGTATATTTAAACTGGGCTGTTCAGGACAGGAGGAGGGTGGGAACACTAGGCTGACTGAGACACTGGTGACACCTGACAGACAACCAACGACTGCTGCTCGACATCCTTGAATAGCTATCTCTCCTCAGCCCTACGCTATATGACTGCTGCTGCTGCTCCTTCATGGAAGGCACACAGACAACTAAATGGCACCACTAACGGAGTACTGCTCACGCGATGGCGCCAGCTTGCAGCACTCTCTGATTGGCTGTAACATGCAGGCTACTATGGTTGCAGGCTTGCAGCCAATCGGAAAAGGGGATAGTTTTTGTTTAAGAGACACAGTGCCGCACCGCCACCCCCCCTCCCTCCCCTGGAGAGGTGCAGGCAGTCCAGGCATAGCCCTGAGCCCATTCAATATTTAAAAAAAAAAATGATAACCGGAGAACGGTGGCTGGGCTCCTAAAAAAGTCCTGGTCTAATTTCTCAGGGGGAGCAGCTTGCCCCTCTGCCCCCCCAAAATCTACGCCTATGCCAACAAGCCCTCTTGACCCTCACTAAAACGGTCCAACAAATGTACAAAAAAAGTGGACTCTTACCATGACCATATGCTGGCTGTGGAGCAGCGTATAGATGGCTTGGTGGGAGCAGCGGCAAAAGCAGAAAAAAATTCAGATAAAGCCCTGGCCACTGCGGTGACTTGTGTGAAGGAGCAAGCCCTTATACACACCCGGTTGGAGCATCTTGAAAACACAGTGAGGGCTTCGCATGTTCGAGTGCCTGGGATCCCGGAGAATACTGAAGGCAATGATTTACGTGCCTTTATTATATCCTGGCTAGATTAAACTTATGGCATAGACCTCCATGAACTAATCCTCCAAGCTTACCAGATCATACCACGGAGAGCCAGCGGACAGAGATCAGAGCCAGAAACTATCCTGGTGGTCATGGTGTCATCTGTGACCCGAGACTGAATCTTGCAAGATGCCAGAGCCAAGAGGAATGTACATATTGCCGGGTCTTGGGTAATGTTGTTCCCGGACCTCTCTTATGCTATCTGAACAAAAGGAAAAAAAGTTTTGATGCTGTTAGGAGTCGATTCCATGACCTGGAATTTCCCACGAGCATGCTGATGCCGGCACGACTTCATGTAAACATCAGGCGGAAAACGTACATCTATACCAACCCTAGAGAGGCTGGGAAAATGGCTTAAAAGCTCAGGGTGGAAAAGGCAGCCCAAAAAGGAGAGATGTACTGGGAGATGGAAGATGAAGAAGGGACTTAAAAACAGACCTTTGAGTTGGGTTCTTTGTCCAGTTCTTATTTAAACTTGAAGGTAATATTCAGATCTCTGGGGACTAATTTTTGGTTCATATGGTGGACACTACAAATGATGCTGTGGGAATTTGTCATAGAAATTAATGAGTCGTGGACAGTGCTTTTTGATTCCTGGACTGTATGATTTGAGGATAATGTACAGCTTACAGCAACTTCTGTTTTTCCTATTCCATGGATGATTAAGTTACCAATGCTGTTCGTTTAAATATGGCTATATAGCTCTTTTTTTTTTGATGTATTATTTCTTCCAGAGCTCCCAGCTTGCAAGCTTGCCTTCAGTTGTCCCCCAGCGCAGCCCCAAAGGTTAGACCCCCTCTCTTGTGCACCCCACGACTTACCCTTCATGGCAGGGTGGTGGGCAGCGACTCAACCCACCCAAACTGATCCATGCCAAGGAGGTGCCTTCTCGGAGGCAGCGCTGTGGGGACCACTTCATTCTGCTGGAGCTGTTTTTTCCATTTTTCTCCCCTTGTGTGGAGGCGGGGCGTGCAATGACTCCTGCATTGAGAGTGCACACGCTTCCGCACGCACTCTCACCAACCGTCTGCCACGCCTCCTCCCTTCAGCGGAAGGCCGCTGGCTGCCCCCAGGAGCCGCTAGAGGCCAGTGGAGCACCGACAGCTAATGTCCCCCCACCCCGGAGAAGGAGAGCAGTCCAACGGACACTCGAGCCTCCTTCTCCCCGATGACCCATGCTCATTCCTGAACATGGGTTGCCAGCGTGCCTTGAGGTAAGGTGTCCAGTGCCTCATCCCTCAATGCCACCGGCCGGCTATATAGTTCTTTTAATAGGCGCTGTGTACAGTTAAAATGGTGGTTCTGAACTTGTTTTTTCCTCATGGATGGACTTTATTGTTTTATGTAGCTGAAGAACTGCCTCTAGAATAAACATTAAAAATACTTCTAGCCATGTACTTTAAGGATAGAGTTTGGAAGTGTATATAACTAGTACTACATCTACTAAATAGGCTTAAGGGAGCGAACTGAGAGGGAACATTTTCTTTTGCTTTGCTTATGGGTTTTTAAACAAAGGCTTAATTGGCCGTTTCTCTCACTGTATTAAAATTTATCACATCTATAGTAGTTTAAGGCATTAGCAGCATGTAGCCATTCTGCATAATTATGGAATGATGTCTGATATTCCCCTACATCTTGTAACAACTGTAACACTGACTCAAATTTCCTAATATCAATTTTATCTGGAAAACATGCTGTATGCTCTGTTCAGAGTGAAATTATTGTACTGTACAGTATAAAATTATAAATAAAAAGTAAAAAAAAAAAAAGAATTAATAAAACTGGCAGCACATTTTGTCAGATTCAACAGAATTAATGTACTGTACCTTAAAATACAATTTGACAAAAAAGTCACTAGCCTCCAGAAAACAGCTTCCAAAGTTGAAACAGTAGAGCAGTTACAAATGTAAAACTGACATGGGCACATCATTTGCATACCAAATGAATAACTGAAACACTTCCTGCATCTTCACAATCAGCAATGGTAGCAGCAGTCGGCCAACTGAAGCTCTGACTGCAGACTGCCAATCAGCAACCATAGCAACTATCAACTAGTCATAACTACTTAATGAACTTAACTCTTGCACTGCCAGAAACATTTTAAAATATACAAAAGAAAAAAAAAAAGAAAAACAAACTTGAAATCAAGCCATTTTTGGCTAACCAAAGGTAATATGCAAAACAAATGCTAGAAATGTGCTGTATACCCAAATATAATGTAATCTCTGGTTGACAAAGCACTCATAAAGCCTCTCACCCTTTGAGCGCATGGTTTAGAAGCTCCCTTGATGTTATTATTTTCTCATACACTACACTTTTCTAGCATTTTATTTTATTGTGCGCATATATGTGTATAAAAATGCAGTAGGTGATTTGATAACACCTTTTACAGAACCAACAAGAACATACCAGTGCAAAAGCTTTCAGACTTGTACAGAGCCCTGCTTATGATGATTGGTGTGGTGAAGAATAAGTGGTAAGACCTTCATGACTAACTCATGAATTCAGCCTTGTGAGGTTTTACCCCGCGCTGGTGGAAATAAATGTGTTATTTCACTGCACCCCATGAAGTATTCCATTTTTATATAAAATGACTATAGAAAATCTAACAGTCAGAGAGGACAGCAGGCCAGGCTCAGTGGCAGGACTGCAGCGGCAGTACTTCTTGCTGGTGCCTCTGAACCTACAATGATGGACCTGCTGCGCGTAATCCAAGCGCTACACAAAAGGGTAGCAGTACTGAATCAGAAAGTATTGGACATTCAAACACGTCTTCTGGTCTGTCGAAACCCAAGTAACATCAGTCATAGTCAAGACAAAGGAGGTTGCCAGCATGGCACTGAATATCGCTACCACAAGTACTGGGCTAATATAAGAAAATAAAGCCTTTAGATACAGACTGGAAGCCCCCCAAAATTAAATAATGGCTTCAAACTTAAGACTCCTGGGCTTACCCAAAACAGTGGAAGGGGGTGATCCTGCAGATTTAGTGGGGTCCTGGTTGTGTGCTAATTTATACCGGCAGCCATCTGCCACAGTTTTTCAGGCATTCCAAATTAACTCACAAAAATGCAGAGACAATGAAAATACCCACGGACTCTACTGATTTAAATGGTGGACCTCATGAGGGAGACCAGGTGCTGGACACAGTGAGGGTGGCTGATCCATTAACGATATCGAAGTGGGACAGAACCTCCCTCTATCCAGATCTGAGCTTTGCTATGAGAGAATGCAGGAAGTCATTTGATGTGATCCAATCCACTCTCAGGTCTTTTGGAGTTACACATTCTTTTCAATATTCTGCAAAATTAAAAGTAATCTGCTGCAGCAAACATTATTTATATAGTGATCCAAAGGATGTAGGGCTGCTCCTTCAGAAAATCCAATTGGGTTTCAAAGTATAGTACCAGGATGACTGTGGAGATTCTGATTGAAACACACATTCCAGAACTATATCAGCACATGAACTGGGGGCTGGGAGGGCAAAGGCGGCAGTATGGTTCAGGTGTTGCCAAAGTAGACTTACAAGCTTTACCTGTGTAGTAAGTGCATATTTAATTACCTGGACAGAATTTTCACTTGTATTAACTGCACAATGATGGATGGCTACATGGCATCTGTTGTGTGTTTGCTGGTGCTGAGCAGACATGCCCCTTTGCTGTTTGTAAATACTGCTGAACTTTCTAAGTTTCAGTTATGGACTCCCATCGACATTTGCATGGGCTTTAAATTTGATACTGTTCAAGTTTCCCATTTCTTTAGTATGACTAAGTATGCTATTTTGTAAATTAGTAGTTCAAAATTATTTCTAAAGGTTAAATATTGGTGCATCACATATACAGGATATAAAGTCACATGACTCAAAATATGCAATATATCATCACATAGCAGGGAAGAGGATCATAACTCACTAAAGGAAGAGCAACATGTGAGTCATAAAAGTCCTGCCCCCTCACAAGTGATGTTGTGCCTATCTTGAGTCAGTCCACTGCATATTTGATTTAAAGATTACTTTATTAGATTTAACTTTTAAATCCATTGCTTGAAGATTTAACTGGTTCCCCTTGTTTTCAAATGCTAGCTTCAGTGCTGTACTGGTCAACTGTGATATAATCAGCATTATGAATGCTGCTCTCTGTTCAGTATTCAGTTGTGATGATACTAGCCTTCAAGATATCAGTTATTACAACACAAACAAAAGCATATATTCCATATCTTTCCATTCATCTTCATGACTGAAGGGCCAGGACAGTAACTTATGAGTGGCAAAGCAGTGAGTAAGACATGAAAGTCCTGACACCCATGAGTAATAAGTGGCATATTCACAGCCAGGTCATTGTTTACCTGATTTATACAATATATTTTAAATTGTAAAGCTTTTAAATTAAATTTTATCTTCCGTCACTTTTGCAGGTGTACCCTGCAAAAACAAGGTAGAGTAAGGGGGTGCTATAGGAGATATTACAATGTTTGCAATGCAAGTAAGAGCAAATGATGAATAGAAATTAATTTGAAAACTACATTGTTTCTACTTAAATAATGGGTAACATTACCAAAATTCTAAAAAGGTAAAACAAAATTACATTTTAAACTGTCATGCCACTGTATGTATCAATGTGCTTTTTATGTGTCATAACTAAAATGTATCTATAGATAATACACTCAAAAAACAGTGTCAAAATAATATTGTTTCATCTATAATATCAACACAATGCATACCCAAACACACATTTCGGGGGTATTTATAAGAGAACATCTACTATGGTCATGGGGAGGGAACTTGCACATTAGTGAATAAATGGGGAAACAATATAAAAAAATAAAACAGTTATTAAAAAACAAACTAGCCAAATTCTAATTTGTAGTGCATGCACAAAGTGCTTGAACATGGGCTTAGAATTCTCTGGCTTTGTGCCATAGGCAGCAGCTCAGTCAAACGTGATAGAAAAGAAGACGGCAGCTGGAAGGATTTTTCCAATTCTCCACTGTGGGGCGCTATCTCTTCCTCCTTAGTGGATTAAAAAGAACTGCTGTGAGGGGCTTTGAAATATATTGGGATGGGGAGGAGAATGGTGGTGCTGGTGGGTCTTTGGCTGTGATGGGAGAAACTTGTATGGCTTAAATGTTACAGTATTATTCACAGGGACAGAGCCAGTGGATGAGAGAGGCTGGCTGCTACAAGGACTGGGGCTTTAGTTTAAATGGTTGAGGGTGGGAGAGAATATTTTGAAAGGTCTTGGGTGGGTTTTTGGCTTTAAAACCATTTAAAAAAAACTTTGGCAAAGTTGGGTGAAGTAGGGAAAAGTTTGCCCAGCTACATGTAATGTGAAGTTCCTGACTTGGAACTGTGAATGCTAAAATTAGTATGCATCACTTCTGCGTCTGCTTTCCCACTTTCTGTCCTCAGTGCATGATGTCTTGCATAGCTATGCACTGCAGTTGTCAAACATGGACTGTGACCAGCACAGCCCTCCTCTCATCTCCTCGGCTGGCCACCATCTGAAAAACAACGACTGAAACATGTCCCTTCCCTCCTATTATGCCCTTGATGGTACAGCTACTGAAGATGTTTTATCTTTTAAGTACCTCGAGGTCTGGCTGGATCCCCACCTTGATTTTTCTGTTGATGTGGATGCTATCCACAAGAAACTTCACCCCAAGCTTAGTGTGCGCTCTACAGAAATAAGCGAAGCATACCGCTTCCTGCTCGCAGAGGAATCCTCACTAAGATGATTCTCCCCATATTTGACTATGGATACATTGTTAGTAGTGTTGCTTCTAAGTCCACATTAGCTAGACTGGATCCTCTCTTTTACTACTTCTGTCACTTTGCCCTTGATAAACCCCATGCACACATCATTGTACTCTGTACTCTTCCCTCTCTTGATGTTAGGCACCTCTCCCACTGTGTTGCCTTTGTCTCCAAATATTGGTTCATCTCTCTCCCCTCTTATCTTGCTTTTTTCCCCCTCTCATTCTCTTGCTGTCTGTAAAGTGAAATCTACTGCTGGTCCAGCAGCCTTCTCGATCAGTTTCCCTAAAGTATGGAATTCTTTTCCCCCTTCCATTTATTCTGCTCCTTCATTTCCTGCTCTCAAATCTTTCCTCAGGGAATTCTAGTGTAGTCACTCCTGCAGTTGCATCCGCTATGGAGTGGAGTCTTTTTTTTTTTTTTTAATACCTTCCACCAATCGTTGACACTACCACTGCCCTCTCGTTTCAATTTCAGTGCTTTTTTCTTTACAATTGGTTTTATCTGATGATGGGGTTGGGCATCCAGTGTCAGACTCAGGAGGTAGGTCTTTAACAACCCCAGATTTTAAAGGATGCAGGAATTATAGATATATGGAGGGAAAAATACTAGACCTCTAAAGATTTCACCTATTATTCACTCCAATATAAAACATACTCCTGATTGGATAGATTCGTTGTCTTTGACAAGGATGTCTCCCTCTGTCAGGAGATGTGGGTGGGTACTGCTACCTTCTCAGACAATCAACCTATATTTCTGGAAATGGACCTGCAATTACCTAGAAAACCCACACTCTGGAGACTAAACACAAGCTTACTGAGAGACGGAGACATCATTAAAGAAATAAAGAAGGTTATTGAAAGTACGGTAGAGAGCAATGATAAACCAGGTACAACAGTTCAAATTTTATGGGACACAATTAAGACCATGGTGAGAGGAAAGTTGATCTCTATTGCCTCTTTAAAAAAAAAAAAAGAAAGGCTCAAACATAAGCAGAGCCTCCTGACTCAACCGAGGTCTTTGGAAACACATCAAAAACTGCAGTGGAATAAAGAGGGACGCTGAAATAAAAGCAACAAAAAATAAAATACAGGGGTTAATCAAAATGGAAACAGAATGGGCCCTACATTATTTAAAACAGACATATTATGGGGGGGTCTAAGGCAGCTAAACAGTTAGCATACCGTCTAAGACAGAGGGCAGCTAGGGCTACAATAATTGGTATAAGAGATCCCAATTCTGGAGCACTGGGACACAAATGGGAACATATAACAGATTCCTTTGTCTCGTACTACAAGACTTTATATAGAGCAACAAAGGTGACTCCGGTGGAGGACACAGCCAATTTTTTGAGGGGTTTAGGATTGCCCAAATTAAATATGACCCAGGCTCGGACACTGATGGCTCCAATATGTACAAACTGAGATAACAGTCACAATCCAGAATTTGAAACCAGGTAAATGTCCAGGTCCAGATGGCTTTAGTAGTGAGTTTTATAAGGTGTTCGCCCCAGAGGTCACAGCCCTCATGAAAAGGGTATTTGACTTGACCTAGCTCGAGGGAGAAGCAGTTCCACCTTCCTGGAACTATACCACTATTACAGTAATCCCCAAGGAGGGAAAAGACCCTAAGGAATGTAGCACCTATAGACCTATCTCACTTTTAAATATTGACTATAAAATCCTCATGGCCATTTTGGTGAAAAGAATAAACCCATTACTAACACAGATTATAAAATTAGACCAGAGTGGGTTTATTGAAGGGAGACAGGCCCAAGAGGGAGTCAGAAGAACAATTAATATAATAGATCTGATAAATAAACACCATACCCCAGCTTGCCTACTCAGTTTAGACGCTGAGAAGGCATTTGACCGCATGGATTGGAGCTTTTTGTTTGCTGTGCTGGAGAGGATGGGTTTCCCTGGACCTTTCTTGGAAGCAGTAAAATCTCTTTATGCAGTCCCACAGGCCTGCGTCAGAATTAACGGATGTATCTCACAAAGGTTTACCCTGGGTAGAGGAACTCGCCAGGGCTGCCCATTGTCACCACTTCTTTTTGCAATATATATCGAGCCCCTAGCACAGGCAATCAGAGAAGACCCCCCACTAATGGGAATACTAGAGGGAAATAAAGAACACAAAATATCATTGTACGCGGATGATGTGCTACTTTACATAACGAACCCAGAGGTATCCCTACCTAGAGTCTGGGACTTACTGACTAGATTTGGTACACTCTCTGGGTATGCGTTAAACAAAAACAAAACAGAAGTCCTAAAATTCTATTACACACCTTCCCCTGAGGTAGACCACCTCTTTCCCCTCCGATGGAACTCTCCCAAAATTAAATACCTGGGGACATATATTCCTAAGAACTTAAATAATTTGTTTACTAACAATTTTGATCCTTTATTTACACAGATCAAACAATATATTGTAAAATGGGAGCTCCTAAATCTGCCATTACTCTCTAGAATAGAAACAGTATATATTAATGTATTGCCTAGGTTTTTATATTTATTTATGTGCCTCCTGGTTAGAATTCCCCCAGCTCAGTTTAGGAATTGGCAAAAAAATAATTCTGACATTTATATGGGCCAACAAAAATCCCAGAGTGAAGGCCCAGCTGCTCCATGCTAACAAGAAGGATGGGGACGAGTGGTTATTAACTTGGAAGATTATTTCTTAGCATCCCACCTTCACAGTGCCCTTCTTTGGTCTGCTCTAGGTTATCAAGCATTATGGAAACACAGAGGGGGAGGGCACCCCTTTAGTAGCAAGATTATTTACCCCCAAACTCCAGGTACAGGAGAAAGGTCTCACATTATGTGCAGTCAGAAATACCCTGGCGGCTGTCTATAGACTGTGGACAAAGCATAAATGTCTTGGGGAGCTGTGGCCTCTGAGAAAATTGTCTGGGAGCTAGACTTCAAGCCAGAAAAGCAAGATTTAACTTTTAGGAAATGGAGCAGGTTGGGTCTGAACTCCCTGGAGCAATTCTTGGATGGGGATCAGATACAGGAATTCATAGATATTAAGACACAGTACCAGTTGAGGAATGCAGATCATTTTAGGTATCTACAAATTAGAACCCACATTCAGGACCTTCAGAGGCTGCATGGCCTCCTGATGGGCCCGCAGAAATCACAGGCTCCAGTCAATGAAATTATTATCTCTTAAACAAGTAAGGGACACATCTTTGCTATTTATGGTGCACTAAGGCACAAGGGGGCTTTATACTTGGCCAATCTTAAGAATAGATGGGAAAATGAGCTGGGGGAACAGTTATTAGGAAGAGAGCTGGAATCCATTTTTTACCAGGCACACCACACAACTTACTCCCAGAGATGGAAAGAATTTGCTTGGAAAGTTAGGTCATGCTTCATCACTCCGGTGATGAAGAAAAGGTGGAATAAGGGACATATTCCAGCGTGCTGGAGAAACTGTGGATTGGAACCAGCCCACCATCTACACATTATGGGGATCTGCCCAAACTTGACACAATTTTGGAGAGAAATCAAGGGAGTCCTAGCAAACACATTTCCTCTGGAAGAGCCCCTTGAAAACAAGCATCTAATACTGGGGTTAGCACCCAAGGGAGTGAAGAGCAAGGACCAAATTTATTTCTGGAATATTCTGATTAGATTGGCTCATAAAGCCATTACAAGAAAGTGGCTACAGCTGGCCCCTCCACAATTAGACCACTGGTGCGAGGTGGTCAGGGAAATCCAAGATATGGAGGAACTAACACACAAGATTAACTCCAGATCATCAGTTTTTTTAAACAGATGGACCAGATGGATAATGTGGTTGGGTGCCTGACAAGAAGAATTGTGAGGGAGGGGGTACACACATGGGGGGTTGGTTAGAGGTAATCAGAATAAAGGAAATCCCAGAAGAAAGGTCATACTAAGCCTAGTTGACATACTGTTGTGTAAGGGAAGCCTGACAAATAGATTAGGGGTGATGCAAAAGGGTCTCTGGAATCTATTGCAGAAATTGATTGAAGACAAAGGGTGGGATATTCAAAGTGGTTGCACAAAGCGCAAGTGAGATGCGCCAGCGCAACAGCGTATATGCGCCAAACAGCAATATTCAGCAGGTCACAATGCACAGCGTGAATTGCAGTGTGCCAATGTGCAACCCTAATGAATGCAAGCATGAGTGCAGGGGGCATAGCCATGAATAAATAGCACAGTGCAATACTGAACAGCAGGCCAATGGTACAAGCGCAGAGCAACAGGGACATGGGCAAAGCAAAGTTGAGCCTGTAAAAGGATGGAGCAAGCAGGGGATGGTGGCTTGTGCCCAGGGGAGCAGGGGTGAGAGAGAGAGAGACACAGAGTGAGGGACAGAGACAGTGTGAGACAGTGACAGGGTGAGGGCCATTGGCCAGGCAGGACAGCAGCAGGGGTGCAGGGCAGTCACAGAGGCAGGAGGTGCAACGGGCAGTGGGACAGAGTGTGTGACCCAGACTCAGCCCATGGGCAGGCCAGACCATGCATGTGGGTCCCCAACACAGAAGTGCATCCAGTGCAGGGGCCCAAGCAGCAGCAGCATAAAGCCAGGGAAGCCCAGGGAGACAGCTGCAGGGGGGAGGAATAGGACAGGCTGGGCCATGGCCAGTGCACAATTTCAGATGGAGGTGGTAATGAGGGGTGTGAGGAGGCAGGTGGCTGAGCGGCGCAGCCATGGAAGGGCCTAGTGCCGGTATGCCCCAAACAGGTGGTACCATGCCCGCACCACGGTTGAACAGTACAGCAACACTGAGATTGTGGGCTGGTACCACCTGAACTGGGTGATTCTGAGGCAGCTCTGTGAGCTGTGCAGTGACGAGATGCAGGCACCCACAAGACGGATCCACGCCCTGTCAGTGGAGACTAAGGTCACGGCCGTGATGTGCCTGCTAGTCATGGGCACCTTCCAGAGACCAACTGGGGACACCACAGGCATAACCCAGTCGGCCGTGTCACGGCTCCTCACACAATTCCTCAACGCACTGCTGCCACATGCTGCGGAATTCATCCACTTCCCCAGCACACAGGCGGAGCATACAGCAAACATGCAGGAGTTCCACAGGGTTGCACGTATGCCTGGCGTGCTAGGGGCCATTGACTGCACCCACATAGGCATTCACACACCACAGGAGCCGGAGGGGGTGGCCTACATCAACAGGAAGGGCTACTCCAGTGTCAACTGCCAGGCGGTGTGTAATGCCAAGGGGCACATAATCAATGTCTGTGCCACACACCCTGGGGGAGCACACGATGTCTTCATCTGGTATCAGTCTGCACTGTGCCACAGGTTTGAGAGTGGGGACATCCCCACTGGCCACCTAGTAGGTGAGTATGCAGCAGGAAAGGGCAGCCCTGCACAACACGGCAGGGCGTGGGGGGGATGCTATGCATGGGGTGTAGTGAGTTCGGCTGTGTGTGGGGGGCAGCCACACTGACCAACGTGCTAACCCAACATGTTCCCCCACAGGTGACAGCGGATACCCACTCAGGCCCTGGCTGCTCACCCCGTACCAGCGCCCGTCGACCCCAGTGCAGGAGAGATACAATGAGGCACACACCAGCACACAGAACATCATCAAGTGTGTGTTTGGACTGCTGAAGGCATGTTTCCGTTGCCTGCACAGGTCTGGCGGTGCCCTACAGTACAGCTCCTCGAAGGCCTGTGGGCCATTCCTGGCCTGCTGTGTGCTACACAACATGGCCACTGACCGTGGGATAACTGTCAAGGTCGAAGAGAGGAACAGCAGTGGGGATGACACGGATGCCGGGGCCAACGGTGGTGGGCATCCCCCCTGAATGACGGGAACCCCGGCTGTGCAGGATGGCCCAGCGGCACAGGGACAACATTGCAGAGGAGCACTATGGTGCATGCAGGTAGGTGAACAGGTCCACACACATGTCCCAGAGACCGGGGCACGGTAAACAGGCATGGCTGGCAGGGTGTCGACAGACATGGGACAGGTCACCGTGGAAGCACCCCTGACAGAACAGTGGACCCCACCCACACAGCCCCACACACCCACACACACACACGCACACCCCAAGGTAGCTAATGGGCGTGTGTCAGACACTGAACACAGGTGCACTGTGGCAGCTGGTGCTGTGATGGCATCATCATGCACATGCCATGGTGGCCAGTGACCGGGAGGGTATGCACAAGGCTGGTATGAAGTGCGGCCTCAGATGCCATGGCCCATGTACGTACACGCACATACCACATCTCCATGCACACAGGGCTGTGGCAGGCAGCGGACAGGGAGGGTGGCAGATCATGCCTGCTGCACAGGTGCAAGGCCGCCACAGACACACAGACAGCCCTGCCTAGACCGCCCAGCAGACGCAGGCTGTGCAGCGGCCACAGGGGGTGTCACAGACATACCCCCAGGTGTGTTGCTGTGAGAAAGTGACCGGTCCCTCGTAGGCATCTGCAGGTCCGCTCCAGGTGTGCCCGGGATGCCCACAGCTGATCCTGGTGATGACAATGCTGGGGTCACACGACCCAGGACCAAGGGATGGAGAATGCACTCCGCGGTGACTGCCATGGATGGCCCTGCACCAGGGTGGCCACTGGTGCCAGGCCGGCCGTGACTGCAGTAGTGAGCCGATTCAGGCCTGTGGTCATGTCCTCCTGCATGCGTGTAGCCTTGGCCAGGAGCTGCTGAAAGTCCTGGTCACGCCTCCCTGTGGATTGGCACAGCTCAGTGCAGAGTGCACGCACCCCTGCCAAGACCTGCATGTGTTGCTCCACGGATGCCCTGAGCAGACGGGTGTACTCGCCAAGCAGGTCAGCGCCTTGGGGGGCTTGGGCATCGTGCCAACCTGTGGGGGTTGTGTAGCCCCGTGGCACAGCCCCCCACAGAGGTAGGGGCTGCACAGCGGGGCCCTCATGGACCTGTACTGTCTGTGGTGCACTGGCAGTGGACACTGCACCCTGTCCACCATCAGCACCATCCTGTTGCTGCCGCTGCCCCTCTGACCACTGTGCATGTGTGACATCGTCAGGGAGGCTGCATCCCCACTGCCAGACGGGCTTGACTGCACCACAGGTACGGTGGCCACCGCAACACCAGGCGGGGTGGCTGGTGGGTCTGCCAGTGCCACTAGTGCACCATCGGCGCCGCCGTGTCCGGTGCGTGGTAGAGGTGCCTCCCCCTGTACAGCATCACCACTGTCCCGGGTAGCGGTCATGTCATCATCAGACGTGGACCCCGCCCCGATCACTGTCTCAGCATACTGGATGCCATGGATGGCATCCCACTGAAACACTGCCTGGGCCTCATCCACGCACATGCCACAGGCATCCGTGCGGACAGTGTGGTGGGTCTGGGCCACAGACCCTAGTGGAGGTGGATGGGTGCTCCTCCAGGTCCCCATCACCCAGGGTGGGCACCACCGCCCCTGCATCCGCATGCAGGTGCTCGGGATCTGTAAGGGAACATATACATGTCAGTGCCGCCACCATGCACCCCTGCCCCAATGCACCCCTTACCCATATCCCCATGCGCCGCTGTACCTACCATGCAGTGAAGGGCTACCCCCATCTGGAATCCACCGCCGGGAACGCCCTCAATGTCACTACGTCGCATAGTTGTTGCCACAAGCTCCTCCTGCTGCGTCAGCTGTGGCACCTCAGGCTGTCCACTGCCCGTGGCAGCACATGCGGCCCGGATGTCTTCCACCTTCTCCTTGATCCATCTGCAGTCCATGCCCACCTTCTTCTTGCATTCCTGCACCGACTTCTGATGGACGCCCTGCATGTTCATGGCCCTGGCTACACCCACCCATGATTCCGCCCTGTCTTGCCGGGTGCCTGTGGAGCCACTCAGGAGGGGCTCCTGGTCCAGGTAGGCATCACATAGGGCATCGCACTCCGCCCTTGTGAAATTGGGCCTGCGCTTCCTTGCAGGCCCCTGCTCCTCAACTTCCTCTTGCTCAGACATGCTGTTCCTGTGAGTAGGGACATGTGGTTAGTGCTGGTTGCCACACACGAGGCCCTCCCACCACAGTCCCGACATGCCCAGTGCCTGGCGTCCTACCTGTAAGGATGCAATACCAGTCTGGTGCCTGTGCTGCCACATGACGCCTTTATAGTGCATCACATGCAAATGAGGGAATGCACAACTGTAATGAGATGCAAATGCCTCTGATGCACCGCGGATATGCTGATCTGCTAATCTGCATATGCCTGCTGAATATCATGGAAATGCGCATTGGAGTTGCTCATGCGCATGTCATGGCGCATCTGTGTGACATGTGCAGTCCGCATGGTACAGTGTAAACGCGCACTGACGTCGGGTACGGCAGTGGCGCTTCCTACGCACAGTGCACTACAGGCGGCACAGTGCTCTGCCACTATTGGGCAAGTGGTGCACATGCGCTGTACACCCATTGGCACCTGTGCGCTATTGGCACATCGCCCATGGGGCGCACCATGCTATCCATGCCCTATCGAGCTGACACACATGGTGTGCGTGCCGCCCTTTGACCCCTGCATGTGCCCCTTGATTCCTGGGTGCCTGCGGCATGTGCCAGTGTTGCCCCAGCTGTATCGCGCATACCCTGCCAATGCGCGGTCAGGGATGGGAGTGCATCGCTAGGCATGTCGCACATCCATCGCACGTGTGTCTCGTGCGCTCACCAGCGACATTATGCTTCTGCGGTTCTGGATACAGCCTTGCCTCACAGGAGCATGCCTAGAGTACCAAATTGGACCCAGGTCGAATTGGTCAACCTGTTGGCATTGGCGGAGCCACATATTGGTGCCCTCTATGGGCAGGTACCCCTGAACCAGTCGCACACTGAGGTGTGGCTGGTGGTGGCAGAGGCACTCAAGGAGGCCACAGGATTGCACCATAGCGGGGAGCAGTGCTGCCACAGGTACGAGGACCTGTGGAGGAAGGACCCAGACCATCTCCAGGCACTGCAGGCACGCGTCCAGAGGGGCGCTGTGCCACGGCCAGGTGAGTGCACATATCCCTGTCCATGCCATGTCCGTGTTGTGTTGGTTGCCAGCGGGTGTCACACTGTGCTGCTGTGGGTGGGGCGCAGTGGCTGGGAATGCCGCCAGCCATGGCGGTGTGCTCTGCCACGGCACTGCCACTGAGCTGGGTCATGGGGTATACTGTGCTGGGGGGGCCGTGTGTTGCTGCCTGATGCTGATGTCTGTCTCTCACTGTCTCCTTATTAGGCCCTGAAGATCGGCGCAGAGCCCAGATGGCGGGTGCTGCTGCCGGATGGCAGCAGCTCGGTGGTGTCGCACAGCAGAGGGATGCTGCCCAGCCAGGAGGTGCAGATGGCCAGGCGCCAGTTGGACCACAGCTTGCAGGTAGGCACTTTGGTGGTGTATGCTGTTGTGTGGGGTGGGCCACAGCCCCCCATGCACATGGCCAGTACATGCCGTGCTTCGCCAGCGTGGTCCATTGCACCATGCTGCACCCTGGGCACGTGTGTGTGGATGCTGCAGGTGGGCTGTGGGTCCCAGCCAGGCCACTGACAGCCCCACACAATGGCCATTCGCTTGGCTGCCATGGCTGGTGGTGGTGTGCAGTGCTGTGCGTGGCTGTGGATGGTCGGGATGGCAGCTCGTGTGGGCACGCATGCTGTGGTTGACTGTGTGCCTCCTACAGGATGCATGTCACCACTGTCCGCTGCACACGGTGGGTGGGGTACAGTCATGTGAGCGTGCACTCATCCATGTCCCCTCCTTTGTCCTAGGTGCCCATCTGGTGGATGCACATACCAGGCTGTTGGAGCGGATCTTGAGGGTTGCCACACTTGCGGTGCCCCGCATCATATGGCAGGCCCTGTTCTAGCCACAGAGGAGAAGGCAGCAGAGGTGCTGGTAGTCATGGACCTCCCGAGTGGTCCACTGACCTGCATCACCCTCCCTTCCACTGACACCCCTCCCATTCCTCCACTGTACACAGCCTACCATGTCCCCTGTCTCCCCACCCCCCCAGCCTACGTTCCAGATTGTGGCCTCCCCATTCCCTTCCCCCTATCCCTGTTCACCTGTAAATAGTTTGTTGTAGCTGGTTGTTGCTTTTAATATATTTCTATTTTGGTAGCCATCCATGTCTGTGCCTGCTTTGCAGCTGGCTTTGGTGCCATGCTGCAGTGGTGTGCATGGTGGCTGTGTGGGACGTTTGCGG
This sequence comes from Neoceratodus forsteri, assembly GCA_016271365.2. Classification (NCBI taxonomy): domain Eukaryota; kingdom Metazoa; phylum Chordata; order Ceratodontiformes; family Ceratodontidae; genus Neoceratodus; species Neoceratodus forsteri. Next base: position 421,928,899 of record JADMNL010000023.1, read on the forward strand.
TTGCCTGGGGTTTCTGTCAGGTAGTCTGCGCACAATGGCTTGTGTGTGTGCCCTGTAGCGCGTGTTTGTTCCCTGCTGGGCTGCGTGTCCGGTGTGTTGTGTGCTGTCGGCTTTTGTGATGTCTGCTTTGGTCCAGGTGCCATGTCCTGTGCTGTCCTGTGGGTGTTGCCCATGGCTGCCTTCCAGTGGCCATGGGTGTCACACCACCTCCATGCACTGCAGTGGATTACATGGTCAGGGCATGCGGCCGTGTGCCTGCCTTGCCCCCCTCCGGTCATCCCTTGCCCTGTGGTGGCAGTGTGTCCTGCTCTTGTGGCCTGCTCCACACTGTGCCAGGTGCCCTGTGCTATGGCCCATGCACCTCTGTCCCTTGCCCTGCCCATACTGTGCTCCTGCACTTCCTGCCTTGCTCCATTAAGCACCCGTGGTTGCGCGATGGCACCTGCTGACTTGCTCCCTGGTGCAGCCCTTGTTTCGCTATGGCGCATCCCTGCGATATTCAGCCGTCTTATGCTATCACCTGCCTTGGTGCTCAGCCTTTGCATATCATGCCTGTTTCTGGCACATTTCTGAATATCCCACATCAAGTATAAAGTAACCTGAATGAAATGATCTATGGTAATTGTAAAGAGCCTACAGTACTGAAATAAGTGACATGTAAAAAACCTGAGAATATGAAATTTGTATGTATACCTGGAACTTCAATAAACTTGAATTAAAAAAAAAAAAAAGTTTGTCTCCTGGTATCCACAGATTACTTTTTTTGTTACAGTTTACAACTCTGTAGTTGGGCACCTGGTGTAAGAATAGGGGTGCTTCAAGAGGCAGGGTCTGCATTAGCTCCTAACTGTTTTATTAAGCCTGTGGGGGGGCAAGTGGGAGGGACAGGGATACAGCACTGGTGGTGGGGATGGACTCCTGACCACCCATGGTCTGAGTGCAGCAATCGCAGCTTCACTGTTTGCTCAGAGTCATGATGAGGGCAATTCATGTGCCATAGGTTGTTCTGCACATGTCAGAGTCAGTGGTGTGTGAATTCTCTCTATCTCAGCCAATCTGGATATTTTTTACTTTTTCTGCCACTCTCTAGCCATAAAGCCACTGAACCAAATTGTGCCAGAATACATACTTTCAAAAATGTTGTGAAATTGCAACTATGACTGGCCTAGATATATACGGCTGAAACTGAATTGTAACATTAATGTGCCTACCCAACCCCAATTATACTGATGCTATTGCACCTTTGTAATTAGTTTTTTTACCTATTCTAGCTTAAACAGCCTTTTTTCAATGTGAGTGCTCTACCTGGCCCATTATTCTCAGTGTTCTAGCTCCACAGGAAATATATAGAACACTGTATAGGTAACCATGCACACCAAGGCTGTGTTTCATCAAGGGTTTGTGATGACACCATAGTGATCTTGCGAGCATGTCCTTAAGTAGGCTATTGCACTTACAAAATGTAAAGCAAAACAATTTTTTTTTTTAATTTCTATTGTTGCCCCCTCTTGCACTGTCTTTGAACTCTCTCCAATGCCCCATGGCCAATCTGTCCCTACCCTTGAGCCTGAGGTGCCATCCTGCACAGAGTCACAGCTTTCCCTCCCTGGTGGGGATAGGTGGGGGGATATACCCTGAACTTTTCTGGTTTCATCAAGAGGCAACCACTGGCAAGGCAAGCAGGATGCAAATGTGCCAGGAGCCCTTGGTTGTCAGGCACAGGACTTATGCTTTTTTCCAAATTTCTTTGCCCTCTCCCACAGGAGCCATACACGCAAGGGCTACAAGGATGTATGCATGCAAGCACGATGTCATCTGCAGCCAGCATGGCTCCTCCCACCCCACACCACTCCCCATTGTCCCCTGTATCCAGGGGGTGGTGTGGTGGCAGTAGATGGGATCCTCCCTCCTTGAAGAAAGAGAGCACCCTCTGGGATGCTTCAGCCTCCGCACGGCCAGCCCCTGATGATCCGGCTTTGTTCCTGGACTCAGGTCACTGGCAACACAAGCAGTAGCACTACTACAATGCTGAAGGGCTGGCCCCAAAACACTTTGGAGGAGGCCTCGTACCCCCCTACTCCATCTGCCAGGTCCTGATTACCAGGATCCCTGGCTTCACTGTGCTCGTTTGACCGGGGTTTTTTTCCATCCTCCCCATTTTCTCCCCATCCCCTGAGGGCGCTGGTGTGAAGGATGTTCGTCCAGACAAATGGCATGCAGACGCATGCCTCCATCAAGCACTCAACAGCGTCCTCCCTCCTCGACTTTGTACAGCCATGTGCCCCACTGCCCTTGCTTCCACTGGCAGAAGAGCTATGGATGCATACACTACCCAGTAACTCACCCTGTCTCAAGAAGGAGAGCATCAGTTGGGATGCTTTATCCTCCTCCCCTCATCTGACCCCCAAAGACCCGGGTCTGTTCCCGAACCCGGGTCACCAGCGTAGCACGAGGCATGGCGCCCAGAGCCTTAAACCTCAGCCTCACCGGGCTGGCCTCCCAAAACATTTTTTAATGGAAAAAGATTTTATATTTCTGTAGTTAGGCTGCTGCAATGTACATTATGTTACACGCTGATTAGTTTTTTGCAAATAATATTTTTATTGGGTCATAAATACCATACAAAGAACCTACTGCAACAGTATACAAGGAAGGGGAGGCGATCTTACAATAAATACAAAATGATTCATAGAAGTAGCCAACGGATAAGGACCATGTGGCCCACCTAAACTGCTCATGAAAATGAAGACAATTATGCATATTGTAGGTAAGGCTACAGTATCTGGTCTATGCTACATTATGTTAATAAATACATGACTGATACACTTCATAAACATTACAATCAACAAGCAAAAAATAAAAAGGATTATGGCAAAATTCTCTATTTGGAGACCAGTTCATTAAAATAACAAATCTTCTTTTGTCCAGGCTCCAACCTTTTTGTTACATAAGCTCCAAAATGTATTACCTTCATGAAACAAAGTTTTACTGTATTAAAAACAAAACAAACAAAAAAAAAAACTAAGAATGACATTTCCCAAGAATTAATAGGGAAAGGTAAAGCTATGTCCGGATGCTTCTAGTATTTCAATATTAATAATCTGACAGCGATATGGTTTGCCTTGTATATTATCCATGTAGTGTCACCATCATTTTTTTCTGTTTGTCCATTCAGAAATGGACTGCAGATTTTTAAAATCCTTACAGTTAACCACTATTTCTTCCAGTATAAGAAACGATCCTGCCCACCAATATTGCATAAATTGCAGTCCCAGAATACATGCACTATGTCAGAATTAAGTTCTTTACAGCGCCAGCATTTATTATCTTCTTTACGTTTCATTTTGAACAATCTTTGTAGTGTAAAATAGGCTTAATTGATGTTGAACCATATGGATTTATCCCTTGAGGTTTTGTATTCATTAACTGCATACTGATTGCCACCGCCAAAAAGATATATTAGAATTTAATTCAGAATTCAATCCTTCATTCATTTTTTTACTTTATATTTTTGTTCCCCATTTTCACTGCCAGCTGACGGGACCTCCTTCCACCTACCCAAGCCCTTATACTGCCAAATTCCTTTGGTGGTCCTACCCATCACCAGCCTTTGCTCGACAACCTTCCCCAGATATCCCAACCACAACCCATGGCTTATCCCTTGCGGGTGGGACCCCCTGCTTCCCCCAAGCCAGGAGGAGATAAATCACTTGACGGTCATGGCCCATGAGGAGGAGGAGCTGGTGAGGTATGTGAAGAGTCAAAGTGACCCTGCTGTGGCATAGGGGGTCAGGGTGGCTTCATCTGCCCAGTGCTGCTTGGGGTATTTGATCCTCTTGTTAAGCCCTCCCCTTATTCCACCCCAGGGCGTGGTCCTGAGAGGTGACCTGGCATTTGCCTAACAGGGCCATCGGAAGGATGGGTAAGCCCCTCCCTACCTTTGGAACTCCCCTGCAGGCCCCACTCTGGGCAGGTGATGCCTTTGCCTCACTTACCAGGTAAGTGGGTACATACCAATGTGAGGTCACCCCTGAGGGATCACTTAATCCTTCAGCATGACATCCCCTTCCCCCTGGGACACCAGGGGGCGGTCGTGCAACAGAAGGAGGTGCCCTTCCTCCTCAAGGAAGGAGCTGTCCAAAGGATGCCTGACCCTGCTTCGCCAGTCGGCACCAGATGTCCCAGGCTCGAGGCATGAACCTGAGTTGTCTGGATGGCAAGTGGTAACTTTATTGCTGTGCTAGCCAGCTGGACAGAATTCATTTTTTTTTTTTATATTTTCTTTTTATTTTCAGTGAAATTACATTAGGTTATAGTGCAACTGTTAACCACGGCTCACTATTTTACATCCATATATCCATATTCAAAAACTAGTCCATTTCATTGAGGGAGAGACACAACATATTTAACAAATTATCACGTACTCATTTTAACAAGAAGGAAAGGAAAACTCAGGTACTCACCGCCAATCATTTAGTGTTGCCATTGTATAGATAAGTAAAACTGATTTATAGACAGATAAGTGCCCTCCTGATGTGTTTCTGGTCCCTTCTGGACCCTTTCTCAGCCTTTGTGAAAGGGTCCAGGGGGGACCAGAAACGCGTCAGGAGGGCGCTTTTTATCTGTCTATGTAAATCAGTTTTACTTTTATTCTTATACATGGTGTCAGCACTAAATGTGGTTGGTGGTGAGTGCCTGAGTTTTCTTTTCCTTCTTGTGACTTGTTTACTCATGAGCACCACAGCCTTGTACGTACTCTCTTGTGGTATATTCTATTCATATTGACAACAAGACGTGCCTTTAATGATATGGTATTCTGACCTTATTATTTTACTAATATAAGTATATTTAATCCCCTCAGTATCTCCTCCAGAAGCCTTTTTATTAGTTGATCTACTTTTTAATTCTGACATTTATTATGGTACAATGAAAAATAGAAATTTAAATCGTCTTCAAAAGAGGAAAATGTATTCCAGAAAGCTTACAAGTCCTCAGCAGCTTCAACATCTTCAGCTATCTGAGACATCTCTTTTTTCTGAAGTAGTTGGTGATTCTTCCTCTAGATCTGAATGTTGTACATGTCGAGCCTGTAGAAAAGCTGAGATCTGATCCTGTTTAAAGAAAGCATATTACCTGTTTTTGAGAGTTACTCAGACCTTAGCCGGTGCTAATAACTGAAAATGAGCAGAGCACAGAGCTCCAAAATATCCTGTCTGTGTGCAAGCAGTTTCCTCCTCCTTTGTTGAGTGGGAAAAGCATAACCAGGATAAACGTAGAAACATTGTTTCTTATACAGTGCTGGCATTTGCCCCCTTAATTCTTGAGAGTTTCATTATCAAATATCAGTCTGACTCGAATGCCAATGCAATAAATATAGTGATTTTTGCTTCAGAGTCAGTTTCTAGTATATTTGGTACGATGCTTGATACAGTGTTTCTTCTATCTTTCTTGGGAACTCTGAAAGCTTTTGTAATGAATGGCAGGTTATCAGCTGGCAAATCATAAAGTTGTATGAAAGGATCTTTAACCAATTCCCATGTACTTTCAAATTCTGAATCAAGTTTTAAAGGAAGCCAGACAATTCAAAGGTTCCAATATCGGATCTGATCCTCCAACAGTTCTACTTTGTTATTGATATTATAGTTGTCTTTTACCAGACCTTGGGTTGTTGCCTCCAATCCTGTTATCTTATCAGATAAAGCAGTCAGCATCTTCGAATTTGATTTAACCTGCACGGTAAGCGTTTTCAAACTCTCTCTGCTCATTCTGGCTTCCGGCAGCAAAAAAAAAAATCGACTTTAGCATTTAATGCTTCAAATTTCCTATCAAAACATTGAATCCAGTCCAGAATCTGGTCCACTGACTTTCCCAAAGTTTCCATAGTGTATTCCACACAGCCAGATTTCTCCCCAACAGGTGAGACACCTTTGCTTGTTGGCTGGTTCCTTGAAGGGCTATCCGCCATTGCACCTTGTTTTGCCGGTACTAAACAACCATAGTGGCAGCTTGGTCGGCTATTGTATTTTACAGTAAGGCACAGTAAACTGGTTGATGTGTCTGCAAATCCTTTTTAACAGATTTTCTGTAATGGTGGGTAGTGAAGGCTTCTGAGAGATTGGGGATTTTGTGTTCCAAGTTTGAGTGCCAGGTACCCCCCCCCCCGGCTCTCCTCAAACTATTGGCGCTGTTTGCCAGTTGAAATTGTTTTTCCAAAGGACGAATTCTAGGAGAGCTGCATTTGTCTGAAGATGAACTTAATCTGATCTTTCTTTTTTTTGGTCATTTAGACACTTTTAGGCTCTTATTTACGAAGAGAATCTCTCCTATCGTCTGGGGCTGCTCTGAAAGGCAACCATCTTAGTCAACCATATTGCTCTTCTCCCCAGAATTCAGTTTTTTAATTGCAAGTTTATATTACTTTTCAGTCCTATTATGTAAATAGCTCATGATCTACCAGAACATCTTTTCAGCTTTGCTGGGATGCTGAGTCACAAGCTTGAAATCTAACAGTCTATATAATCTTTTGTGAAGATATCTGCCAACTGATAAAATAGAAAACAGTGCTGTGACCCCAGATTGTATTTTTCTTGACATTGTGGCCAATTTTGCAGTTTCTTATTCTCCATTAAATCTTTCCAATGAACAATCCCTTTTTCCACCCATGTGTTACTATATTGATTTTTTTTTTTTATTTATACAGTAATATATTTGGGATTTTTCCAGATTGGATTACGTGGAGAATAATTTTAGACCATTTCATTTTGTTTTGAAAATTTTTAACTACTTAACTTATATTTCAAATACCACCACTATTTAGTTTGCAAATTTGGATGGTGCAAACCAAATGTTTTTAATGTCAACCTGGTCAATTTGAAACTTTTGTTAACTGGAGTTCTCCAGTGTGAAATCATAGTCATCTGAATTTGCCCACAAAACGGTATGTTTAGTTAGGTAGGCTAAGTGATATGAGCTCATATCAGGACAGGCAAAGCCCCCTTGTTATTTATAAAAACCTACCTTAAACCAAGCGATTCTAGGATATTAATGGTTTCAAAAAAATCTTTAAACAAAGTATTCAATTTTTAAACCAAAAAGGTGGCACCTGACTTATGATACCTTGTAAGATATATGATAGATGGGGAATTGCCAACATTTTTAATACTTGAATTTTTCTCAACCATGAAAGGGATATTTTTTTCCCCAGGTTAAGAGTTCATCCTTTGAACTTAACAGCACATAGAGATGATTTAGATACCACTTGTCCTTGTTGTTCATTATCTGAACTCCCAGATATTGCATACCTTCCTTTTGTATAGTGACATTTTATATATATATATATATATATATATATATATATATATATATATATATGTTATATCTGCTGTTTGATTTCTGTTAGCATTTTAGACTTGGTTTCATTTTATTTATAACCTTCTACACTTGAAAATTTAGCTATTATTGTCTTAAGTTTTCAAGTAAAAGCAATAATTCATCCACATAAACTTTTATTTTGGTTTCTACTGGACCAGTTTTAGTTCCACTTATGTGTGTGTGTCACTTCTTAATTCTATTAATAGAATTTCCAAGTCTATAATGGACAGTGAGGACAAAAGTAGGCAACCCTACCCAACACCCCTGTGCAATTCAAATGAACCTGAAAAGTTACCATTGACTTTAATTTGGGATTTTTGGAGAATCATATGCTTTTAACATATTCAATAAAGTTCTCCAGAAAACCAAACACTTTTAGTGTAAAAGAACAAATATCCCCACTCAAGCATATCAGAGGCTTTACATGAATCCAGGATAGTGATACAGCCTCTTTTTTTCTGCTAAAATATGCTCTACAATAAACTGGATCTTATGCAGTCATGTATGTATGTATGGACTATAGTTAGGGTTGAGCAGGGGTTTCTATGTTAAACTTCAAACTTTATACTTTAATATCTTTGCAATCATTTAACAGATTTACATGACATTTTGTATGCACGGTCTTGGGGGGTAGATCTCTTGACATGCCAAGTTTTGTTCCAGTAAGATGTGTGGATTTTGAGATCTGGACAGTAAAAAAAGGAAAAACAAATCACTATTTGTTTGCTGTTTTTTTTGTCATCGCCTAGCGCCCTGATGGTTTGGAATTTTGGTCTGAAATTTTCAGGGTAGAAAGGGCTTGGCCCACAGATGTGCCTTTTCACTGGTTTGGTGAAAAATACTTAATCCATTCCAAAGTTATTAAGTTTTAAGATTTCAGTTCTGAGCATGATCAGTACAGTCTTTTGGATCGCTGCTTATAACAAAAAAAGAATTTAGTCCACATGAAAAAGGATCCTTTTTCATATGAGGTTAATCCTTTTTCATGAGGAAAAAATCTTTTTTGTATGGCTGCCATCTTGTTTCCATTTAAAAAAAAAAATCAAACACCACAAAAATAACATCCTGCATACATGGTGTCACATGTATCTTGTTAATCAGAACCCAGTTAGGTGTATTCTGCACTTAGCCATCCCTTCATGTTTTGTACATTTCCCTGGTGTCTAGTGGCACCCCCACTCTATGATCACCATCCCCGCATGTTTTGTAAGTTTCCCTGGTGTCCAGTGGTGCATCCCACCCTCTGATCGCTGTCCCCTAAGATACTGTAGGTTTCCATGGTTACCAGTGGTCCTCCCACCCTCCAATCACCATCTCCTTAGTGTATGTTCTTTTCACTGTGTCTAGTGGTGCCCACCACACTCCCATTGGCATCCCCTCAGTTACTGTACTGTTTCCCTGGTGTCTTGTGGTGCCCCCACCTTCTGATCATGGTCCCTTCCTGTTTTGTATGTTTCCCTGGTGTCTAGTGGTGCTGCCACCCTCCAAATCACTGTCCTCGCATGTTTTGTATGTTTCCCTGGTGTCTAGTGGCACCCCCACCCTCCAATTGCTGTCCCCTCAGTTACTGTATATTTTCCTGGTGTCTAGTGGCATCCCCCACACTCCGATTGCCATTCCCTTATTTCTATAATGTTTCCCTGGTGTCTAGTGGTTCCCCCCACCCTTCGATCGCCATCCCCTTATTTCTATAATATTTCCCTGGTGCTGGTGGTGCCCCCAATCCCTTATTTCTATAATGTTTCCCTGGTGTCTAGTAGCACCCCCACCCTCTGATTGCCCTCCCAGCATTGTTAGCTGTGATAAAGAAAACTGTCCCTCTATGTTTTTTCAAACCTGCAAAAAAGAAAATGGTCCCTCTCCGATCTGACCCCCTCACCCAGACCTCCCACTGAGCACCCACCACAACCCTCTCTCACCTGAACAGTTCTGAGGATGAAGATCCACTCTCTGATTGATGACACGTCTTGCTGCTAGAACTGGCGACTGCAATATGAGAAACTAAGTTAAGTGTGGTTCAATGTATTTCAATGGGGGGTTTCAACTTTGATGCATAACTTTGCCAGTTTTGCATATTTTGACCCCAAATTTTAAACCTAGGCTTTTTGGGACCCCATCTCATAACCAGTGGCACTGGAAATATACAAATCAGGCCCAACAGGTTATTTTGCAGTCCCTTGGTGAACTTACCTTTTGGACAGGCTTTGAAAATGTTTACTGCCTTTGTTCATGAGATGGGCTTATAAGAAGGCTGTGTTCAAAATTTGGGTTAAAAATATTTAAAAATTATAAAGTTACATGTGTACATTGACATTTTGTAATGCACACTCATAACTTTGGTAATTTTGCATATTCTGACCCCAAATGTTCAACACAGCCATATTTTCACATCACCTCATGAATGTGACAACTGTGATTTTTCAAATTCTGTCCATAATATGGTTTTGCTCCTGTGGTGCAGAATGATGTTGTCAATGCTTGAAATCACCTTTTGGATGGGTTTTGAAAAAATTCTCTACCCTTGTTAATGAGATGGGGTTATCAGAAGGCTATGTTGAAAATTTGGGGCACAAATACTACAAAACAACAAAGTTATGAGTGTACATCACACTCAGAGCTTTGGTAAACTTAAATATTTTCACCCCAGATTTTCAACAGTGCCATTTTTTCATATCCCCTCATGAACGTAACAGCTATCATTTTTCAAAACCTGGCCAAAATGTGTTTTGCACCTGTACTGCAGAATGACATTTCATCCAAGATTTGAAAAGTTTCACATACTGGGTACATGAGGTGGATTTGTAACAAGGCTATGTTGAAATTTTGCGGTCAAAATATTAAAAAAAAAAAAAAAAAAGTTATGAAGGTACGTTGACCTTTTTCTACATACTTTCATAAGTTTGGTAACTTCTGACATCCAACACTGCACAGAACGGCAGAGTCAGATGGGAGTCGCACTTCTGTAGGCTCTGTGCATCTGCACCTGTTCACGCAGGTCCTGAAGGGATCTGCAAGAATGAAGATATGAGTCCACTATCTGAAAAAGAAGGGAAATTCTTTGTAAAAAAACTTCCTTAATGCACCAGCTAGTGTAACCTAATGACACAAAAGTAGGGAAATGTAGCATTAGGGTTTCCAACCCTAACTCCTTACCCCAACCCCCCAAGCAGCAAAAAGAAAACACATTAGGGGTTTGGGTCTCCGGAGTCCTGGCAAATCAGTGGTGGGGTCTTCCTTGGGGTTGTCAATCCTAATGCTCACCCCTCCTCCAGCCAGTAGCTTTCAATCTGAAGCACAAGGTACAGTTCCAAGTCACTGCCTAATAATGATACACTCTTCAAAGGTAGACAACCATGTCTCACCACAGGTTGCCAACAAAATTTGTTGTCCCGAAACATAGAAACATATACTTTGATGGCAGATAAGGACCGCTTGGCCCACTTAGTCTGCCCATTTCCCTACCTATTGGATAAGCTACAAATCCTAGTTAACCAACAGCCTACTTCTTCCTACTCTCCCAACCAGAATCGCCTTATGTCTGTCCCATGCATTCTTGAATTCTCCCACTATTTTTGACCCCATGACCTCATCAGGAAAGCTGTTCCATGTGCCCAACACCTTCTCTGTGAAAACATATTTCCTCACATTGCCGCTGAGCCGTCCCCCCTCTATTTTCAAATTGTGCCCCCTTGTTCTTGCACATTTCTTTTTCCAAAAGATGCCACCCTCTTGGACTTTGTTGATTCCCTTGAGGTACTTGAAAGTTTCTATCATGTTCCCCCCCTTTTCCTCGAGGATATACATATTAAGCTCCTTTAGTCTCTTCATATGGCTTCTGTTGCAGACCTTGCACCATTTTAGTTGCCCTCCTCTGGACTGCCTCCATCCTGTCTATGTCCTTGCGGAGATGGGGTCTCCAGAACTGCACACAGTACTCCAGATGGGGTCTCACCAACTGTCTGTACACAGGGATAACAACTTCCCATTTTCTACTGGTGGTCTCTGTGTCTCTGTGTCTCTGTGTCTCTCTCTCTCTCTCTCCCTCCTTACTACCTTCTCATATTGCTTGCTTACCTTAAGGCCATCTGATATGACTGTCCCTAGGTCCCGTTCCATTTTTGTTGTTGTTAATACCTCCCCCCATGGTGTACTCTTCCCCTGGGTTTTTGTTTCCCAGGTGCATGACTTGGCACTTCTTCGCATTGAATCTAAGCTGCCATACCTTTGACCATTCCTACAACCTTGGCAAGTCCCTTCTCTTCCTTTCCACCCCGCTTGTGTATTAACCCTATTGCAGATCTTTGTGTCATCTGCAAACAGGCATACTTTTCCTTCCAGTCCCTCTGCAATGTCACTTATAAAGACAATAAAAAGGACCGGACTCAGTACTGAACCCTGTGGTACCCAGCTAGTAACCCCCTTTTTTTGAGTGGACTCCATTTACTATTACCCTCTGTGTCCTGTTGTCCAGCCAATGTTTTACCCAGGCTACCACCCTGGGACCCACTCTCAGGCTGGCTAATTTGTTTATTAATCTTTTGTGTGGGACTTTGTCAAATGCCTTGCTAAAGTCTAGGTAGACCATGTCCACAGCCCCTCCCTGGTCTACTACTTTAGTCATCCAGTCAAAGAAATCTATTAGATTCATCTGACATGACCTTCCCACTGTGAATGCAATCTGCCTTGGATCCTGTGCCTCGCTGGTCTCTAGGTACTCAATAATTCTTTCTTTCAAAAGTGATTCCATCATTTGCCCTACTACTGAGGTCAAGCTAACAGGTCTGTAGTTTTCTGCCTCTGCTTTGCTCCCACTTTTGTGAAGGGGAAATCACATCTGCCCTCCTCTAGTCCTTGGGTACCACACCATCCTCCCATGATTTGTTAAAAAGGGTAGTCAGTGGTGTCACTAGTTCTCCCCATAGTTCTTTTAGAATTCTGGGTTGAATCCCATCAGACCCCATTGCTTTGTCCACCTTCAGTTTTAGGAGTTCTTTCAGAACCCTTTCTTCTGTGAAGGGACCAGTATAGATCCCCCCTACCCAGAGTGCTTCAATTGATTGGATTAGATACCCCCCTCCTCTTTTGTGAATACTGAGCAGAAGTATTCATTTGGTATCCCTGCTTTTTCACTGTCTCTCTGCCCACCCACCCTCCCTTTTTAAGCCTCATTATCCCTCCCTTGGTCTTTCTTCGCTACCTAATGTACCTATAAAAGGTTTTATCCCCCTTCTTAACAGAGATCTTTTCCTCGGTTTGGGCCTTTGCTCTTCTGACTGCCTTCCCTGCTTCCTTCTGCCTTAACTGGTACAGTTCTCTGTCCTGCTCCTTCTGTGTTTCCTTACACTTCCTGAATACTATATTTTTCTCCCTAACCTTCCCCGCTACTTCATTTGCCCTGTGGGCCCTGCGTGAAGAAAGAAGATCATGTGTGACGTTTGCTCATGGAAGAGTGTGGGTATTAGGGTTGACAACCCCCAAGGAAGACCCCACCACTGATTTGCCAAGATTCCGGAGACCCAAAACCCTAATGTTTTTTCCTTTTGCTGCTCGGGGGGTGGGCATGGAAAGTAAGGGTTGGAACCCCTTATGCTGCCACATTTCCCTACTTTTGTGGCATTAAGTTGCCCTAACTGGTGCATTAATGAAGTTTTTTGCAAATAATATACATCTTCACTGAACTTTTTTTCTACGAGAGTGGGATAAATAGAGAGGCAGATGTGTATCATGAGATATACCAGTCTGACCAATATACCAGACAGATAATTAAGCAATAATGAATGATGGGGATTATGTTAATGTTCTAGTTAATCATCCTCTGGAGATGTAATGTGGCACGAGGTGCAGCCGAGTGCCATACTGCCCCAGGGGGTGATTAATTTGAACATTAACGCAACTCTCTCTGTTCATTATTGCTATTATTAAAAGATAAACAAACAATGGCAACATTTTAACATTTTTATTACTTTTTTCTTCAAAGAGAACATTTTTTAACAAAATAGTCCTTCTGCATTCTGTTAGAATGTGTTGCCGGTATTTACTGGGAGTGTATTCATGTGTGAAGTTGTGACTGGGTAGTGGAGAAGGCAAGCTGTTGGACCTAATGTATACCAGACCATAACAGAAGTCCTCTTTTAAAGATGAACTTGATGGATTTTTAAGTTGAACTTGAACTAGCCACTTGAACTTTGTTGTTTGCTGAAGCAACATCCAGACAACAAGTGATCCCACGCTGTGCGGCCGCAGGTACAAAATAAAATCTGAATGCTATGTCATGCACGGACCAGCCTTGCTAATCTGCGCATGACAGAGCATCAGCTATGAGCAGGATTAGTAAGGACTAGTGTTGAACATTATGTAATTGCCGGCTGAATGGTGAACCCTTCCTGATTCCAAGACTCTCTGAGAACCGGATGATCCAGCCCCCCCCAAAATATGATCCCGAGCCTGTCCTTGTGTGACTGAGTCACTGTGCCTGACACTAGTCTGTGACTGAGAGCTAACAGCAGCTGCTGCCTTGTAATGGGACAACTGGACTGTGCTGTAGTGTGTGGAGCTGACAGCGGAGGTGCGGAGTGGCAGTTTATTTGGTAAGTAAATGATGATTTTGATCTCAGAGACTCAGAGATCCTTGCTGCCCAAATCCATCAGTGAGAGGGAGGGGGGCATGGGTGGTGGATGTTAAGGGTGATGATGTCTTTTTTTTGTTTTGTTCCATAATCCAATCTGAAACATCTGATCCTGGGAGTCAGACCCTCCTCCCTTGTTGTCATGTATCATCTTGCTGTGCTCGGCTGTCAATTTGTATGTTGGGACTAATGGCGGCTCATGGTTCTATAAACAGAATATTTACAAATTATAGGACATGACATTAAAGAGATCACTACTCTTGGTGATTAGGCTCAACAAGTATATTAATAAGCAGATTAATATAAGGCTCTCATAATGCTGACAACCAATCAGGTTTCAGCATTTCTGAGAACCTTTTTAATAATACAATATAAAATTAATTCTATCTCATATACCTATCTTTTCTCCCTGGCCTTCAGTTCCTGGTTTTCCTCGCCACTATCATTTCTTCCTGTTTGCATTTTTTGTGTGTTTTCTGACTGCTGACTACTCTAGTTATAATCGTCTTCTCTTACATTTCATATTCCCAATATTATTTTGTTTGGGTTTCACTTTTTTAATGTTTCCACCAAAAATAAATTATTATGTATTGTAATATTTACATACCAGCAAATGAGAGCGGAGGTATGTAACCCAGTCTCATTGCTAGGAAAGAGGTCTTCTATGTTCCCATGATACATTATACGTGTGTGCAGTGCCTATATATTAGGGTTGAAAAAGCACATTAATATTATATCACGATATCTGCACCTTAATAACTCTGCCCCTGTTCAACAGATTTGCCAAACATTTAGTAAGCATCGAGTTTGAACCAAAGTCTCCTGATCCGTAAAATTTTGTATCAATTGGTTGGGAGTGCAAAGTTACAGAGGTGCACAAATGGTATAATTCACCCAAATTAAGACTTTTTTTGCTTAACTGTAACTAAACTTTTTTTTACCCTGAAACTTACAGGTTTGATAGAGTGCGGCCCAGGTGCATGCTTTTTCAGGTTTTAAATTTCAAACTTGCATAGTTTTTAAAATATTAGTTAAAAACTGTCCCGTTTTCTGAACATGCTTATTTAAAGAGATTCAACAAGAAAATGCACTGCACCTGACATTTATGTGCCTTACTGCCACAGGAGTCCAACAGTGTGCATATTTCCAAATGTAATGCAGTAGTTAAGAAATTATTTGCTCTGTAAAATCCATAAAACTGGGTCCCATGGACTTCCCAGTTATGAGTGCTGCCACCGCTCCGCCCCCGCGCTCACTTATGTGATGACGAGACGCCAGTGAGAGCACGGGGGTGCACTCCATTATAAGCGATGGGCGGTGGCTTTTCCTTTAAGTTTTCATCTTATCATGGCCACTTAGTAATAAAATTTGGGCTCCGGTCAACTAACAAGGGCCTTGTTAGTCGAAGTGCCCACGTCTTATTACCAAGTGGCCATGATAAGATAAAAACTTAAAGGAAAAGTCACCACCCATTGCTTATACTGGAGCATGCCCACGCATTCTCACTGGCATCTCGTCATCACATAAGTGAGCCCGGGGGCAGAGTGGGTGTTGCACTCATAACCGGGAAGTCTTTGGGACCCGGTTTTAATGAATTTTACAGAGCAAATCATTTCTTAACTATTGCATTACATTTAGAAATATGCACACTGCTGGACTCCTGTGGTGGTAAGGCACATAACTGTCAGGTGCAGTGGCTGATCCATTTGTCTTGGTGGATCTCTTTAAACAAACTCTGGCAAAAGCCGATAAGGCTACATGGGAGGAAATTGGGTAAAAATATTGAAAATTACCAAAGTTCAGAGCCTTCATTAGAAAATGTAACACAGGCTCATAAATTTGTTGTTTTGTAATATTTGTACACCAGATTTTCAACATAGCCTTGTTAAAACCCTGCCCCATGAAGAAGGGCAGAGCAAATGTTCCACTCCTGCCTGAAAGGTGATTTCATGCAGAGACTGCAAAATCAATTTTGGGATGCAAAAACACTTTTTGGGCAGAGTTGAAAAATGACAGCAGTCACATTCATGAGGTGCTATAAAGATATGACTATGTTGTAAATCTGGGGTAAAAATATTAAAAATTACTATAGCTACGACCCTACATTTGCACATTTGGACGCAGGCTAATAACCTTGCTGTTTTTAAATATTTTTACACCAAATTTTCAACATAGCCTTCTTATGACCCTGCCTCATGAACAAGGGCAGAGAACATTTTCAACTCCTGCCTGAAAGGTGACTTCGCATGGGACCACAAAAATCAGACAGTTCAGTTGTTAATGTGGTAGGGTCCCAAGGAAGGCATGTTGAAAATCTGGGCCACAAATAGGCAAATATGCCCAAGTTATGCTATCAAGTTCAGAACCCCACTGAAATATATTGAACTTCATACCTGTTTCTTCAGTTCTCTGTTGTTGAAGAGTGAAGATGTGTCTGCGGTCCAGAGAGAATTATGGCATTGGACACCCGACGGGTAAGTAAGGGCTTGAGGGGTGCTGGGTGGGAGTGCAACAACTGCAAAAGATATCAATGGACTTTTTAATTTTTTTCCACAGGTACAATACAAAGCAAAAACAAATGAGGATTCCTGCACTGGGGGATTGGGCACCATCAGTGCCACAGTTACATTTCTGGGGGGTGTAGGGTGGTGGGTGCTGAGATGGAGGGTTGGGTGGGGGAAGGAAATTATAAATAATAAAATAAAAATCCAGCACAAATAACTGCGCATGTGTGGTAGTGGGGGGCGTACAATGATTTTGTGATCAGGACACTGGGGAATTAGGCAGCCCTGTGTCACTATTATTTTCTGGGGAAGTGGGTGGTGGGTGCTGATAGGGAGGGTTGGTGGGGGCGGAATAATTAAAGTAAAAGAAAAAAAGCTACACAAATAACCATGCATGCACTGTAGTGGATGGGGGGGGGGCGCGGGCAGTACAAGGATTTCAAATATTGCAGTGCAACTGCCTAAAGAGACATTAAGTGGAGTGCTTCACAGATCCACAGGCTACTGTGTTCACATGCCAACATGTTGCTCGGTCGCAAAGAATGCGGGAGTACTTTTCTCATAGCAATAGGTCTGCAGGGCTCTGCCCACTGCAACCCTAAAAATGAGCATTCTATGGATAGTTGGATTTTTGCATTATTGAAATGATCGATAGGGATTTCCTTCAAACTTCTGTCATCAGTCAGCTGACAAAAGCAGTCTGAAGAAAATCAAAAGTGATTTCATTGAAAGTGATTTCATGAACGTTGCTTTCATCAACCACAACTGAGGAAAGCAGTGTGAAAGAAATCACTTTCGATCACATTGCTAATGTCACCTGCAGCTGTCTGTAGAATGTTCTTCCCTCCTGAGCTATTATACAAATTGGCCAGTGGGTGCCAACCCACTAGCTGGTACCCCACTATCTGTGTATTTTGAAAATGGCAGGAGGGTGCCAAATCCCACTGGCCAGTAACCCCTCCCTCCCAACCCATCTCTTTCTTTAAAGAATGGCCGGTGGGTGCTAAATCCCACTAGCCAGCATCTCCCCTGCCTCCTGACCCACATTTCTTCTGAAACAGCTGGTGGGTGCCCAATCCCACTGGCCAGTATGATAATTCTGACACTGGGGTGCTCAACCTCTGATGCTGTCTAACATTCTAGCCCCCCCCACTAGAATAATGAGCGATACCAGAGTGCCTACCCCTGTGCAAGATAAAAATGAACTCTCCAATCCAAGTGCAGTTTCTGCCCCCCCAATAGATAGTGACACCAAGGTGCCTATCTCCCATGCCACCAAGCAGCCCCCTGACATTGGGGTGCCTACTCCCCAGAGTCGGATAACATGAAACAAAGAAAACTGTCCCTCAAAGATCTTTTTATTTTGTACTGCAAAGAAGAACATGGTCCCTCAGTGAAGTCTGACCTCTGACCCCCCGGGGTTAAACTGGGCAGGAGCCCACAAGAACTCCGTTCCACCACCTCTTAAAAAAAATAGTATAACAGTTCCACCACCTCGGTCATCTTTCTCCATTGACTATTACAGGACAGCTCACCACCTAGAAATGAAAGTTCCACCACCTAGACATCTAGGTATGAGTCCCCCTACCTAAACCTTCCCAAACTAACCATTGCCCACCTTCCACCCACCTCAACTTCCCACTCAGCACTCACCACTCCATGCACCTCCGCACACCTTCACTCATGCCCAGCATGCCCAGAACTGTAGAGCCACACTGCTGCAACTGCTATCGGGAATAAACAAGAAAAGTGCAGGCACTGTATTGCAATGTGTTTTTAACTTTTGCTCATAACTTGGTCATTTTAATATATTTTCCCACCAAATTTTCAGCATAGCCTTTTTTGGGACCCCCACCTCATAAAGTAGGTGAAATTTTTTAAACCTGTGCCAAAAGCTGATTTTGCAGCCACTCCATGAAATCAAATTTCAGGTTCATGAGGTGCAGTCATAAGAAAACTTTGTTAAAAAATTGATAAAAAATATATTAAAATGACCAAGTTATAATGGAACATTGAAATTTCGCTACATTCACTTATTACTTGGAAATGTTCAATACTTTGACCCCAAATTTTTACTGTAGACATCTCCACCATGAATGGGCGTTGTTTTTCAAATCATGCCCAAAATGTGTTTTCACACTTGTGGCACAAAAGGGCATTTTGGACAGTACTTTACAAATAACCCATGTCATGTTCTGGGAGTCATTAAAAAAACAAACTATGTTGAAAATTTGGAGTTAAAATGTAACAAACGTTATGAAGAAATGTATGCAGGGCCAGTTGCTGGCCCATTGGATAGTGTACTGCGATCCCATGCCAGTCAGCTGAGCTCAGGAGCAAGCTCAGTGAGCCAGCTGGGTGGGCTGAGGCTTGGGGTGGTGCTACCAAGTAGCACCACTCACAGCCTGGGGAGGGACAGTGGGGTATTGACCGCAGTTGCAACAAATAACCATATGGTAAAGAAAGTTTTCTCTTGGCATATTTGACTTAGAGTCTTTGTAAATGAGCCCTTGGCTCAAAGGTATTAATCCTAATCTGAAATAAATAAATAAAATAAAATATTGCACAGTGGGCCCAGTGCCTCTGCATCCATAGCTGAACGAATGTGCAGCGCTCAGAAGGTCTGCACTTCTGCAGCCAGATGAACTTTTGGCCCTGCATGCATGCATCTATAACCATAAGGACACACAGCCTTCCTGACAGCCCCATGGATTTTTTCCAAAGAAGTGCATGGCCTGGAGGGCCCTGCACTCCTGCAGGCAGACAAACTCTTCCCTTGGCACAGGGCTCACAGAGTTCTGCATGTCTGGATCTGTTCGGGAATGAGGATACAATTCCACTGTCACAAAAAGAAAGGAAATTAATTGCAAAAAAAACTATATTAAATACACATTAGGGTTGAAGAATGTAAAGTGCACAAAGTGAAAAAATGAAAGATAATTGGGTTTGGAGTCTCAGGAGTCTTGGTAAATCTGTGGTGTGCTGTTTCTTGAGCTGTCACTCCTAATATCCACAACCTCACCCCCATCCCCAGCTCATGGCTTCCTGCCCAAAGCACAAGATAGAGGTCCGAGTGCGTGCCTCATAGGTATATACACTCTGCAGGTAGAAGTATGATTCACCACATGTGGCCAACAGAATCAGCTGTAGCTTTCTTCATGCAGTACCCACAGGTGCCCTGCATCATGCAAGAGATCATATATAACTTTCTCTGTAGAAGGGAGGGGTTACGCACTATGGCTGAACACCCCAAGAAACATCACACCACTGATCTGCCAAGACTCCAGAAACTCCAAGCTCTAATATTTTTCATTTCCTCATTTTGTGCGCTTTACGTTCTTCGACTCTAACGTGTCTATTAACATAGTCCCCCCCCCCAAGGAATATCTTTATATATCCAGCACTGTATGTGGTACATCAGTACTGAATATGATCCAGGTTATAGGAGGTGAAGATGATGGCATCAGTAAATCAAATGAAAACATTATTTTTACACATTATTGTGCAAGTTTGTTGACTGATCCTCCTGCAGTCAGAAAACTGTAAATTGTAAATTTGTAAATTTGCATCCAGGTACAGCTGGTGAGGCCATGATGAGGAGGTCGCATGGTAGGGTGTACATACCCCAAATGTTATTTCCCAAATATCACAAATAGTGGTCTTCCTGAATATTTGGGAACAACTCCCAAATAACCCATTTTCAGTAAGTAAGTGTTTGGGTCTCATGCCCCCATCCCAATACTTGTTTTGTAACGCTACCCCCTATCCCACACCCGTACAGCATCCAACACACCATCCTCCCTCTTAGTCCTGGCAAAGCAAAGAGAGAGCCAAGCAGGAACAAGGAAGGCTGTAAAATGACATTTTCTGAGATAGCCTGCATCTGCATATACACACCTCCCCCCACCCATGTACCTATTCCCACCTTCCCCAGTCTGAACCAATTAATCAAACTTTTCCCCTGTGCCTTCACTCTCTAGGCATAAGTCTCACCCCTTCCCCATGACACCCATAAACTTTTACGTAAGGTCCTATGGTGGGTGGGTGGGTGAGTGGCACAGCCCCCCTGCCAATATAGCTGGCAACATTTTTATGAATGAAACCATGTGATTCTACTTATAGTAATCACCAGATTGCTTATTGCACTCCTGGACCTCCAGAAGTGCAAGAACCCAGGGGAAGAATGCACAATGGGTGGGGAGGTAGTAACAACAACAAAAAAGGAAAGGGACCTGGGGGTAATCATATCAGATGATCTTAAGGTTAGCAAGCAATGTGAGAAGGCAGTAGGGAGGGCTGGGGGTATACTGGGATGTATAGGGAGAGGCATCAGCAGCAGAAAACAGGAAGTTGTTATCCTCTGTACAGACAGTTGGTGAGACCCCATCTGGAGTACTGTGTCCAGTTCTGAGATCCCATCTCCGCAAGGACATAGACAGGATAGAGGCAGTCCAGAGGAGGGCAACTAAAATGGTGCAGGGTCTGCAAGAGAAGCCGTATGAGGAGAGACTAAAGGAGCTTAATATGTATACCCTTGAGGAAAGAAGGGAGAGGGGGGACATGATAGAAACTTTTAAGTACCTCAGTGGCATCAACAAAGTCCAAGAGGGTAGCATCTTTCAGAAAAAGAGACTTGCAAGAACAAGGGGACACAATTTAAAGATAGAAGGAGGGGCGGTTCAGGGGCAATGTGAGGAAGTATTATTTCACAGAGAGGGTAGTGGATGCATGGAACAGCCTTCCTGAGGAGGTTGTGGGGTCTAAAACTGTGGGAGAATTCAAGAATGCATGGGACCGACATAAGGCAATTCTTGTTGGGGATAGGAAGAAATAGGCTGTTGGTTAACTAGGATCTGCGGCCTATCCTGTAGGTAGGGAAATGGGCAGACTAGATGGGCCTAGCGGTCCTTATCTGCCGTCAAAGTCTATGTTTCTATGTTTCAGGTAGGAGGCGGTGGTTGGGCGTAGAGGGCACCCAGAGAGACTAGACAGAACTTGGGCAAACAGAGGGGTAAGTAAAGATTTAATAGAAGCAACATTTCTTTGACTCTGTAGCACTTTATGGGCACCTATAGTTGTTCCATTTTAGTCTTCATGCCCTGTAATTACATAGAGGATTATGATGGATACATAGATAAAATATGAAAGAGGGAGGCCCATAGCCCAATCACCAACTTCTTTGCTAAATCCCACTGGCCAGTATCTCCTCTGCCTCCTGACCTACATTTCTTTTGAAATGGCTGGTGAGTGACCAGTCCTGCTGGACAGTATCTTCCCCTCCCTCACAACTCATGTTTCTTCTGAAACAGCTGGTGGGTGTTACCGTAACAGGCTTCTCACCTCAACCCTGGACACCCTGGTAAGGCAGGGTGATTTTCTGTGAGTGGGTGGGACAGGTGGGGGGATGCTAGATGGCCAATGCATACCATTATGTATGTCACAGGCATTAAGGGGATGGGGGCAGGAAGGTACCACTGAACACCAGGGCATTCTGTGTCAGTGTACACGGGTGCTCGGGGGGTGCCACTAGTCATCATGGGTGTGACACCATACTAAGCACAGAAGTGTTTGGGGGTCAGGGTGCCACTATGTACTATCTACATGGGACAGATGTTCGGAGGGTAGGGGGTGGCACAGGGTGAACGGTGGCACTAGACACCAGAGATATGTCTTAGCAACATGAGGGTGGATGCTAGGGGTAGGGAGGTGCCACTAGAAACCATGGATATGTCCTACGTATTTGGGATGGGTGTTTGGGGTTGGGGGATGCCACTAGACACCAGGGATATGTTCTACCTTCATGGGATGGGTGTTTGGTGGGTGGGGGAAGGTACCATTAGATATAAGAGATATTTCCTGTTTATGTGGGATGGGTGTTTGGTGGGTGGGGGGGTGCCACTAGACACCAAAGACACATCACCCTAAGCAGGACGGGTGTTTGGAGGTGGATGGTGCCACTAGACACCAGGGATATGGCAAACTAACAAGGGATGGGTGTTTGGGAGTGGGGGTGCCCCTAGACACCAGGAACCACAACCTTGCTGGTGTGATGGATGACTGGGGGCAGGCGGCCTCAGTATAGCCTCCCTGCCATCGGTGGGGTAGGGGCATGGGCTTAGTGCCCAGTTATGTCATGGTTTTTAGTAGCAGTAAATAATGCTGCTTTGGGGGCCATTAACTGCCATCACAAACCTTTGAATGTGCCACTTCACCCATATGCAGGAGGGGACCCACCCATTTGCATGGACACAGTATTATGTTAGCACCTGGGTACTAATGGGTTAGGGCACGCAACATGCACCTCCCAATATGGGCCCTCCAATGCAAGCTGCATAACTGTGTAGCACCGGGGCAAACCACATTAGTGCCGGTACTAGCATTTGAATATCTGGCCCTTTGGAGGCAGCACAGTATAGTGTAGTGGTCAAGGGCACTGAGCTACAAACCTGGACACCTGGGTTTGAATCCCACCAGCCTCCACTTGCATACTGTGTTACTGTGAGCACATCACTTAACTTCCTTGTGCTACTAGACTGCACCAGTAAACAAGCTCCATCTCAGTGTGTCTTTCCTGGTTAAACAATTTCCCCTTTCCCCCTAGATGTTTTATGGGATGTAGTAAGTCTAACTGCCCACCAAATTCATCCCACTGAGGGCCTAGCACTTGAATCCTGGGATACTGTTCCTCTTGATGACCTCCTTTAGGTTTTGCCTATAAGCATCCACTTGAATTTGATTTGTCTCTTGGTGCAGTCTACCACCCAATCCTACCACCGTCTAAGTAATAGTTTCTTCAAAGGGACATTGTCAACCCTTTTTGCATCATATTATTTCTAGTTGAAATCCCATGTTTTCTGATTGCTTACATTCTCTAAAATTAATTTATGTTGCAGGTTGTTTTATCAGTTCCCTTTTCTTAGCAGGACCAAAACACATGCAAATGCATACCTCTCAACTGTACCACATTACGAGGAACGTTCCTCATTTTACGTCATAAAAGCTCCCTGTTCCACATTGTGAGGACTTGTTCCACATTCAAAGTCAAAATTTTAAAGCAAAAATTCATGGTAAATGATGCAAAAAAATATATTATTCAATAATAACAGACTTTCTGAACATAAATGCAACATTTTAACCATGTTTTGATCATCTTAGGTAAAGATTTGATTAAGTGTTCCACATTTTGCCCATTTGTTCCACATTCTGACAGGCAATGTTCCACATTTGGGGGACAGAAGGTTGAGAGGTATGTGCAAATGGTGTAAATTATAGCTAACATTGTTTTGTTTCAAATCCTTGATCTGCCCTTATTGCACACTTCCTGAACATTAGCAACACCCCCAAACAGTGCAGTCACTCATGATGTAATAGTCTCCTCTCCTTCCACTGCATCATGAGTGGCTAGACTGTATAGGAGGTGTCCCCAAGTCCAGGAAAGATGCAGTGGGATTTGATCAAGGACTGTAAACAAACACGTTCTTGTGTGGTAACACCAGTAAGGTGTGCAGTCTGTTTTTCACTTTTTGAAAGTAAAAAGGAATCAGAATCAAACTGCCAGCAACATCAACAATCTCTGCAGAATGTGACCAATCATAATGTTTTTGGTTTTTTTTTAAACTAGAGGCCCTTTGAGGCCTAGAGGGTTGGCAGTGTCCCTTTAATTCTGTTCTATTCCTCCACCTTCTAAGCTTCAATTGTCCTTTCCTGGCTTAATGGAGAACTGCACTGAGCCTGTGAGACATTTTCCCTAGTAGCCAAAAGCAGAAACTGCCGACTCATGGCAGAGGATGAAAGTGACCTGAACACAGCACACAAGAGTAGCAAATGTAGAGAGAAAAAAAAAAAAAGAAAAACACATGCAAAACACGTTTTAATGAGGGTGCAACACACCACCACTGCACTTTGAGTCTAAGTATGACTCTTTGTCGGGGGGTGGGGTGGCAAAAGCATTACAAACCTGTTATTAAAGCACAGCTCTTAGAGATACATGACATTAATTCACTTTAGATAATCCCAATACATACTGTAATATGGCTATACTGAAAACAAAACAAAACACCAAACAAGCAAAAAAAAGAGTACATAAAAAAAAAACCTGGTGAAAAAAGTAACAATTTTAGAAAGTATTTAGGGAGGCTGTGCCCTTCATTATCTGTCCTTGCCCCAAGACTTCACATGGGCACACCATTGGACCTTTAAAGAAACACACACAGGAGCATATGCGTTCCATTACAAAGCAGATTCCAGATACCCCACTGGGTTGTAATTTCTCAAGATATCACAATAACCAATGTACTGAGAGTGTAATGACCGTGTCAATAAGCTCTTAAGACGTGAAGCCAAAAGAATCTTCACTCTGCATGCTTTGCGCCCACAAGGGCTCAATGATAAAACAGATCTTGCTTCATTCCAATATGTTTCAGATGTATAAGTAATTGTGTGTCCCCCCTTTTTTGTTTGATTTAGTATCTGCTCCATGATTGGTATATATGATTGCTTTCTCATAATTATTATATTTTCAATGACTTATGTATTTTACTCTTTTTTCAGCTTTTTAATCATTGTGGAGACATGGATTTCGTTCACCACTGTTTCACTATAGATTTCACCATCCACGTTCCTGTTTTTTTTTTTTTTGTTTATTTGTTTCTCCCATGTATTTCATATTATTTCTCCAAACCTTTTTGGTTCCGTTTTCCTTTTCTCCTTTCAACACATCCCCCTCTCCCCTTTCTGATACTGGCTCACCATTTTGGCTAGTAGACATTCCTACATTTATGTATATTATTTACAATTCTTTCTATTTGTTTTGGCCTCTGTATTCAGCGACTGTGGCTCCAAACTTTTTTTTATAAGCCTTGCTTCCTCTTTCTACATTTCTCCTTTTTCCCTTTTTCATCTTCCCTTTCTTTTCCCTTCCCTTCTCCTTCCAACCCCTCCCCATCCTTACTGTTATCCATCTTCCATTTCTTCTGAACTACATACCCTCATTAGTGTTTCTGTACTTTGTTGTAAATCTATACTTTAAGAGATTGTGGGCCAGATATTCAAAACTTTGCCCTGGGGCTAAATTAGCACTGCCCGGTGTGCTAAAAAAGCCCGAAACAAATAGCCCACCGTATTCAAAAGGAGTAGCCTGGTGCTAAACCTGCTGAATATAGCATGCTAAGGAAGCTCGGCAAACTGGGATGGGAGTGCAGTGTTACAATTGTCCAGGAATAAGACAGCTCTTAATATAGCAACAGGGAAGTGCAAACTGGAACAGCATCTCAGTAGACACTGGAGCAAGCCAGTGATGCAGGTGGGGAACATTCTGCGTGATTGCAAAGAGAGGATTCACATCTACTGCAAACAACCATGCAAGCCACGCACTGTAGAACTGTGCTATGCTGATGAGAGGTTTGCCCGGGCTAACCTGATTACACAGTGCCAACACAACGCAAACAGGTTAGCCTGGGGCAAAGGTTTGCTATATTCGAAGCTCCCATCCAAATGAGCCTACTTAGGTAATCCATGGGCAAACAGGCACATTTGCATCTCATTATGTGCTGCTTAGCATACATTACCATGCAGTTTGCCTGGTGCTACTGCATGGAGCACACAGCTCCTCTTCTTGGTCGGAATGGAAACACAGCCTGGAAGCTGCAGGTCATGTGTGCTGGCAGGCACAAGCACTGCATACAACATACCCATGCAGCACTGCGAGAAGTACATAACGCTATATATATGTATAACTGTAGCCATCTATCTGTAAAAATAGATTGATACAGATATATATATATATATATATATATCTATACACACACACACACACACACACACACACACACACACACTCTACCTGTGGGCATACGTGCCCTGGAAGATCCCCCCCCACGCCAACACAGGTGGCCCACAGCAGAACACACTGGGAGGACACAAGTATGCATGGGGCAGGCATTAAGCAAACTTGGTGGGGGCAGGGGGATGTCGGTTGGAGGTTAACTGGGCTGTGCAGCACATCCAAGATATAGGGACCTGGGCAGACTGGCTGGTCCAGGCAGCCCTTCTCAGCCGTCATGGTCCCTGTTCCCACGTGTGTCTGCTGCACTCCCTGGTAGTTTAGTGCCCCTCCCAGCATGTTACCTTCCATTCAGTGCCACACAGCTGTTAGGTCATGTTGTCCCCCACCCCCCAGCATGAGCCTCGAGCCCATGGCACATCATTCCCTGGTAGTCCAGTGGCCTTCCCACCCCCCATGATGGCCCCTGCTCCCTGAGCACTTATCTATTACAGTATGTGATCAGTCAGAACTCAGTCGATAGCTGGCCATGGAGGTGAGATGAGAGTTGAGCCATTTGCCAGCTCGATTCTGGGATGGTGGGGGGAGTGGGGGCCATCACGGGGGGTGGGGGGGCAACTGGACTACCAGGGAAGTTCTGTGTAGAATATTTATTCGAACAGGGTTCAGGGAAGGAAGGGGTGTACCACTGGACTACCAGGGAATTTCGGCGATGTCTCATTAATCGGATGGAGTTCGGGGAAGGGAGGGAAGGGGGTACCACTGAACTACCAGGGATGTACTGGGATAGATTTGTCATGTATTATCAGGGCTGGGGGATACTAGGCTACCAGGATGTGTCGGGTGATGACATGTATACTACGGATGGGGGGCACTAGACTACCTGGGCTGGGCTGGTACTGTGTTACTCGGACCAGGTGTCATGGATTGGGGGGTATGGTGTGCTCTGTACTTGTGGCGGAGGCCAGAAGATCCTCCTCCCACTGTTTGCCCCACAGTAGCACCTGCTTTTTGCAGGCAGTAATGTGCACTGCACTATGGGTCATGCTAACACCTGCAGCACGGCGCTACACCTTTGAATATCCCGGTGCGCTGGCATTCATGGCCCCTCTCCTCAGCCCCTCCCCTGCATACATTATAAGTTAGTGTTGGCGCTAACACCTAGCACCTGTGCTAACTATCTGTTTGAATATTGCAGTCGGGCGTGATCTCGGCGGTCTTCCAGCACAACGGCTTTGCCCCAGGTGCAAAGCTTTGAATATCTGGCCCTGTGGCTCCAATTCATTTTTGTGTAGCCACTTCCTATATACTGTCTGTGCATTTGGCTTCTGCTGTTCAGTCTCTCTACATTGTTGTTTACTGTCACTTTTTTTGTTTTATGTACTTTTGTTTTTTCTTTTCACTGTAGGCACTGTCACAGTATGTAACAAGCATCAGTTACCTAAAATGAATTAAAAGTATCTTTAAGAGCTGTGCTTAAATAACAAATCTGTAACACTTTGCCTGCTCCTCAGATGAAGTGCCATACTAAAGCTCAAAGTGCAGGGCTGTTGTGCTGTACTCTCAATTAAACATGTTTTACATTTCTGTCATACTTTTTGCTGTTTTTGTGGACCTGTTTCCGCATGCTGCTTCCCCAGTAGCAGCTGTTTTCATGTACTAATTCCCATTGTGCTATTGTTCCCTCTGCATGGGCTATTTAGTAAACTCAGTGGTTGTTTCTGATTTACACCAAGCGCCATTTTTGAACTGTGTGATGTAGTTTATGTTCCTCTTAATTACAAGGTTCTATGTTAGAACATGGATGCCTTGTGCCAACAATGAAAGAGCAAGGACATTAGGTATATCATACATTTCTAAAATGGCTCTTACTACTTGTGCATACAGTGGCGTGAAAAAGTATTTGCCCCCTTCCTGATTTTCTCTATTATTGCATATTTGTCACACTGGATGTTTTCAGGTCTTTAGACAAAATATAATATTAGATAAAGGGAACCTGAGTGAACAAATAACACTTTTTTTTTTTACTTATTTCATTTATTTAATGAAAAAGTTAACCAACACCAACTGGCACTGTGTGAAAAGTAATTGCCCCTAGTTAAATCAACCCAATTAAAGGGATAATTAGAGTCAGCTGATTGAACACAGCCAGGCTTGATTACAGCCAGCCCTGCTCAATATAAACCTCACTTATTTTGGCCCTTACCATCAGAGTCACGTTGCCCAGCACAAAGATTCAACAAGCACATTATGCCATGATCAAAGGAAGTTCCTGAAAAGATCAGAAAAAATTTGTTGCCCTCTATCAGTCTAGAAAGGGTTACAAAGATATTTCTAAGGCTCTGGGACTCCATCGAACCACAGTGAGAGCCATAATCTCCAAATGGAGAACACTTGGAACAGTAGTGAACCTTCCCAGGAGTGGGCGGCCTGCCAAAATTACTCCAAGGGCACAGTGTAAAATCATCCAAGAAGTCTCAAAGGATCCTAAAACAACATCCAAAGAACTGCAGGCTACTCTTGCCTCAGCTAAGGTCAGTGTTCATGACTCCACAATCAGAAAGAGACTGGGCAAAAATGGGCTTCATGTGAGAGTAGCAAGGTGGAAACCACTGCTAACCAAGAAGAACATAAATGCTCGTCTCTCATTTGCCAAGAAGCACCTGGATGATCCACAAGCCTTTTGGGAAAATGTTCTATGGACAGATGAGTCCAAAGTGGAACTTTTTGGACAACATGGATCCCATAATGTCCCATGCAAGCAAACACAGCATTCCACAGTAAGAACACCATACCAACAGTCAAACATGGTGGTGGTAGTGTGATGGTGTGGGGATGCTTGCTGCCTAAGGACCTGGATGACTTGCCATAATTAAAGGAACCATGAATTCTGCTCTGTACCAGAAAATTCTTAAGGAGAATGTCCAGTCATCCTTCCGTCAGCTGAAGCTGAAGCGTAGTTGGGTCATGCAGCAAGACAATGATCCAAAACACAAAAGCAAGTCCACATCAGAATGGCTAAAAGAAGTAAAATTAAAGTTTTGGAGTGGTCTAGTCAAAGTCCAGACTGAAACCTAATAGAGATGCTGTGGCAGGACCTGAAACGAGCAGTTCATGCTCGAAAACCTACCAAATGTTACGAATTAAAGCAGTTCTGCGAGGAAGAGTGGGTTAAAATTCCTCCACAGCGATGTGAAAGACTGATATTGAATTATAGGAAGTGTTTGGTTGCAGTCATTGCAGCTAAATGTGGCATAACCAGTTATTAAGTGTAAGGGGCAATTACTTTTTCACACAGTGCCAGTTGGTGTTGGTTAACTTTTTTTCATTAAATAAGTGAAATTAAAAAAAAAAACAAGTGTTATTTGTTCACTCAGGTTCCCTTTATCTAATATTACATTTTCTCTAAAGACCTGAAAACATCCAGTGTGACAAATATGCAATAATAGAGAAAATCAGGAAGGGGGCAAATACTTTTTCACGCCACTGTATATCAAAACACCCACAAGGACAACTAAAAGCCTACAGAGATAGAACAGTAAAAATCCTTTTTTTTACTGGGAAAAAGGACACATAGATTCTGCGCAAGTTCTTCTTGAAGACAAACAGCTTACTTGAGTCAGACTTCCCAATACCCTTTATTCTTTGAAACACCTGAATCATACCCCCTCTCTAAAAAGAACAGATCCAGCTGTTGTAAACTCTGATCATACTCCAGCCCTTTCATACCCCTCATCACCCTTGCTGCTCTCTTCTCAACTTTTTTCCAGTTCCACAATGTCCTTCTTGCAGTATGGTGCTCAAACATGGGCATTATAACCCAAGTGAGGCCTCATCTGTGCCTTATATTGAGGAATGGGCAGAGAAACTACACATAAACTGTTACTGAAGACAGGAGCATAGCCAAGATTTGGGAATAGTGTTTCCCACCAAAGACATCCCATTATTTAGTTGTGGTTTATAAAAAAAAAAAAAAAACAATAATAATATAGTTTATAAAAACTTAATGGAAGCAGGATGGGAGGGGGGCTTCTGGTCTCTCAGGAACCTCCCTGGCTATGGTTATGGAAGAAGGGTCAGGTATAGGGTCAAAGCTGCTTGTTGGTCCCGTAAAAGGTGTAATTTCCCCTACTTTTGTCTGTCTGTTTGCAAAAGGCCTAAAATGACTACAGACTTCTCTGGAGACAGGCTATGTAAAATTGCTGGATTCAGTATCCTTGAAACTGCCCATCACATCATCTGGAAGAACTATTCCTACTATGCTAAAATCAGAAACTTGCTGCATGTACCTGGAACCTCAGCCCAATATCCAGTGATATGGACGATTCAAATTGAGCGACTCGATATGAGCGAACTCAATTTGATCACCTGTGTATAGAGCGAGAATGGAAGGATGCTAAATGGAGAAAGAGCGAGTGCAGGGAAGCAATAACAACACTAAGAGAGATAGAGCAACGGTAGGAGGGGGGGATGATGTAGCAGAGGACATGGGAGGTAGTTTGGCAGGTATTTGGCAGCTGGCTGTCTGGTGTGGTGGAGGTGGTGTGTGGCCAATATGTTTTTGTGATTTTGTAGTTGGCACTTAATGAGTTTTTTTGGGGGCTGCCATTCCCCGATCTCTGCATGTGTGCTCCACAGTCCCCCATCCCTTGTTCTGATGATTTGAGCCCCCCAAAATAGCCCCCTCCCAAGTTGTCTCCTTACCCCAGAGTCAGGCCCCCCCTCAGAGTTGATTATAATTAGGGGTGTGTGGGGACAAAGCCCCCACATGGGGGGTGCAGCAGGCGCAGCCTCCCCCCACATAAAACTACCATATACCATACATGTAAATGTCAGTTTGAGATCAGTGGTGGGTAAGATGCTGGAGAGTATACTTAAGGAATGCTTGGGGGGGGAGGGTTTGGAGGGTATGGGACTTCTGGATAGTCGTCAACATGGGTTTGTGCCTGGCAGATGATGTCAAATTAACCTTGTGGAGTTCTATGAATGGGTAACATTGGAACTAGACAAGAGAAGATCTGTGGATGTACTGTTCTTGGACTTCAGCAAGGCATTTGACTCGGTCCCTCACACTGGACTACTGGAGAAAATGAGGGGGATGGGGTAGGCCCATTGATGGTCAGATGCATCGGAAACTGGCTGGCTGGGTGCTCCCAGAGAGTAGTGGTTGGAGCGGAGGTCTCATCTCCTAGGGAGGTCATTAATGGGCTACCACGGGGCTCGGTCCTGGGGCCGATCCTGTTTAATGCCTACATCTCTGATATCAGGGAGGGTATTGGGTGTGAAATGAGTCTCTTTGCGGATGACTCCAAGCTGGGAGCAGTGGTGGAAAAGGAGGAGGGGAGGTTGGCCCTCAAAGCGACCTGGAGACCCTGGATAGGTGGGCCTGCATCTGGAAATTGAAATTTAACTCCTCCAAGTGCAAGGTATTATACCTTGAGCAGGGGAACCCCAAACATGAGTACACCCTGGGAGGGGATGAGTTGAAGGCCATGGCAGGGGAGATAGACCTGGAAACACTGGTGGATGTCAACATGAACAATTCTGAGCAGTGCAGGGGGCAGCAATAAAGGCAAATAGGATGTTGTGTTGCATCGCATAGGGGATTACCTCGAAGAGCAGGGGTATGATTCTGCTGCTGTACAATGGCCTGGTCAGACCACACCTTGAGTACTGTGTACAGTACTGGAGGCCACACCTGAGGAAGGACATCCAGCTCCTGGAAAGGGTCCAGAGGAAAGCAACCAAAATGATCAGAGGTCTAAGGGAGATGATGTATGACGAGAGACTAGAGGAGTTAGGCCTGTTCTCATTGGAGGAGAGAAGAGATCAGGGGGATATGACTGAGGTCTTCAAGTACCTTAAGGGAATAAATAGGATAAAATTGGGAGGGGATCTTTAGGCTGAAGAAGGGGGGAAAATCACCAGAGGACATAGTTGGAAGCTTGAGGGAGGAAGGATTAGGGGGAAAAGGAGGAGAAGGTATTTCATTGAGAGACTGGTGGAACCATGGAATGCGCTGCCTTGTGAGCTGGTTCATGCTTCTATGGTGGAGGGGTTCAAGAGAGGGTGGAACAGGTACAGGAAAGGGATAAAGCAGGGGTTGGCTTGCCCTGGGGGGGGCCTAAGACGGAGGACAGGAGACATAGGGGTACAACAAGGGGGGGATGGCTTCAGTACCCACCCTGGGGTCTGAGGCTCAAGCAGACTCGACAGACCGTAAGGTCTAATCTGCTGGCAATGGATTTATGTGATAACGGCAAATGCCTAAAGGTGATCACCGTTATCGCTCAGTCAGAGTGCCAATAACATTTTCAGCACTCTTACAACCCCAGCGCCTCAGGACAATGGCGCCACAACAGTATTTTACTGCTTTCTATGAGGGAGTCACCGTAACGGATGGCGCCCTTCCTCATGCGCCCACCTCACAGGTTACCGCTGGCAATTCGTATGTTAGTATTTTGGTCCCGGTGAGTTTGTTGGGACCAGCATTGTGTTTTCCATGTAGTGCACAGTTGCTGTACGAGTTTTCAGCAAGGTGCACTTGCTGTCATAACAGGTGCTGTTTAATTTTCACCATTATGACACGGAACCCCTCGGCCCAGTGAGCCAATTTAGGATATACACTAAAAGGACACAGAATATGGAGGGCCTGTGTACCAGCACCCTAGTGACTATACAGCCCAGTTCATTTTTAATGTAGTTACCTTGGATAACTCAAGTAAGCTGCAACATCTTATTTTTTGTGCAGTTCTGCAGTTGCCCAGTTTAACAGCAGGGTGAAATAAAGCACCGGCAGCTCATGTGGCTTGTTAAAAGTCACACAGTGAGACAGGGGCTGTGGGAACTTGAACCTGGGATCTCCTGGTTCACAGATTTGTGTTACTGCCAGCAGACCGCAGTGCATCCATTCTTTCATTCTCGTGGGGACTTTTTGGGTATACCATATACCCTAGAAATATTGAAATTATTCCAGAAAATACTGAAATTATTCCAGAAACACCAGACTCAAGGGTTGCTTTATCACTACTGGTTTATATGTCAGTTCTTAAAATATGGTATATGAGAGTCACAAAAAGACCCAACTAGATCCATGCACTGGTACTGAAATAGACTAATTATATATTGGAACTTCTTTAGTGTGATTTTATTATAAAAATATTTTTCTTGTTGTTGTAGTAATTGTTGACCAAGAAAGGCACATTAAACTATGATAGCTTGTTTCCAGGTGTATCCTGTGTCGTGGATTGCATGAACCTGTCTTACTGGCACAGGTAATATTGGCCATGACATATTATTTGCCGGGGGGTGCTCATGCCTCCAGCATACCATTTTATTAAAATATATTTTATTTATTTACTGTTTTACAGTACACAAATCTGCCTATGGGTAGGCACACAAAAATTGCTATAACATCCTAAGATGGTACAATATTGTTACAGAAATGTTAATTGTTATTACCCCTGTTACTAGTTACTACATGCGGAGGAGACCCAAAAAAATATACCTATCCCTGCTTCCTGTAAGCCTAAAGTCCATTACTGAAATAAGCAAGGATTGCTGAATTATAATTAAAACAAAAAAATGTACCCAACAAAAAAGATTAATCCTTGCTCTAGATCCGATAAATACAAAATATGTGTTTGCGTTAAACCTCTGCAAATATTACACAGCTGATGCTTAGAAACAGTAATAAGATGCTTTCCTTATACTTTTTCACATCATAATACATGCCTACACTAGGAACATTATGAAGTTTTTAAATAAATGTAGTTTGAACTAGACAAGTGACCTTGTATATGTCTTAGTTTAATAGTGCTGTTGGAAAGCCTAAAAAACAGCAGTAATAAAGTTAGTCCATTGTATAAGCACACCTTTCTACCATTGAACTGTACAAGTAATACTGGGCATTAAAGTCAAGTCCAAGAAAGATAACTGAGAGTATGAGCACAAGTGATATTTAAAAAACTGATCTGAAATGTGTCTCAGTTACCTTTAGTTCAATTACAATAAAGTCATGGGCTGGAGTTTCAAAGCATGAAGAATGACGCAAGATGCCTGTGTCAGAAATTATGCAAGTGGCAACTTGCGTCAAAAGATGTGGCATTCCTGTGCTGACCCAGTTGCACTGAGGGTTGAGGCACTGGACACCATACCTCATTCCACGCTGGTGACCCACGTTCGGAAAGTGAGCCTAGGCCACTAGGGGTGAGCCGGTGGGGGAGGAAGGGAGTTTGGATGAGCAACCATCAGGCAGCTCTCCTCTCCCAGGGAGGGAGACAATTTCTCTTCAGTTCTTGGCTGCCTCCGAGTGGAGGCATGGTGGCAGTGCCAAGCCATCGGGAGAAGTGGTGCTAGGCCAGGTGGGGGGGAGGGGGTTACTGTCTCGGTATGCATGACGCCCCCATGCTGTGTGTGCCCGCAACTGGCCTGGGGTCCCGGGACTAGGAATGGAGAAAATGGAGGAAAAGAAACCCAGGGCTGCAGGTGATGGCTGACCCTTCAAAGGCTCTGCATGCGGTGGTCGAGCACCATTGTAGCCCTGTGGCAGAGGGTGCAGGTGAAGGTAAGTCCCAGGGGAGCTGGAGTGAGGGGGCTGGGGGGGGGGTGGTCATAAGGAGAGCAACCCGGGTAGTAAGGGGAAGAATAAAAAAAAAAAAAAAAAAAAAAAAAATGTGGCATTTCTGATTCTGAAATGTAGTCAGCACCAGAATGGGGAGCTGTTGCACCAAAGTGGGTCTGCGCCACCCTTGTGATCTACATCAGGGTGCGCCAGGTCATGAGAGGGCTAGTGCCACTGCGGGGCTGCAACATTCCCTTTTTCAGGATTCTAAAAGCCCCACCATCAACACAGCAAAGGGCACCACTTAGACCAGCCAGGAGGTGGTCTATGTGGCTTGCACCATTGGGATGGGGGAGGAGGGTAGAGGAGGAGTCGGGAGGGGGGCTGGGAGAACTGTGACTGCCTATTACAGAAGTGGCACATGGCGAGGTGTGTGTAAGACATCACTGTACAGTCTGCTGTGTTCTGGTGCAATATGCTGCTGCATTCTGCCGATTTATCACTGGTCCCTCCTGTATAATTTCTTTAGGGCTGGAAATGTACGTACTGTATGGGTACTAGCCACTGTACGTTGTAGTATAGTATGTAGACATGCTGGCATTTCTGAGATGTACAATGCTGTACATGCATTCCGCTAGTTACCACTTCAGTAATAGGCAGTCACAGCTTCCCCCCCCCCCCGACTCATCCTCTGCCAGCCTCCAATCCCTGATGCCCCCTGCCCCCCTCCTGGTGAGCAGTTTCGACCCCCAACCATCTCGGTTCTGCTAGTGTTGCATCGGGTGGTGGGGGGGGGGCAGATCCCTGCGGCAATTACCATAGGTGCACCACCTGTTTAGTGCACAGTGCAGTGGCAATGCATGGCAAATGCAGGGGGCAGGATTTTCAAACCTCTGAGAATACCGCAAGCCCCTGGTATGCTGAACATATGGCACATGGGGTTTGTGGCATTCTCCTGGGTGGCAATTTGGATTTTTTATCCCATGGGTGGATTGCTGCAAGTTAGACCAACTTTTTGTGGTCTAGTTTACGACAATCCCAAAGGCCCTTTTTACAGAACTTGAGCCAGATATTTGGTGCAAGCTGCCATAAATCGTAGAAACTGTCACAACTGCACCAGAGATTTTAAAATTGGGTGCAGCTGCAGCAAGGAGGTCTGGTACACTGCCAAAAATTAAATATCATGGCACAGGGCTTGATGCAAGCCCTGCGGCATGTTTGGAAAATCCAGCCCAGGGAGTTTGGCACCAGGACCTTATTTTTACAGAATCGGGCACAGGGTCCCTGGTACAGCCAGAGTTTGCCACATCCCTGGAATAATGCAACTTGTGCCGCTTTCAGGAATCTTTGAAAATATGGCCCCTAGTTTCTGCCCTTGTGCTCGAAGCAAACCCTCTCTCACCGCTCTCATGGCATAATGTGTGACTGCACACTGTCAGGCTCCACTGTGCCAAACTGCAACTACCAGGAGGAATGAGCTGCTGTACAAGAGTCCAACTGAGCCATAATCATAACATCATTATTAAAAGTTAGTCTTGGAGACCACCACAAACCCATCTCCACCTTTAACAGTGTGATAACTGAACCAGTATAAGAAAAAACAAACAACCACAGTACTAGTCAGAAATGGGGATTAAGTAATAAACATATTAAACTTCTTTAGTATTTGAGATTTTGCAGCTTCCTTCCCTCCCTGCTCTAGTTCATTGTCTATCAAGATACCTCACATGTTTTCTTCTGAGTTGGCCTCAGAGTCTCTGTCTCAAGTGGTGAATTTCCTTTTAATTTTTGCTAGAAGTTTTGCAGCTTCATTTTAATTGGAAAATTGGCAGGTACATTCTCGATATATGATTTTAAGGCTTGCAGGTATGAGCAAAAGGTGATGAATTCTCAGCTGGCAAAGCAGTGCATGAATTCCATCAAAGCTTTTCCTTCACTGGCATGCAGCAAGGCTCAGGTCTGGAAATAAGTGTACCCATGATTCTCTTCCATTTGTAGTTTATCCTCTTCCTCTGGAGAGACTCCCCATATTGGCCCTCCTACTGGAGGGACACTCTTCGGACCTGCCCGCACCTGTGCCTACCAACCCTAGAGTTTCCCCCCATGGATTATCTCCCACGGTGGGGCCAGGAAGGAGGCAGCATTCTACACCTCCACTGGAGACCCAATCCAGAAACCGGGGTCAGCCCTCAGGTGCGGCGGCCATCATTGAGCACTGGCCATGGCTCTTCTTTTCTGTTTTTCTCTCTCCCCACCAATTCAAGCATGTCAGAAACATGCCCCCAGACCTGTACTGCCCTCTGGCCATCACCAGGGGGCAGTCAGCAAGTGGGATGACACACTGCCCTCTCCCGAGAGAGGAGAGCAGTCCTCTGGATGCTCGATCCTCTCTCCCCCCCCCCGACCCTTGGTGGTCCAAGCTCATTCCGAAACTCGGGTCGCCGATGTGGCATTCAGCACCTCAACCCTCAGCACCACTGGGTCGGCTCTGTACCCACGATTCTCACCAGTCCAGGGGCCCCTTTTGCATCACCTGCATTAGGATTGTCTCTCTGTCCAACATTGACCCCAAAACCAGCAGAAGTGTGTGGGGGAGTTTCTTGTTCATGGCGAGTGGCTGCTCCCACCACAGGGTGTGATGCAGAAGACTTTTAAGATGGTAAAATCCTCCTCGAATTGTAAAATGTCTTTTAGACAGCGTTTCATGTGTTCTTTGGGGTGATCACCTTCCTCACATGTTGGTAGCACCAAGACTCGAATGTGTGTAGATTGGGCTGAATTTTCAAGATTTTCAAACCTCCTTCTCAGAAGCATATTCTTCTTTGTGAGCCTGAAGAGACTGAGTGCCGTTTCTGCCTTCTTTACTACATCCATCATACTGCCTTCAATTGTCCCAGTCTTTGTGTCCATTAATTTCATTTGCCCTGCAAAGTCCTCCACTTTGCAATCTAAAGGTGTTTTTGACCTACCATCTTTCCCTAGCACATGCTGCCTAGTCCTCTGTTGTTCAGTCTAGGGTATATTGTAGCTTTGGCCTCCTTAATGATAATTTTCATTCTTGACCTGTTATGTTACATCCTATATTCTGATGTACACTTAGGTTTACTTTATGTTTGTGTACACCAATACTGATATTAGTATCCTGGAATTCACGGAAGCATGTACCCCAATGTTCTCATAATGTTCTGTATATACCAATGTTTGATACTTTTGTTATGGAATATGCATGTAAATTGTTGTATTCTCCAGGGTCATGCCTGAAAACAGGCAAATGTTTGTCTAGTGCACCTTACCCGGTAAACAAAAAGTAAATAAATAAAAAAAAATTGTTTTACTTTAAGCAAGGCAGCATTGGAGGGCTATGTTGGATCATTTTTACCTGTCATTGAGGCTGTCTCCTTGCTTGTGCCCTAATAGGGTTTATTTGGTTGGGCACTAACTGATGCATTCATGCCCCTGCTGTCACAAACTATGGTAGCTCGACCTTTCATCTCCAGGTGACAAAAGTGGTATCTCTCAGCTCCAGAAGTAGTAAGCTATTCAGTTCTATAAATATTATCAGGTTTACAATGCTCACATCGGAGACATTTCCAGTAAAGCTTCAATAATTGCATAGCTCTTGGAAGTGCTTGTTCTGAGCTTGGCAGTTGGCCATGCTTCTCAGCATAGCACTTAAGGGTTTTTGAGACAATACTAGAAATTAAAAGACTATTCCTCCCAAGGTATCCTGTCCTCTATCTTTGCTGATTAGCTTCCTTCCCTCCCTGCCTTAACGCTCTTCCCTCCTCCCTCCCCAGCACACTCCCCTTACCCTGACCACTCCCTTCACCCAGTCTACCCCATTCACCCCCTCTTCATTCACCTCTCCCTACTATCTCCTCCTCTTAATGGTAACACGTTGCAACAGGAAAGTGAATACAGGGAAGACCATCACAGCGACATTACCGACAATTCACTGTGATGGTCCACTATATTCCTGACACTACTGCCTCTGGGGTGTTCTCCCCCTCCCCGAACCAACTCTGACTCAGAGTTTGTTATTTAAAGTTCGGGGGATGTCGGAGGCAAAGTTCCCCACAGAAAACACAGTTTTCTCCGGTGACGGCACAACACCAATTAGCGGTGTTGTGCCGTCTTTGTACTGATGATCGCTGTTCTCCGTGTCACCATGGCATGGTGGAATCCCCTCTTAACTACTTTAATGCTTACAATGTCACTCATCGACGGCTCTTCCTTTCCTCCTCACCCTTCTCACTCCTTACATAGCACTTTCCCGACAATGTCAGTCCACTGACTGCTCAGCTCTCTGACCCTTCCTTATAGCTCTTCACCGAATTCAACTATATTTGTTGCTGGCACAGCAATTTTGCTGTCAAATACCTTGCTGTCTACATTTATACATTGTATCTTGTTAGCTACCCATAGCTCGTCTAGTTCTCAGTTATGTTTTGTAATCATTCTGACGTGGAACCTTTGTAAATGAGCCTTGGCTCAAAGGTATTGTGATCGGAGATCTAAATAAATAAATTAAACAAACTTAAAACAGTGGAAGCCTTTAAAACCTTTTATACTGACTTACAACAGAAGTTCCATTCACTGTACGATAGCTTGCCTTACTTCTTCCTGTCTTTGAATTTATAAAAAATATCTGAAACTCATACTGAACAAGTGGTTGCCTCACTAACAGAGAAGGAATTGCTAAATACTTACTAGTAATTAACACTCAGTACATTACCAGATCCAGATGGCTTTTTCTGGGGAATTTTATTGTAAATCTCTATACTGTTGCTTCATCTTTTCAATTGAATCAAGCAATCCCACCCAGCATGCCTTTTTTTGACTTGCACCACTATCTCAATGATAGACAAACCTGGCAAAACATCCTCTCCTTGTCATAAAACACCTTTTCTTTTTAGCTCTTAGATTTTTCATTTAAAATTTTTGTCCGCCAGGAACAGCCACATTAGTCATACTGTCTAATTTACACGTGGATCCTGGGGTAGAAGAGAAAATGCATGTGTCAGTGTCTCAGTAGGCATCACACTCACCTCTGGAGCTGGAAGATCGGAAGGTCATGCGTTCTATCCCCACACACAATACTTGGGATAATGCCCATAACTGACACTGTACTGCAGTATGAAGGTGATGCTGTACTGTTGAGTTGCCATCCTTTAGATGGCACGTTAAACCAAGGTCCTGTCTGCCCATCTCTGGTCACTGTCCAGAAGAAGGCACTTACTGAAGAAGA
This sequence comes from Neoceratodus forsteri, assembly GCA_016271365.2. Classification (NCBI taxonomy): domain Eukaryota; kingdom Metazoa; phylum Chordata; order Ceratodontiformes; family Ceratodontidae; genus Neoceratodus; species Neoceratodus forsteri. Next base: position 421,968,992 of record JADMNL010000023.1, read on the forward strand.
GTAGGGGAATTTTTATTGTGAAAAGAAAAGAAAAGGAAAAAAAAAATATATCAGACAATACAACAAATGAAAAACCATTCTGGGAATACTGGGACATATTCAAAGAAAACAAGGGAAAACACTGTAAATAAATGGTTACATCAATACATTTATATCTCTTAGCAAAGATCAGTTCTAAACAGGGTATAAAAGAATAGCTACCAACAGACTTGTTCCATTTTGCAAAAGCAAATGAACTTATTTAAGATATCCCTTTCCAAAGGCTTTTCAACTCTTTTTCTGTATAGTGGTGTCTTTCTTTAATCAAGACACAATCCAGAACAGATCAGCACATTTTAATACTTGAGAGGTACGAGGACCAAAGCTGCTGTAACAAGAACTGGCATCTTGCCTGCTACAGACAATACTTTAGGCAGGCAAAACATATCATCAATGTGCTCGCATGATGGTTCTGTAGTTGAGGAGGAAAATCTCCTAAAATAAGACATTCATAAGAAAGTCTCTCTATTCATAGAGTTTTCCAATGAGTGGCCAGTAATGACCAAAAACCAATCACAAATGTACATTCTAGGAGAAGGCATTCCATTGTTTCTATGCTACCACCAAATTCAGGGTATGGGCAACTGCGTTCCTCAACCAATTTATGCTTGCTATTGTCTCATACACCTAGTCTACCATGGCAGCATAACCATCCCACATCTATAACGGAACTCTGTTGTCCACTAATTGCCACAGCACTAAATCTCTTTTGCTAGGTTGACAATGTTAAAACTCAAGAGTCTAGAATGCACAGTATTACCATTACAGTGTTATAGAGTTGTTTCCTAAACAAGGAGATAATTTGTTTTTTTTAAGATTTTCCACTGTTTAAGTTTCTTTATGCTGGTGCTGGCCTCTCTGTGAAGGACTGATATTCTGAACACATATGTGAACACATGGTGCTTAGGTAGTAGATCCTTGGGATACTGGACAGGTCCAAACAGGGACTTTTCTGGGCCCTGTGCACAGCAGCCCTGAAAGAGTGGGAGATGAGGGTTATGGAAGTGAGCAGAATGAAAAGAATAATGCCTACCCTGTGGTTAACCCTGGAAAAATATAATACTGTGTAGATGTGAATACAGAGGACTGGCTCATAAATGGAATGACAGGAGAGTGGCAGAGTGAGCAAACTAGGGTGCAGTTTTCAGGAAGGCAGAGTGGGAGAGCAGCACAACAGGTTAAAAGAGGGAAATTCTCCCAGGCTGACGCATTAGCCCCAGCGATTCTCCCTACCCCCTTCATTTGCAGGAAACTAGTGATGGTAAAGCTCCCGACACCAACCAGTTGTTGCCGTTGTTCTGTTGTATTTTCCAGTTTACCCAGTAACACATGGTCTCAGCACTTTCAGGGGCCTACACCTTTCATCAGATTGACTGATAACCATGCATGATAATTAGCAGTGTAACAGCTGTATCTACCAACCCGGAAGTCGTAAGACTAGAAGTGGACAGTTACCATACCTTTGTCGTCATTTCCTTGGTACTGGTCTGTAAATGTGTGATTTTATCATGAATTGTCAACTGGTGTACTGTATGTATGACTAGCTTATTTCTGAATAAAGATGAGTTAAAAAAAAGCTTTTTTATGCTGGCTACACTACATTCTGGAGTATCCACATTATGCATGATTTGTTGGGGAGGGGGAGTAGATCACGAATCATCCCACCATTTGTTTAAATACTTTCTGAAGTTCCCCACTATCCGTATTCCTGCTGTTGTGGTGGTCAGACCCAATTTTAGGAACCATGAAAGAAAAGGATGTGGAGAAAAACTGGGGAATTTAACATACTGAGACCTCCCTTAGCTTTTAAGAGGTATGTTACACTCCTGCATCTAAAACATACATTATTTTGTATATATTGCATTAAACAGCAGATAAGGACCATACAGCCCACCCAGTCTGCCCATTTTCCTACTCACTGCTGTAGCCCCAGATCCTATTTGATCTATGGCTCTCCTGCTCTGCATATCTCCAGGGTACCCTTATGTCTGTCCCATATACTCTTGAAGCCCCGTATTGTTTTTGCACCCACCACTTCTGCTGGAAGGCTGTTCCATGGCTCCACCACTCTCTCAGTGACAAAGTACTTTCCTAACATTACCTCCGCGACTTCCACCCTTCAGCCTCATATCATGCCCACTTGTTCTTGTGCAGAACTTTCTCTGAAACATGCTTTTCACCTGTACCATTTATTCCCCTAAGGTACTTGAAAGTCTATCATATCTCACCTCTCCCTTCTTTCCTCCAGTGAATAGATATTAAGGTCCTTAAGTCTTTCCTTGTAGGGCTTCTGGTGCAGCCCATGTACCATCTTCATTGCCCTTCTCTGGACTGCCTCTATTTTGTCAATGTCCTTCCAGAGATGTGGTCTCCAGAACTGCAGTAACTATGTCAGAGGGGAGATATGCCTGTGTATATGTTTTATAAGGTTGATAATGATGGATTTTTAGCTTGTGGATCTCATCTGTATTTCCATACTGTTATGTTTATCATTGTACTATAAGACCTATATGTATTTAAACCAGCAACCTACTTGAGATGTTAGCCTTTGAAAAAGTGCATGGAGAATGCCCGAAATGTTACTGCTCTTTGTCACCTTTGTTATTTTTGTACAATAAATTTGACATGTTTATTGATGATTACTTGTTTGGGGTTAATGATACTGACTTCCAGCACCATGAGGCTGTAGTTCTAGCTTGTGAGGTATGTAAACTCCCCTTCTACCAGATTAAGCTGGCTACCTCACAACATTTGGAAGAAAGTACTAAAAATGACCGTCTCAAAATTGGGTGGGGAAGGGAAAACATAACTCAGGTATTATAGAATAGGGGAGGAAAAATTGTTAAACTATATGCACCCTTTTCATCTTGGATAACCTTCATGTCTTCAACTTAACATTGGGATTCTCAGATGGCCAGACATTCCTTCCAGTTAATGGAGACTACATTTTCTGCCCCAAACTTTATTCAGAAAATGGGAATTGGATCAACTTCTAGTCTAATCCCTGCTATAGAAGAGGTCTGAGAAGAGCCACCACACACCTGAATCCCGACACTCTTTTGCATGTTAACATGAGACCCCGACAGTTATGAAAAAGAGTGCAATACCTTCATGGCTGCCTGTCCAGAGTCCACATCTGCCTCAGATAAGCATACATCATCCGTATATGCTGTCATTTTCAGTTTTACTCCTCGGGGTTGGGGGGAGGTCCTTGGATGGCTGGGTCCAACATAATTTTATGACTTAAAGGATCTAGGGCAAAGGTATCTAGGAGGGGGCTCAAACAGTACCGGTTTTAAAGAAGACGTTAATCAAATAGGGCAGGCCAAAATGGCCTTGTTGAAATGGGGTCACTAAACTGAACTCTGGGTGGGTGTTAATCAGGTCACTTTTGGAATTTAGCTGAACTGCAGCTGGGGGTTGCCGGTACCATCTCGGGTCCGAGTGGGTAATCATCCACAGTGAGAGCAAGGGTAAGGTTCAGGAGGAATGGTGTCATTAAAACTAATACTGTAGATGGAATGTTGGTATTTGGGAAATAGTTCTAAGGATCTGGTATTGTGGCACACAAACTGAACTGGTTACGAAGGGTCCAATATGGCATCTTTTTTGTTTTGCTTTTTGGGGGTTGTAATGATTTTGTTTTACTGTTTGTTGGTGAAGCAGCTGACTGGCACCTTCTGCGGTGGTTATGCTAGGATTTACAATAGCAGAAAGGTGCAAGTCAGTCAGAGTGTCTCATTCTCAGATCCACTGTATAATAAACATTTTACCATAGTAAATGGCATTGCCAAAGAGAACACAACTCTGTGGTACGGACTGGAGAGTACTGAGAACTCTGTGCATTCAGCAGACATATTCCCGTTAGGTACTGCAGAAGGACTGAAAGGTCAAAGTCTGGTACAAGTTATCATTAACCTTTTTAAATCCTAGTTTGGCAAATTGCAGGGTGTTTCATCCTCCAAGTGTACCGCATGAACCCCTGTAAAAAAACAAACAAATATTTATCGCCGGCGTGCTCAGCAATGACTTACAATTTTGCTTAAGGGCAAAGGGTGCAGTCCACTGTAAACTGAAGTTACTGCCACTGTTCACTCCTATCCTAACCTTAGTTTTTCGACCTGGGAAAGGAGAAGCACCTTTGATTGGGTAAGAACGGGACTTAGTGAACTGGGTATAAACCACTTGCTCCAGCTTCCAGCATGATTAAACATTACTAATGTCAGAAAAGTTTATTTTCAGTGACCCAAGCAAAGTGAGCAAGAAGCTAAATAAAATAAAACAGGACTTCTTGACAGCAGAAACTGAACAAAACCAGTGAAAGTCGGAGGGCTGCTGTGAGGGAACAGTACACAGTTCTTCACTGTAAAGCCCTTTTCTCCCAAAAAGGAAAATGTGTTAAGCAATGTAGTTTAAAATTTTATAAATGGTCGCAACAGTTCATGTTATTTTATGACTGAATCTAGGTGGTCTGCAGGAGTATTAGACTCATAAACCGTTTGGTCTCTGAATTTATTCAGTGTTTTACTTGCTTACTGACAGCTTGTGGCCCCAGAATTTAGTATCAAAATGGAGACAGCCTTATGGTCATCTTCACACCTTCTGAGGTAGCAAGGAGAGCCAGAGGAACCATATTGGAGGGATCAGGGCACACACAGCACAGAGCTCTCCTGGAGTCCCCCAGTACATCTTTAAACTGTACTGACTCAAGGTAAGCCACTTCTCTGACCCAATTATTATTTTGAGAGAGAGTGAGACAGATTAACAAGTTGTAGGTTTTTCTATAAAAAAAAACAATGTTAAATATTGATCTTTAGATGGAGTTTTCACATCTAATACCACACCCGACATTTTGAACGGGTAATGTTGCAAAGCTCTCTAAGACAGTGGTTCAGAGTTTTGATGTATTTTTCACTTTGGGAATCTAGCTGGGCCTAAGATTTGCAGATATGGAGCCAGTATAAAAGAGATTCTAATTGCAAAACTCTTTCCTGGATGGTGGTCTAAGTGCTCTGCTGCACCAGTTCATCTTTGGACTTATTTGATAGACACTTTTGCTGGGACAATATGACATAGGGATATCATCTATTATGTGGAAACAAATGCTATATGAACCATTGCTAATACGCTCATATGTATGCATTTTGTGACTGTATATTACAGCTATGTATTTTGTCTGTGAATATTGAAAATTGAATAAAGTTTAAAAAAGAACCTACAAGTCATTTTCCCAGTAGAAGCAGTCTTTAAGAACTGGTTCCAATTCTGACACTATTTCATCTTTTTTCTACCCTTATGTTTTCTTGTGCGTTCCTTGGAAAATACCATTACCTGGTAGTATAAGGGCCATACAGTTGGAGAAAGGTGGGGTTTGGTAAAAATAAAAATAGGATACTAACAACACTGGGTGAGGCTTGGTGACAGAAGCAATTAAGCTCCCCCTCCCCCAAAGGCCAGCGTACTTTCAGGAGGGTCATCCAGCAGTCAGTGCTTTTCTCCATAAATAAAAAGTGAAAGGGATGAAGCAGCAGGGTAATCAGTTACTCTTTAGGCATCTGCTGGTCTAAGAAATATCTCGCCACCACTGGCCTAGAAAACAAAATAGTGAGCCCTATTTTTGGAACTGAAGCATGGCAGAGAAATTCAGCGTGAAGTCGATTTTTCTCTCTTGGAGTAGGTCCATCATCAGATCAAAGTCATGCCTTTTTTTTTTTTTGGCACACAGAGGGAGTAATCCTGATACAAATAGAGGTGAGTCCCATCAGACAGCCAATGCTTCTTCATCTTCTCTGTTCCCAGCAACTTCTGCTCGTCTACAGCGGCATGTAATTTCATGATCACCTGCAGAGTTCTCCATCAGGTGGAGGGCCAGGACTCCATGGGCTTGATTCAACTTCATGTGGCCTCCTCTGCACTGCAGCTCTAAAGCTTGTGCAGCCAAAGTATAAAAAAAGCCAACTGGATCTTCCCTTTCATGGCCCTCTGAAGAGACATCCACTGGTTGTTTCACCTGCTAACATTTTCCTGATAGCCTAACTGCTCCTGCAGATCTTCTAACTCATTTTCCAGGTACCCGACTCATTCAGGCAGTCTTTCTATTCAGTCTTCAAGTCCGATACGAGGTGTGCAGCCGACAAGAGGTGAGTAGCATACCCTTTGGGTTGCTCCATTAAAGCTTCAAGTTTAGTTGCCCGATCATCCAGTTTGGGTGAGACTGCAGCTAGGACTTGCTGCGAGATCATAGTGCCAAGTGCCACCACTCCCTCCTCTGTTGCCACTTGGCCAGCATGGGCTATCTCGGTCCCTGCCTGGGACATATTCTTGGCATCTTTTTTTGTCCTCGTTGTCTAGCTGATATCTTAAGTTATTCTTCCATTTCCAGAATCAGTTACCTGTCCCCCTAAGTTTCTGTAGCCCAAAAGTTTTCAAATGTGCAATATAAAGTGGATTTTAAAGATTTACTTGCATTTTTAGTGTCAAGCTTATGGCACACACACTCACCGCTCTGCTACTCATGAGTGCCCCCCCTGTAATTTAATAATACAGTGTACCCTAATCAAGTGAAGGAAATATCCACAACATATTGGTGAACTATTGCTATCTGTGAATACCCGTCTAGTTAAGAAACAAACAAACAAAAAAAAAAAACACTAATTTAAAATACTGACTCAGTGGTGAGTAAATCTTCACTCCGTTTTGTTTTTCTGTTTACAAACCGTAAAGACAATCTCCTGTGTTTTCTGTATTACTCTGTACATGTAGCACAAAGAAAGAGACAATCTCAGTATGTAGTTAGGGGATTCATCCTTGTATTGTGACTGGCTATCCAAACATTTCACAGTAGACTTGCTTATTCATAAGTTGGTCCTAAAATAATTAATAATTAAAAGAATATATATATATATTTAAAGTTCAATAAATAGAAATAATCAGTGAACTACTTGTTATTTCACATCATCAATTGCCTAATCTTCTAGATTTATTAATACCTGTAACTTACATGTTATCACATTAGCAATTTTTTTCAGTACTACTCTGACCTCTGTACAACCAGAATTTTCTCTCTGGTTTGATGCAAAAAAAAAAAAAAAAAAAAAAAAAAAAAGTACTGTAATGGTACAGTGGAAGGTTACAAAATATGAAAACTGAAATTTAGCAGTCAGCTTCACTGGTCAGGCAAACCAGTGATTCTTTTAACAGGAGAGCTTAACTATTCAAGTAGTTGTGAGTACAAATCTCACATGATGTCTTTCAACTTCAAGATATTCCCTAGTGTTTCAAATTCCCATTTTTTGATGCACCCTAAAATGTTTTTAAGGTCGGGTACTGGCACAAGTACATTCTGAAATATATAGAAGCGTTATTAGAATAATGACTTACTGGCCAGGTGGTGCGGTGGGTGGAGGCACTGGACGCCACACCTCGCTCCACGCTGGTGACCCATGTTCGGGAATGAGCATAATAAGTCACTGGGGGTCGGACGGGGAGTCAGAGGATTGAGCATCCAGAGGACTGCTCTTATGTCCCAGGGAGGGAGGGAGGGAGGACTGTGTGTTTCACCAAATGACTGCCACCAGGTGGAGGCCTGGGGCACTGCAGGTTGGGATCAGCAGAAGAAGGATGTGCCTGCCTCCACACATGCATGCTGATGAGTACACCCCAGAAAATGGATGGGAGGAGAATGGTGGCAGGACGGGTGCAAATGAAGCCTGCCTGTTCATGTTTCTACGACCCCCCTCATCCGCTGCATCACCAGGAGCTGGGACTAAAGACTGAATTTTTACTTGGGGGGGAGGGGGTTGGCCTTCCCCCTCCTGACCCTGCCATGGTGGGGAATCAATGGGGGTATTCTGGCCTGCAGATAAGTCCTGGGGAGGTGCAGGATGGTGGGGATTGGTGGGGCAGAGCTGAGGGAAGCCCAGCATGTCCTGGTGACAGGAGGATAAACAGAGTGTGGAGAGAAAAAAATAAAGAATAATGTCATGTCCAGCTAAGAATATATACAGGATGGTGCAGAAATTAGCTCTCACAATTGCTGCCACTGGCATAATTCAAGATGCTTTTCATACATATCTGTCTCTCTTTGGTTACTCGGTTTCATTTACATAAATGTCCCTGTCATTCTGCATGTACTTGTGAATTCTTTGAATAGCTTTTTAGCAAGTTTTATTTTTTATTGGAATTTTCAATTATATTTGTCCTGAGCTGACCACATCTGAAACTGCAACTATGAAAGCATGTACAACCAAAAGAAGTGTGGTAACCCCTATATTTCTTTATTTTGCTATATTCACAACAATATTCTACACTTTTCTGACAATGATATGGGACCGAAATGGTTTTATGCATAAAAACATACAAATATTTCCCTAATTTTTGGGAATATTAGTTCAAGTGGGTGTTATAGTATTGGTAACTTACCCTTTAGTCTTGCATTTGTATGAAAAAAGGAAGCAAACATCATGACAAATGATGTGTCCTTGTTTTACTTTTTTTTTTTTTTTTTCTTCTTCACACTCATGTTGACACCCAAAACATTGTTGTTTTAACTACATAAAAAACTGTTTGACCCCTTACGGATTTTTTTCCATACAGAGGGATTAAGTCTCATCATGTAACTTTACAACAAGCATGGCAACCCATGTTTCTTCTTGTGGATCTTAAATATTTAGATGACCATCACATGTGTGTGTATAATATTTTATCTATCTATATATATATATATATATATATATATATATATATATATATATATATATATATATATAGAGAGAGAGATACACAGACACACACACACACACACACACACAATGGACTAGATTCTCAATGGTTGGCGCAGGGCTTTCACAAGCTCTGCGGCCAACCATGCAACTGCCCTGAATACTCTGGCGCACGCTGCACCCGATTCTGGCAGGTTGTGCGCCTTGAGACACTACACCCTTTTTATGATGGTTTGCGCCAAAGACTTGGCATATACCCTGTGAAAAGGCCAAGGAAGTTAGACCAGCAAATGCTGGTCTGACTCACCACATGTGGTGCATGGAGGGTTTAGGGATCAAGAATCTTGTCTGGCTGTGACTGTGGCGCATGCTGTGCCTTGCTCTATTGGGTTGGGCTCACATCATCTTGCGCCATACCATTCCCAGTGAAAAGAGAGCCCTATACAGTGAAGTCCGCTAGGATCAAGCTGTATATCAATATAGATACAGTTTATAGATATATCAATATATTATACAGGTGCAGTAGCACCTGTATATTAGAGTTGAGTAAGCACTTTAATGTTAATCTCCCATTTTTTGGCACCTTAATAACTTAGTCCCACTCAACCGACTTGTACGAAAGTTAGAATGCACAGTGATAGTCCCAGGATCTCTGGATCCAGAAAATAGAGTGGCAGTCGATTTACGGGGGGGCATAGCTACATAGTGGCAAAACACACACAAAAAAAAAAAAAAAAAATCACTGAAATGAAGTATTTTTGCCCAATGGTAACTAAAAACTAGGAGGATTTGAAGCCTGAAACTTGTTCGTTTGATAGAGCTTGGCCCAAGGTGTGTGTTGTTGTTTTTATCTCACAAACTGCTGTTTTTTAAATCCTGGCCAACATGTGATTTTTCACTTCTGCTGCAAAATTACACTTTGCCCAGTATATTATTAACCCTTAGGCTGCTGACAGAATTAGAATGTATAGAATTTCTGGACTGATGCATCAGTCAGCAGCACAACAAGGGTTTTATTTAGTTGTTTAACCAGGAGTAGCACACTAAGCTGAAAGCTTTTTTTTTTTTTTTTTTTTATTAAAACAGGTGTGACCTGGGAGCACAGGGAAGTTAAGTGATGTGCTCAGGGCCACACAGTATGCAAGTGGAAGCTATGGGATTCAAACCCAGGTCTGGTCTGCTGGATGTCACCAGATTTGAGGCTCAGAGCCTTAAACCACTGCACTATACTGCCTCCCTGTCATGACCCTGACACCAGTCATGTTTAGAAGGAGGACTCATAAAAAGACTGTTGAAATTCTGGTGTCAAAAAGTCACATGCACACAAAAAAAAAATCATTATGAAGTAATGTTGTTTGCAGGGATGTCCCTTGGCCTAGTGGGGACCACATTATCTTCACGTGCCAGTGACCCGAGTTCAGGTGTGAGCACAGTGAGCTGACCTAATGGGCCAAGGATGGGGGTGATGGTGCTGCAGTGTGCAGCACCGATCCCAGCTTGTGGAGGGATGAGGCAGTGTTCTGGCACACACATAAAACCTTGTGGTGGGCAGGGAGCCTTCCCTCACAAGGTGTTGAGCCCTTAAGGACTCAAACTGGGACAGGACTATCTCCTGTATTCTATTCATTTCATTTTGTGCAAATGAGGATATGGTTCCACTATCAGAAAAAAGAAGGGAAATTAATTACAAAAAACTACATTATCCAGACATTAAGGTTGAAGAATGCAAAGTGCACAAAGTAAGGAAATGAAAAATGTTAGGGTTTTGGGTCTCCAAAGCATTGGCAAACCAGTGGTGGGGTCTTCCTTAAGGTTGGAGACCCTATTACCCACCCCCTCACTCTACTGCCTGTAGCCTCCTGTCCAAAGCACAAGGTACAGCTCCAAGCTAGTGCCTCATAGTGATATACTCTTCAAAAGGTAGAGATGTGTGTCTCACCACGTGTTGCCAACAGAATGTGTTGTTGCTTTCCTCATTACAGGGCCCTGTGTGAAGAAAAGGGATAATATCTGACCTTGTTTGCTCAGGGGAGGGGGTGGGTATTAGGGTTGATAACCCCAAGGAAGATCCCACTGATTCACCAATACTCTGGAGACCCAAACCCCCAAAGTTTTCGTTTCCCTACTTGGTGCACTTTGTGTCCTTCAACCCTAATGTCTGCATTAATGTAGTTTTTTTTACAATCTATTATAGGGGCACATTAGCGCCCTCTATAGTTAAGAGTTGAGTAGGCTGTTTAATGTTAACCCCAATTTCTGCGCCTTAATAACTTTGGAATTGTTTGATGAAATAGCAAAAAATGTGGCATGTGTGGTTAGGCTGCCAGAGTCTCAAAACTTGAAAAGTTTTGTAATGGAATCTTGTTTGGTCTTCGAGATACAGAACACTTACAAAAAATACATTTGGTTTCCCTATACTTAACATTAGGTGTTTTTTGCCCTCACCCTACAGCCTAGATGGCATGGAATGTTCAGGGTTGAAGGGACCCAAGCCAAGGGTGTGCCTTTCAAAGAGGTTTTGTGAAAAAATACTATATGGTTCCATAGTTACGATTTTTGAGTTGACCCAAAAATGCAAATGTAAAAAAAAAAAAAAAAAAAAAGTGTGCTTATTTTCATGTTTTTCCTGTCATGCAGAAAAAACAAATTATGAGCAAGATGGCCAACATTTTTGTCTTTTTAAACTCACAAACATTGAAAATATATAAAAATGATCAAATCAAAACAAAACAAACAAAAAAAAAACAACACCTGAATGTAGGCAAACAGCACCTGTTTAGCTAGACTCTGCCATTTGTTTTTTTAAAAACTTGCCAGGAATACCTTTTTTGGACAGGCCAAAATCCAGGGTGCCCAGCTTACCGAGGAGAGCCATTTACCCACGTTCTCTGTGTGAGAACAGTGAGACTTTCAGGAGTTCTGCAGCTGAAGCTGTAAGTTGTGCTGCAGGCTACAGTAAAAGCAGTGAGCTGCCGAACCCATTCTGTCTGCCTGTCTCTGTCTCTCTCTTTCTCTGTCTATCAAGTAGACTGAGGTGCCCACCCCCAGTACTTCTTTATTCCCTCTCCCCTTCAGGTTGCCCATTCAAAATATTTATATATCTTTTATTTAAGTTTGACAATATATAAGCGGACCAGAGTGCCCACTTCTGGTACTGCTTCTCTTGACCCCCACCCCTCCAGTTTGTTCTCCCTATTCCTACTAAATATGTGTTGACACTGGGGAGCCAAAGAGTGGCTCAACACTTGGGTGGCCAATCCCTACTGTCCAAATGTCCCCTGTAATAAAGGAAACCAGCCATTTTTTTTTTTTTAACTCTTGTAAAAAAAAAAAAAAAAAAAAAAAAAAGAAAATGGTCCCAGACCATTCTCACTGCTCACATCCCCCACCCAATATACCCTGACCTCCCACTCAGCACCCACCACCACACTCCCGCACACACCCTTACTCACCTAAACATGTTCCATGGTGTAAATCCATTCTTCGATCAAAAGACACGTCTTGCTGCTGGAACAGATGACTTCACTCTCCTCGCCAATTTTACTGCCTGTATGAATACGCACAGGACAACTTTGTAGACAGGCCATATTTTGGAACCAAAGTTTTATCCTGTTTAAAAATAAAATGTTAACTAATTATCTGAGAAACGAAGGTAAATGCGGTTCAATATATTTAATGAGGTTTTGAACTTTGATGCATAAGTTTGTAATTTTTGCATATTTTAACTCCAAATTTTCAACATGGCCTTTTTGGGATCCCACCTCATGACCAATGGTGATGGAATTATACAAATCAGGCCCTAAAGGAGATTTTGCAATCATTTGGCCAAATCACCTTTTGGGTGGGATTTGAAAATTTTCACTGCCCTTATTCGTGGGACCAATTGCAGAAGCAAATCTCTACATAGGATCTGCTTGCTACTGAACAGCATGGCATTCGTAAGATATATAATACAACTACTGCTTTAACTGAATTAACCGAGGATCTGCATGGAGCCTTGGACAGGGGTGAATATGCTGGAGTGGTCTTCCTGGAACTATCAAAGGCCTTTGATCTTGTTGATCATAAATCATTGGTAATAAAACTCAGGGAGAGTTTATAGGACTGTCATCTGATTAAATGGCATGGTTCTCTGACTATTTGACTAATCGAACCCAAAGAGTAAAATGTAATCATTTATTTTCCTTCATCCTATCTTTGGAAACAGGGGTTCCACAGGAGTCCATTCTGGGACCCCTATTGTACAGTCTTATTTATACAGCATCTAATGTTGCCAAGTACTTCCAGACAATTTTATATGTTGCTGATACTGTTCTTTTCACTTCTGAGGTAAATTTTTAATAACATGAAGAGGTGTTTGCAATCTGATTTTAAGCTAATCTGGGATTGGTTTGAGCTAAATGGTTTGCTTATTACTCCAAAAAAGCCAAAGCTATGTTAATTGGGAGTCAGCATAATCTTAGTAGATGCTAACATTTGCCTGTTAATACTCCAAGTGGTGAGGCTATTGAACAAGTTCAATCGTTTAAATATCTGGGGGTCTTTTTAGACCACTTGTCTTTTACATGCCATGCTGACTATGTTGTAAAGAATAATAATAAACAGACTGGCCTTCTTTATCGAAATAAGAATAAATTTAATGAAGTTAAAAAGTTAAAAATGGTGAATGGCTTGATTCTTTCAATTGTTGATTATGGATTAGTTGTCTATTCAGCAGCTTGCAATACTATCTTGGAGAAAATTAAGATTGCTGTATATAATGCCTGTCAGGTTTGTACTAAATTGTAAAAGGGACAGTCACAGATGCTATTTATATACTGCTCTAAATTGGTTACTACTTCATTTTTGAATTGATTACAATCTCGCTATTATGTGTAAAAAGTCACTTCTGGGTCATACCCCAAGGTATGCTGATGCTGGTTCAACAATTTTACCGTCATCGACATTACAGCGACAGGTCGCTGTAATGTCGGCACGGGGTCAATGTCGGCACAGGACCCCGCACTGCTTTCTGGGGTCTTGCACTCCTCCCTGAATCAACTCCGATTCAGTGTTGATTGTTTTAGTTACATGGGGTGTGGGGGGGCAGAGCCCCTCTGCATGGGGGGGGGGTGTTCAGGTGGCAAAGCCCCCCGAAGAAAACAGTCTTCACGGAACCACTTTATGCTGACCGCAATTGCCGTCGACATAAAATTGGCACTGTAACATTGGTGGACAATGAATTTGACAAACCAGTGTTTTGGATGCATACCCCAATTGGGGTTCAATCACTCTCTAATCAATTCTTGAATAGGTTTCTTATAAATATGGCATGCCAAATACAGAACTTCAAGTTCCTACAGTAAAACTAACTTATGGCTAAGGTCCTTTTCTATTAGATCAGCAAAGGTCTGGAACTTGCTTCCATCTGAAATTTATGGTTTAAATACATTTAATGTTTTTAAAAATCATGTACTAAATCCGTTTACAAATAAGTTGGTATGCAATTATAAATGAAACTGTTTTATAGTAGTATGGTTTGGACTATTGTACTGTTTGTCTGTAAATGACAAGGACACCTTTGAAAAAGCATTTGTCAATACCGAATGTTTGCTTGCTGGTATTGGCATTGGTACTGCATGAGTTAGAGAGATGCATAATAGGAACGGCAGTCAAGTACTGAATCAACACCAACCCCCCCCCACCCTGCAGAGACGGACAGGCGTTGGGGTGTGCCTTTGGGTCATTGCCATAACGCTCATGCCATTCCACTTCACCCCACCCTGCAAAATCTGACAGGTGTCGCGGTGTGCTTTGGGGTCTTCAGCCCTTACACTCACCCCATTCCATAAGGAAATAAGCCGATATGCATACAGTATAGCAGAATGGGCCGAACGTTAGGGCCAAAGACCCCAAGGCACACCTCAATGCCTGTCAGTGGCTGCAGGGTGGGTGGGTGTAGGGTGGAACTGTGCAGGCATTATGGCCGAGACTCCTAAGCCACACCCCCGATGCCTGTCAGTCTGTACGGTGCTATCGTTGAAACCCAATGCCTTGGGCATTGTTGGTATTTTCGCTCCAAATTTTCAACATGGGCTTTTTGGGACCCCACCTCATGAACAGTGGCTCTATCATTTCTTTACTCAATCCCAAAAGGTGATTTCGCACAGCAAATGCGCCATGTGGTGCAATAGCTGCGAAAAGACATTTTGGGCAGGATGTGAAAAATGACATCTGTACTGTTCATGAGGAGGTATGAAAAAATGGCAATGATTAAAATCTGGAGTGAAAGTATGAAAAAGTGGTGAAGTTACGAGCATGCGTAGAAATTGCGTAACACACGCTTGTAACGCAGTCATTTTTTTGAATTTCTTCACCAGATTTTCAACGTGGCCTTTTTGGGACCTCTCCTCATGAACAGTGGCACTGTGATTTCATTAATCTGTCCCAAAAGTTGATTTCACACAGCGACTGCACCATTCTTCACCACAGGTGCAAAAACACGTTTCAGGCAGGATGCAAAAAATAACAGCTGTACTGTTCATAAGGAAGTATGAAAAAAATGGCAATTTTGGAAATTTGGAGTGAAAATACTAAAAATTGACGAAGTTACGAGCATGCGTACAAACTGCGCAGTCATTTTTTGGAGTTTTTTCACCAAACTTGCAACATAGGCTTTTGGGGATCCCACCTCATGAACAGTGGCATGGTCATTTCATTTATCAGTCCCGAAAGGTGATTCCACACAGCGACCACAAAATCAACTTTTGGGATTGAGAAACGAAATGACAGTGTCAGTGGTCATGAGGTGGGGTCCCAAGAACACCATGTTGAAAATTTGGGGCCAAAACTCAAAAAAAATGGCTGCGATATCAACCTAAGTTGAAACTCCTCCATTGACTCCTGTTATAGGGCTTACCATGATTTTCTTCAGTTTGTGGTTGGCTTTTGAAGAGTGCAGCTATGTTCCTGGTCCACAGAAGATCACAGTGTTGGACCTCCGGAGGCAAGTATGTGGTGTGGGGGGTACGGGGAGGTGGGGTGCACAGAGGAGGGTCGGAGGGGCCACCGGATGAATGGATGGTTCTTTTACAGGTTAAAAAAAAAAAAACAAAACACACACACACACACACACACACACACACACACACCCCACGTCGGGGATGGTTTTCTTCTTCTACAGGTGTAATTTTATGAAAAATAGATTTCAGCACACTGGGGTGCCAGACTAGTGGGGGGGGGGAAGCAATGCTGACCTGGGGATTGGGCATTCCGAGGTCGGCTGAAGAAAAAAATATGGGGGTGTGGGGGGCGCATCCGACACTAGGGGTGGGCATCCTGGTATCGGAAAAACATGTCATTTACTTTGGCACACTGGGGTGGTCTCCCAATGTGCCACAATAGTGGGGTGGCATGTTGACATGGAGATTGGGCACCCTGTTGTCGGCAAGCAGGAGCCACCAATTTTGCAAAGCCACGCAGCTCATTTTTTTTTTCACCGGGAAAGGCACACTGTGTAAGTCCAGCCATGCGCATTACTCTGCACTGTAATGCGCATGGCAGGAATGTTTCTGGTTGCTGGAATGGGGGGGTGAAGAGGTCAGCCGCTGCAATGATGAAACTGTCCGTGATTAGAGCGGCAGATTTCTTTCAAGTCCGGTGCTCGTTCTGAAACTGCCATTATCAGCAGCTTCCCTGTTGATTGCTGGCAGAGGGACACGCCCCTGAAAGCATTCGCTGAAACACTGCCACACCTCTACATTACTCTACTCTCTCAAAATGTTTGTGTGCTGCACCTGCAAGCAAATATAAAAATGGCTATTTTAACTCAAAGATTTTCTGAATACAATAAACTAAGCTAGACTAAAAGATGGGGGTCACAAAAAGACTGTTGAAAATCTGGGGTCAAAATATGTAAAAATGACTAAGCTGTGAGCATACTTTGCAGTTTTTCTACACTCACTCATAACTTTGGTAATTTTAAATATTTTGCCCCCAAAATTTCAACATAGCCATTTTTTCACTCCATTTCACAAACGTGACAGCTGTCATTTTTCAAATCCTGGCCAAAATGTGTTTTCGCACCTGTGGTGTGGAATGATGTTTTGGTGGTGCACAATGATGTTCTGATGGGGATTTGAACATTTTTACCTATCGTATTTATGAAGTGGGGCAAGAAGACTATGCTAAAAATCTGTTGTACAAACATGGTAAAATGCCCAGGCTATGAGTGAACATTGCAGTATTTCAATGTTCATGCATAACGTTGCTAATTTTCAATATTTTGACTCCAGACTTTCAACATAGCCATTTTTCCACTCAACCTCATAAACATGACATATGGTATGTTTTTTTACTCCTGGATGAGGTGCGTTTCTGCACTTCTGGTACAAAATAATGTTTTGGCCAATATACTATCAATGCTACATGTCATATTTATAACGGCAGTCATGAAATTACTGTCTTGAAGATCTTGGGTCAAAATAAAAAAAAAAAAAGACATCTATATCTATAATTGTTAAGAAACTGTGTGTGAAGTGTCAGTCTTGATCCCAGAAAGTATGGTTTGTGATCCCCTGCCGGTGAGCTGATTTGGGGGAAGTTTGGTGACCCAGCTGGATAAGGTGAGGGTGGGGGTGGGGTGCTGCTGTCATGCAACACCCCCCCCACCCCAGTCAGGGAATGCAAGCTGCAGGGTTGTTCACACGGGCCCGGGTACCATACAGTGAAGAGAACTATCCGCACTCACTCTTTACACATTCACTCTTTGTTCTTTCAGACCTCTTCAGATCTGAAAGAACAAAGAGCGAATGTGTAAAAGAGTGAATGTGAACAGTTGTCTTCACAATACGGCACCTGGGCCTGTGCGCAGAACCCTGCAGCTTGCATTCCCTGGCTGGGGGTTGGGGGAGATGTGCCAGGCCCTGCAGTTCTTTAGGAGGAGTCTTCCCATGCTACATCTGCACCTGTTCACACAGGAGAGTACAATTCCACTATCTCAAAAAGAAAGGAAATTCTTTGCAAAAAGCTTTGTTAATAAACCAGTTAGGCTAACTTAACACCACAAAAGTAGGGAAATGTGGCAATAGGGTTTCCAACCCTAACTCCCCACCCCCCAAGCAGCAAAAGGGGGAAAAAAAAACAAAAAAAAAAAAACACAGAGTTTTGGATCTCCAGAGTCTTAGAGAATCAGTGGTGGGGTCTTCCTTGGGGTGGTGACCCAGATCCCTAAAAATGGACCAGTCAAAACACATCTTACTCCCCAGAGCTGTCAGAGCCTCCCTAATATGGTGGATGAAATGATGGACTGATAAGAGGTACATCCATAGGTATCAACTATGACATCACCATCGACACAGATAACAGTCTCTCGGGCTGAGGAGCAGCAATGGGCAACAAAATCACGCAAATCACAGTCCTGTATGCCCCTCAATGTCCTGGAAATGAAGGGAGTCTGGCACTAATCCATTTTGCTAAGCAAATTCAGGACAGGTTAGTGATAAGATTAGACATCAGGGACACGGTGGCCTATATCACAAAGTGTGGTAGCACAAAAAGTCAAAGGTTTATCAGGGAAGCATCAAAGTTTCTGAAGTGGGCACAAACAAACCAGGTAGCCATATCCATGATCCATCTCATGGAAAAACTAGATTCACAGAGTGATCTCAGTTCTGCTCAGCCCAGCAGTAGGTTCACAGCACGGCTTTTCAAAATGGGGAGTTTGCTTACATTATTTAAACCTGATAAAAATGATGTAAATGGCAAAACTTATGGCAAACAATACTGTATTCTAAAATGTGTGCTCATAAACTAAGTCACCATAATCTCAGATCGCGATTAAACAAAAAAGGGTTTAGGTGTCCTTTAAAAAGTTTGACAGTGTGAAAGCTCTCGGGGTAATTGGTAATGATCTTAAATTTGGCAGACACTGCAGGTGTTTAAAACAGCCAATAGGGTTCTGGGTTGCATAAAGTGAGTGTTCATAAACAGAACTCTACATTGTATAATCCCACTTTTATAGATCTTATTTAAGGCTACATCTCAACTACAGTTCCCGACTTTGGAGCCCATATCTTAGAAGGGATATTGATAACTTCAAGAGGATCAAACATAGGGCAACCAAAACTGGTAACAAGAATTGATCTTATGAAGATGGGCTCAGTATTCTGGAACTATGTAGTCTGGGGGAGGACTCAGGAGATCTGCTTCAGATGTACAAGATCATAAATGATGAGAAATAAAGATCAGAAATAGGAATAAAATTCCAGCAAAAGGAAATCACTTTGTGATCACACGACAAACAAACGTTAGACAATAGCATCATAAATGCCTGAAGGTGGTCATACACATAGATAGCAGGGAGATGGTGGAATATCTTGCCTAAGGAGTTTGATTTCAGGATAATGAATCTCAGTTTTTAAGACTAAACTTGATAAATACCTTCTTGAAGAAGATGGGGCAAAATGGCCCCACTAGTGCAGGGGTCAGACTAGATGGGTTTGCCGCCTACTTCAAACTTAACAGTAACTGTTATACAACAACAAAGTAATTCTGTGTTAGCTATGTGGCATAGAGGGAACAATTTTTTTAGTATGTTATTGTACAATTTATTTACCCAGGATAGCCAAGCAGAGATACAACATTTAGTTTTTCAGTGGGATCCAAACTTCTTTCCAGTTTTATAGCTCGGAAGAGTGAACACACATGTGGCTTGGTCATGGTCACATGAGTCAGTGGATTTAGTGGTATTTAAACCCAAGAGCTCCTGGTTTGCAGTTACCTGCTTTACCACACTGCCTCCCACTGTTGAAGATGCCTTATCACACCTGATGAATGATCCATTCTACAGTTTAAGACTTACAACTTCTTTCATTAAGACCTCATCACATCAGATTCTGATGTCAAATGCACAGGATTAGGACTTCAAAGCAGAAACAGATAACAAAAAGATTCTGTTTTCATGCAAATGTAGTTAGCAAAAGCATGGAATGTCACAATTGTTTTAAACATTACAAGATTTGAGTCCTACCCACACCAGCTGTAATTTGTTTTGCAGTTAAACAGAGGATATGAGACAGCCTGATTTAAGATAACATTTTTATCTTCATAAGACAGTACTGATCTATTGATCTCAGCCCTCGCTGAGCCCGTGGCAAAGCCACGAGTGAGATAGCAATGGATCAATACCCTCAAATGAAGATAGAAACATAGAAATTGATGGCTGATAAGGACCGCAAGGCCCATCCAGTCTGCCCATTTCTTTTTCTACCTTATAAATGTGCCATCGTCCTTTGCTGTCAGTGGCCTATCTAGTCATACTCATCTGTATTGCTCCCTTATGCCTATTCCATGCCTGTTTAAAGCCCTGCACTGTATTCATAGCCACCACTTCCTGAGGTAGGCCGTTCCATGCATCCACCACCCTTTCTGTGAAAAAGAACTTCCTCACATTACCCCTTAATCGGCCTCGCTCTAATCTCATGCTGTGTCCTCTTGTCCTATTTTGCTTATATTGAAACATGTTAGACTCTTTCACCTTGTTAATGCCCTTAAGGTGTTTGAATGTTTCGATCATATCACCTCTCTCCCTCCTTTGCTCTAGGGTATACATATTGAGCTCCGTTAATCTGTTCTCATATGTCTTCTGATGCAGTCCCTGCACCATTTTGGTTGCCCTTCTCTGGACTGCCTCAATTTGGTTAATGTCCTTGTGAAGGTGTGGCCTCCAGTACTGCAGCAGTACTCCAGATGAGACCTAACCAGTGTCTTCTAAAGAGGATTATACCTCCCTCTTACGACTTGTGATACCCCTACTAATACACCCTAACATCCCCCTAGCCTTACCTACTGCTTTAGGGGTCTGCTTGGATGATTTCAGGTCATCGGTGATGATGATGTCCAAGTCTCTTTCTTCCTTTGTAACTGCCAGCAACTCCCCTCCCAGCCTATAGGTGGCTTCAGGGTTTCTCTTCCCTATGTGCATGATCTTGCACTTCTTTGCATTAAATCCCAGTTGCCACTCTTCCGACCATTTTGCTAGTTTATCCAGATCTCTTCTCATATATAAGAATGATATATTAAGTTAGGCATGTCATACTCGGTTTATAAAAAAGGTGTTTACGTGGTTGTGATAGAAATGGTACAAAAAGATATAACAGAAATAAACATGTTTCATTAGTACGAGTGCAGTCAAAAATGAATGGCATCTCACATGTGAGAACAAATACAGGACCAGAGCATGCTTAGTGTGATCAAAATGAGTGACCTAAATTTCTAAAAATGCTCAATGACCAACTGAGTCATGGAAATATAGAATTTGCCTGCAGAAAAAGACCACTTGGCCCACTCAGCCTGCCCTGATAGTCCCGGTCTAGTATGTCTCAGTAGACTAACTGGATATCTGGAGACTCTTCCCTTCTCCCTGATTATTTACCAGTATTTACCCATGTCTATCTCATGAATGATTGAAGCTCCTTAAAACTTAATTTATTTTGACCATGTTGCCAAAAAAAAAAAAAACAGGTTTAGCTTGGCTAAGTTATTTTCACACCTGTTGTATACATAGAGGATACGCAAAAGGATGACTATTAATATGCAATTTATCTTCAAATAAGAGTGGGCAGGACCATAACTCAGGGTGGCAGAGCCACAGTGAGTTCTGAAAGTCCTACTCACTTTCAAGTGTTAATAAATCACCTATTTTGAGTCAGACTATTATATATTTGTTATGTACAAACAGTCATTTACATGTTACAGCATTTAAATCTACAGTATGGTTCAAAATTTTTCTATGTTTCTTTGATTTGAAATGGACACTATCCTGGGACTTTTTTTATGTGTAAAAACCAGAAACAGGGAGCTCCCTTACCTCACAGTGACCTCTTTCATGATGTTTGCTAAATTTTTCAAGTAACCCCCAAAGGAAGTGAAAGGAATGTAATTTGCCTCCAAGAGGCTGGCCGCATGATCCCTTTCCACTTTCTGACTCTCTGACCCACCCCATGCACCAACGTCATGGGACATCTTTAAAGCAGAGTGTAGTGCAAGCTCCATTTACTTGAATGGAGTGTCTTTTTCAAAGGTGAGTTTTCCCCTCTATTTAAAATTGATATTTGGTATACCTATTGATGCCTGGTTCAACTAACAAGTCCCTTGTTATTATAAGAAAGGCGTTCTTTGAAACCTGGCTTCAGTGCTGCACTAGGCATTGTGATGTCATCAGCACTGTCAAAGCTGCTCTCTGATGAGTTCAGCATTCCACTGTGATGTCAGTAACCTTAGAAATATCCATTGTGACAACAGCAACAGCATATTGTTGCTATATTGCTGTTACAGATGTCACTAGCCAAAATATATTTTATCTTTATGTTATTTTTACTTCCAACCATGTTGTGTGTGTGTGTAATATATATATATATATATATATATATATACATATATATATATATATATATATATATATATGAATGAGAGAGAGAGAGAGAGAGACCTATAATACTTGATGACAAAGAACACATTCTTGTTCTGGGTCCATGTGATGTTTTGGAATTACTGACAAAAAAAAAAAAAAAAAAAACTGTAGGAAGAGTTCTTACAAAGGGAACAGCTCACAAATGTTAAGAGATTCTCATTTTTAATGAAGAGGTAAAAATCTGACCAGAATATTAGAGCCACTCTTTTTTTTTTTTTTTTTTTAATATTGTGCTGACAAAAGAAAATTCACTGGCTGCCAGCTGGTTCTTATAAATGTACAACATGTGTTAATGGCTGGAAGCAGCTCCTTCTAAAAATTTCATCTCAGTGCAGGCTAGGTTTAATTGTATCATTTTTTCTGTTCATTTGTCTTTGTCCCCGATAATACAGTTAACCAATAATGTGATCCTGTATATACTTGAAATTTGGCTGTCACGAGAACTGAGAAGGTGTTCTTTCCCTTTTTATTCAGTTTAATCATGGTAAAAGGATGAGACTTAGGAAATCTAAGCAGGGCTAATAAATTAGAAAAGCAAGTACATAGGTGTGAAGAACAGCTACAAGTCCACTACATGTTAAAAAAAAAAAAACAAACAAACAAGTATTTATGGAACTTTTTGTACAGATTTTATAGCTGCCTCTTGCTGGTTCCAATTTTTTTGTTTATAGAAATTGTCTTTAGTCAGAATATGGAGACCTTTAAGTATTCCAACAGCGATGACCCCTGGGACTAACTAAATGCTAGGTTTGCATTTCACGTGCTCATTGAGGTGAGAGAATGCTGGTGGTGACTCGATCATTCTCACTCCATTTGTAAAGCCCCTTGGTATAGTACTAAATAACACCACTGAATGCAAGCTCAACAGTTGTGCTATAGAAAGCAAATAAACAGTATCTGGATGCCCGGTTTTGAAACTATGTCAGCAATCCCGTTTTTAAAATGGGATGCATTAACTGGCGTCTTTAGCTTGAAAACCCTTTCACACACTGCATATATTTAGCCTTGAATCATGTGATGTTTTATACAAGACACATGACAGCAAACTATATAGGGTACTGTACTGCTCTTTGTCTTCAGGTCTTACTGCCTTTATCACTGTAACCTAAGGAGGCCCCCCCCCCACCACTGAGACAGTTTAAAAAAAATGTAATAAAGTATTTAGACATAATTCAGCTTATAGTTCATATTTGTGCTGTAATTCTCACCTTCATTCCTTTACTACTATAAAGGTTTGCATGAAAACAGGATATCAGCACTATCTGCTCTGGTTGCTTGTGTTCACCTGCTACCACAATTCTGTTTTATGACATCACAATCTGTTGCTGTGGAAATAATGACAATGTCATAAGTAGGGGATTATGACAGCAGGTGCAGACAAGCCGCCCGAGCAGATAAAGTCTAGGAGACAATGACCTAGTTTATATGCACCTTTCCTCAGTAATAAAGAAAAGGGGAGAAATGTATGGAATAAAACTAAATTGGATCTAAATTTTACATTTTTCAACATTCTTCCTGATGGTGTCAGGGGCTCTTTAAAGTGCAACTCTGCACTTCATTATGTGCTTTTTATAATAAAATATTTCAGCCACTACAATTTACTAGAGAATACTTTTTTTTTTTTTTTTTTACATTTTTAATGTTTCTTTACATGGTTCACAGCACATGTTGGTAGCCCATCTAAAATGTCTGTATAGAAAACATTTGAAAATATTTGCCTCCCCTTTTAACCTCATAGTGCTTTTGTTTACGACATCACAGTGCTCACCATGACAACAGACGGTGATGTCACAAACAGCAATTGTATCGTTGGCAGGAAAGAGTGGAATACATTTTGAAAGACTGAAATAATTCTGCATTATCTAGCATATTTAGTAGACCAACAATAGGGAAAGTATAAAAAAAAAAACAAAAAAAAAAAACAAAACAGAAAACAATAATCTTAAAGCATAATTAATGGGTGGTAAGTCTAGTGTTAAGCTTTTTATTATACTAGAGAGCTGTTCTTTAAGGATGATCAATTAATCACCTTGTGATCCAGGGTTGGACTGTGGCCCTGGGAGCCCATCTGGCAAGTTCATACTGGGGGCCCACCAGGAAAATCAATAGTGGGGGTTTAGAAGTGACACACTCTTATCAATTGTCCTCTTTAGTTTGGTATACTGGCTCTGTATTTGCAGTTTATATTTATATGCAATGACCGGAAATACCATTTTAATTAGAAAATGGGATTACAAAAAGATTTTCACAGTTTGAAAGGTAGGAAAATGCCCTACTGAAGGGAGGGAGACGCACGGAAAGTTTTAGGTAGGTGGGCCAGTCACTGTTGTGACCCCCCCCCCAATATGAAAGCAAGTCATCCAGCAGTTCTGATAACCGCCTCTTGGCAAGATAAATGTATGCAATAAGGTGTTCAGGCACCCCAGTCACATTTGGGACTTTTCAATGGATTAAGCACTGAGCACTTGTGAGATCAGATTGATATGCTCATTATCAACACCTACTTGCCTTGCCAGCTCAGCGCCCCCACCCCCCACCCCAATGAACTCCACAGCTTTTCCATAGGCCCCAGGGGTGACCGTCAGGAAACACTTTCATTAGTCAGCTATCCTGCTGCAGGCTGCACTTGCACAAACCATTCTCGCCTTATATAATGGGTTTAAATTAAATAACCTCTGTCACCCTGTCAGATTTCTTCACCGACTCATTTAGAGTGGATCTCAGCAGAGGCCCTCTGAGCTATTTTTTAATATGTATGTAGTTTCTCTAAAAGGTGGTGGTAGGGACACTTATTTTATTTAGGTTATTTGCTTAATTGTTACCCCCTCCCCACACACGTTTTTAATTAAAGTCGCATCAAGAAGGGGCCGGTAGGTGCCCCTCCCCTTTAAATGAGACAGGATGCTGCCATTCATAAAATAATTTGTGTAAAATTCAGATTGCTGCGTCATGGGTTTAACAAGGTAAGATGAAAATATTTCGTTACTCCTTCAAAAAAGCCAACAGTCTATATGCTGCAACCTCGTCACTGTTTATTGCAATTCTGTACCTCACTTACAGCACTCTTAGAAATACCGTAGTTGTATTCATCACACAAAAAAATGCGAATTGCAAAGGTAAACGCTGATGCATAAGGTTAACAAGCGTTAAAATTACATTCAGTTAACGAGCTCAGATTAAAAGCTATATTGATACGATTGCTTTCTGTGCCAAGGGAATGAAAAATACGAGATGTTTAAACAGTATTACATACAAAATTGTTGATTTACCACAGGAATCGGAGGATACATACAGAAATAAAACAAACGGATCCTAGTAATACGCTATGGGGCTGTTATCTGGATGTGGCAAATGTTCTTTTTAACAGCATGAAAATGGAGATCAGAAGCTTAAAAGACTGCCTGCCATGCCAGCAATGTTAGATTTGGAAGCAATGGACACAAAACTAAAAAAAATTACATTCAGCAAAGCTTAAAGCAGCGATGCGAGGGTAGCGATGAAGTGTCCACGTCCTTACCGTGCTGTGTCTGGCAGGCAGTCCGTCTGAGACAGCCCTCAGTCCGCTAGACCCCGGGAGCTTGTTGTGTCCCACAGAGCCTGTCCTCCTTGTGTGGTGATCAGAGCTGCCAACCCGATATATAATAAAGGCAGACTAGAAAGAGCTCCCAGGGCGAGAAGCGGCAGGTCTTTAGCATGCTCCCTGCGTTTCCAAGCGCTGCATCTGCAACACAGAGACAGGGGAGAAAAATGTCCCCAAAATAGCTCAGGCTCTGCCAAATGACTTGCTGAAACCTGAGAAAGAATTGCTGAATTTAAAGATCTGGGTCGCTCTGTGTAGCTGCGATTAAAGTGAGAAATAGCTGGCTTGAACTTGGGCTCCGCTGACCACGTGTTACGGACTGACACGCCGGGTCACCCCTGTGAGGGAAGGGCGGGATTTGACCTCTCTCCGGCCGGGGAAGGAGGGAAGCCGAGCCGGCGTCTTTTTCTGCTGCTGGAGGTCGCGCAGCGTGGGTGCTGTTTGTGACGCAACTGGTAATCGCGGAGGCCTGTGTGTTATCCCGATACCAACTATGTCATACATCGGTGTAGGACGACATACTCCATAGTGTACATTTTTTATTGGCAAAAAGCAGGCTCTGCAGTTATGCCACTGTTCCTCGAAACATTACACAGAACTAACTGATCATTTCTGTAATTTTATTCCTGGCTGTCAAAACTAGAACGGTTGGCCAGTGATGTCGTACTTGCATCCTAGGGGCCCAACAACATTATGGGCTCTGGGGTGGTATGTGGGTGTCTCGGGGAGCAATGTATGGTAACTGTATTTACCAGTGTATGGGCGGGATAGCAACAAGTGACATGGTGTAGGAAAGTTGTGTTTATTTTGCTAGATGGGGCAACAATCATGGTCCAGATACATGTATTTTTATTGCCTGACTACACCCGTGATGTCAAAACATATAAAATATTTTTAATGACAGACATTATCAGAGTCTGTGGGCATTCTTTCAGGTAACCTGTACTGTCAGGGGAGGGCATAGGCCTGGCGTACTGCTTCTAGTTATTTTTAATAACTGAGGTAATAGATGTTAGGAAAAAGAAAACCCAGCGGCCCAGATATTCAGAATTGCGCTAAAGTCCAGCGCAAGTCTGGCGCAGCGCAAATCCGCTGCAACCTGGCACAACAGGAGCCATATTCAGAGGCGTATGCCGCAGTGCATCAGTGCAACCCGGCTGAATATGGCACAGTTGCGTCATGGCGCAACCAGGCTTGTGCTGTGGTGCAAACACAGTTGCACCATGGCGCAGACAGAGAAGCCCCAGCGCAACTGTGGCAGCAGAGCAGCATAGCAATGGGGGGCAGCATAGCAATGGGGGCGACAAGGAGCCCCCAAGGCAGCATCATGCCTCCTGACCACAGCAGTCACACCCAGGACAAGGCAGCCAAGCACGCACATATGCCACACAGCAGGCACGGAACGTGTCGGGAGGCACGGAACACGGCAGACAACATGGGACAGGTGGCACAATGCCAAGCAGGGGCCCCAACACAGTGTGTGCCCAGTATACGATCAAAGACCATGACCGTGTGCCAGCACCATGCACACACCTGACACACACCCCTGGCAGCCGCCCCATGGGCACCCAAAGGCACAGCCACCGACTGAGGGAAAGGACACCACCACAGTGGGACACACCACAGCACACAGCAGTGAACCACAGAAGCACAACATGCACCCCGACACATGCACACCACACCACCACAGTCACTGGTCGACTGCAGCATGGCTCCTCGCGCCACCTGCAAAGCAGACACTGGCACAGGAAGGTAAGTCAAAAAATATATATTGTAGGAAAACTGTGTACAGCAACAAGAGGGTGGGAAAGGACAGGAAAGCGAGGGAAGGGGATAGGGAACAGGGACTTTACAGTGGGATGGGGGACTGTAGGGGGAGGTACAGCTGTAGACAGTGGGAACACACACCCCTGGAGGGCCTGTACCAGCTACCTGCAGGGGGGTGGGCTAATGCCTGCCAGCAATGTGGCACACCATGACAGTGCACAGAGGCGGTCCCCTCCGCACAATGGCCACCCGACTGCGCAATGGCAGTCATATGGCACAGTGCACTGGCAGCACCACAGCAGCATCAGTGGCAGCTGGGTCGGGTGCACTCCCACCCCACAAACAGCTGCCACACATGTGCAGTGGATGTGCCACAGTTGCGAGCACCACGCACAGTGCGACACCCACAGCTGCCATGGCACATGGTACAGGCGGCCATGCCTGCCACCCCCCATGTACAGTGCGAAGGACCATTACAGTGCCTATCTGCCCTCTGTGGCCCCGCTGGTGCTGGAGCTGCTCCTGTGCCACCTACCTGGCCCGCTGCGGCCTGCTGTTCTGCCGCTGCCACCCTCCTGCGATTTTTCAGGCCCTATGAATGGAACATACACAGGTACACATCAGTAAACATCCACAGCAGCTGCCCACCACCCCCACCCCTGAGCACAGGGTGAGCTCCTGCCTGACGCGTCCTGCACAGCTGCATCGCAACACAAGCGGCAGCTGGCAATGCCGCCCCATGATGCACACGATGGCAGTGCACCACTCTGCAGGGCATGCCAATCAGCCTAGCCAACACCATAGTACAGCACCAGGGCACACACGCAATATGGGTCTACTCACCTAGCTGTGGCACAGCCCTATGCCTGACTCATGTCTCCAGCCTCCTCAGATGCTCTGGTTCCCTCCTGACACGGTCACCATATCTGTGGAGGCACTGCCCCTGCTGTCCTTGCCACCCTAGTACGCCATTGCAGTGTGGCAGCAATCCCCTGCTACACCGCCACCCTGGGCTGCTGCAGGGACACCTGGCCAAACAGTTGGGGTGTGTGGGGCCGGACACAGGAGACCAGATTGACCAACTCCACCTGTGTCCAGTTCTGTGCACAGGGTGTTCTCTGCTGTGCCATGCTACGTTATGAAGCCAGTGAGCAAAATGGCGGCAGTAGGTGCACGTGGCCATGACGTGCACCAGATGCCCGATGTGAGGGAACATACGCTGTGTCCACCCATCGCTCAGTCTCAGAGATGCACGGCATGGGCGTGGCTAGGCGAAATCACAGGTGTGGGGGTGACCCAGGGGCAGGGGTCAGGGGTTGTCTGCCTCCGCGCTGTGTGCACGTGTGTGATAGCAGGCCTGGCGCATCATGCGCCATGGCCCCCATTGTGTAGTCGGAGCACAGTGTGCATTTGACAACATAATACCATTCTGCGCATGTGCACTGTGGTCCTGCACACCACGCATGTGTGTGCATTGCATCGCGACTGCTCCGGAGCAATCTCATTGTGCACAGAGCAAAATCACGATATTCAGACACCTCATGCAAATGAGCTCATCAGCCAATGTGTAGCACACTGGGGGAATCAGCATGTCATTACTGTTGTGCCAAAGCTCATTTGCATGCGATGCGCTATATAAGCGCCACAGAAGAGCACAGGCCGTGGACCAGTATTGCATCCTTTCAGGGTAAGTTGCACATGCTGCTGCAGCTCACTGGGAGCAGCCAACACAGCTGAAGGGATGGAACAGGGTGATGCTGCTACTGACACACTGTGCTGTCCATGTCCACAGAAAGCGACATGTTAGAGCGTGAGGAGGGTGAGGAGAGTGGGCCTGCTCACAAGCGCAGGCCCAGTTTCACAAAGGAAGAGACAGAGGCCCTGTTTGAAGCTTACCTTGACAGGGAGCCCCTGTTGAGTGGTGCCACGGCACACCACAGGCCAGGGCTGGGGCCTGGGTGGAGGTGGCGGCATGCGTCAACAAGAAGGCAGCCACAAGCGCTCAGTGCAGGAGGAAGGTGGGCAAGGACAAATGGCACAACAAGGAGAAGGTGGCGGCCATCTGTGCCTCCCTGAATGCCACTGGAGGGGGGCCTGAAGCTGTGCCATAGCTCATGGCGCAGGAGAAGTTGGTGGCAGCCACCATGCACCACAGCACAGTGGAGGGTGTGCCTGGCGGCAGATTCCAGACAGGTGGCAGCCCATCACTGCATGGTAAGTATGTCAGCCACGCACAGCTGGGGGTGTGGAGGGTGCGTACACGGCCATGCTGGCCTGCATGTCTGTCATGTGCAAATGTGTGCACTCATGCGCATGCCATGCTGCAGGACACAGGCAGTGGCAGTGTGGTGGGGGGGCACATGTTGGCAGTGCATTACTAATACGCCTCTCTTTCTCTTGCAGCACCAATACACCTCCATGCAGATGATGAGGTGGCAGCGGCAGCAGCTGTGGCTACTGGACCGGCCCTGGAGGACCAGCCTTCAACCTCCATGGGCATCCGGGGTCCTGACAGGCTGCAGCTCACCACCACTGTGCAGGCAGATGTCCTGGACCTGGGTTAGGATGAGGGCCTGGATGTGTTCCTGCAGGATGCCAGCCTTGGGGTCCTGTGCGCAAGACACAGATTGGGATGGGGTCTGACACCGATAACGACGTAACACTCATCCTGGACAGCATGGCCACTGTTGTGGAGGAGACACCCCTGCTGGCCACTGACACAGGCAGCATGCCCAGCGCTCTGCCAGTGGCTGAACAGCTGCCCGCCACCACTGCGGGCGCAGCGGTGTGCGCTTCCCAGGCTGTGCCCTGCAGTGGAGGTGGTGTGGCTGCACAGGCGCTAGGTGGCGTGCAGTGGCCGGACGTGCAACAGCAGCAGGCTGTGGGTGTCACCGGGCAGCCGGACACAGGGTCTGCCACTGGTGCGTTTGTCGTACCCAATTCTGCAGACCCCATTGTGCAGCGTCCACCAGAGAGGGGGGTTGTGCAGCATGGTCGGTCACCACATGGAAATCGGAGTCTGGCCCGGGAACCCCAGGACACCGACCTGCTGGCTGAGCACACCTGTTTGCTATGTGAGTCCATTCAGCAACAGATGCTGCTCGCCACTGGGGTGCATGCACTGTGTGCGGAGGAGCGCCAGTTAGCCGAGCAGCAGGAAAGGAGCACTGCGCAGATCCTGGCGGGGATGCAGTGCATGCAAGAGGCCACGACTGCATCCCTGGATTGCATTGCCACTGCGATCTCAGATGGCATTGCGCTGCTGGCTGCCACAGGGCATGGCTGGGCACAGAGGACCCCCCCGCAGTGCACTGTCCACCCTGCATACCCAGCGTCAGGAGACCCCTACGCAGTCGACACCGGGCTCAGATGTCGGCATCCCAGGCACACCCATGACTGGGCTGTTTGGGCGCCTCGACACCCCTGCACAGACATGGTCGCAGTCCTGTGGTTCTACCCCTGGGGGGCTGTTGCACACACCCCCATGGCTGATGCGCAGCCTGTGGCTGCCAATCTTCCCAGGCATGGCTGCCCCCGTGGCCATGGTTCCGCGCAGTGAACCTGATGTGTGGCCCACCCCGCCTGTGGTCTGCAGCTGCTGTCCAGTGCGCACATGGGCGGTGTGTGTGTGTGTGCCTACTGCAAGTGTGGTGCCTATGTGTCATGCCACACGCTGCTTGGGTGT
Source organism: Neoceratodus forsteri (assembly GCA_016271365.2). Taxonomy (NCBI): domain Eukaryota; kingdom Metazoa; phylum Chordata; order Ceratodontiformes; family Ceratodontidae; genus Neoceratodus; species Neoceratodus forsteri. The sequence goes on from JADMNL010000023.1 coordinate 422,000,233, forward strand.
GTGCTTGCCTGGCCACTGGGCCACGTGGTGTGGGAGTGATGACAGCAGTCCTGCACCGGTTGCACATGTGCACCAGTGTGATGCATCTATCCACATCACATACCCACGCGTGTGTGGTTGTGTGCCCCTGTCACCCATACCCCTGCTTTCCACCTCAGTGTGTGCATGCCCAGTGCCATGCACGCCCCTGCATGTGTGCTGTACCTGTTTCTGTGACTCATGCATGTGTATCGCACCACCAACCTGTGTGCACCATAGTGCTCCTGTGCTATGGTGTCCCTGTGCTTTCTTGCCTGCTGGATTAGCTGGGGATCCCTCCACCCAGGAGGTGGCTATCCCCCTCCCTCTGGCCCATTGCCTCCATCGTCCTCACTACTGTTACCTTCATCAGCCTCGACAACTGTCCCATGGTCAATGGCCATGTTGTGCAGTATGCAGCAGGCCAGGAATAGGCCATAGGCTTTTGGGGGGCTGTACTGTAGTGCACCGCCTGACCTGTCTAGGCAATGGAACCATGCTTTCAGCATGCCAAAGACTTACTCAATGATGTTGTGCATTGCTGGCGTGTGCTTCGTTGTAGCGTTCCTCTGCTGGGACGATGGGCACCAGTAGGGGGTGAGCAGCCAGGGCCGCAGTGGATAGGCGCTGTCCCCTGTGTGGATAAGGACATGGTTAGTCCTCTGCTATGCTATGCTACACCCCTTGCCTGTCCCTGGCAACCATGCCAACATGTACACCCTGACCTCCCTGATCCCACGGTATGCTCTACCCATTGCCCCTTGCCTGTGCCATACTCACCCACTAGGTGGCCCGTGGGGATATCCCCACGTTCAATCCTGTGACACAGCGCAGAGCTGTGCCAGATGAACACATCATGTGCACTCCCAGGGTGTGTGGCGCAGACATTGGTTATGTGCCCCGTGTCATCGCACACCACCTGAAAGTTGACACTCGGGCTCCCCTTCCTATTGATATACACCACACTCTTAGGGCCAGGTGGCATGCAGATGCCCACGTGGGTGCAGTCAATGGCCCCAGTCACGCTAGGCATAGGTGCAACCCTGTGGAAGTCCTGCATGGTTGCTGTATGCTCCGCCTGTGTGCTGGGGAAATGGATGTATTCTGACGCACGTGGCAGCAGAGCATTGAGGAACTGTGTGTGGAGGTGGGACGTGGCTGACTGGGTTATGTCTGTGGTGTCCCCTGTTAGTCTCTGAAAGGTGCCCATGGCAAGCAGGCACATGATGGCTGTCACCTTCGTCTCCATGGACATGGCGTGGCTCAGTCTGGTGGGTGCCTGCATCACTTCACTGCACAGCTTGCAGAGCTGCCTCAGAATTGCCCTATTCAGGTGATACTGGCCCATGATCTCTGTTTCACTGTACTGCTCGAAGGTGATGCAGGCGCAGTACCACCTGTGTCGGGCACACCAATGACGAGCCCTTCCACTGCCATGTCGCTGTTCCTGCTGCCCCCTCACACCCCTCATTATGGCCTCTAACATGAAGGGTGCACTGTTCATGGCCCTTGCTGTCCTATATCCCCCTGGGTGGTTGGCTGCTGCAGGCTGTGTGCCACCCTGGTGCACTGCCTGGCAGTGTGTCTGCCTGTCTGTCACACTCTCTCTACCCCGTCTCCCTCTCCACTGCCACCTCTGTCCCTCTTTCTTTCTTTCTTTCTTTCTTTCTTTCTTTCTTTCTTTCTTTCTTTCTTTCTTTCTTTCTTTTTCTCTCTCTCTCTCACTCCCTCTTGCCTGGCAGAAGTCTTTTCTGTGTGCTTGCACCCTGTGTTTATAGGATCGAGTCTGCTTGGTGCATCTCTGATTTACTCTGCACTTGCTCTGAAAGGTGCCCATGGCAAGCAGGCACATGACGGCTGTCACCTTCGTCTCCATGGACATGGTTGAATATCGCACTGTGCTGGATATTCATGGGCACGCCCCCTGCACTTGTGCCTGCATTCATTAGTGTTGCAAAGTGGCGCAATGGGATTTGTGCTGCGCAATGGCTCCCACTGAATATCACTCCTTGGCGCAAGTCTGCACTTGCACTGGTGCAACTGCTTTGAATATCCGGGCCAGCATGTATAGGTATAAATACTAAATCCTTAATTAGTGAATTAGTACACACCTGAAACCCAAGTACATACTATATAGCAAGTGGTAAGTCCTTTATGTATGTAACCACCCAGTCCCTTGGGGTTACTAGAATCCTATTGTATTATTGTTAGGAAGGTAGCAGGCAGCTGGTAGGGTGTTCATTCGGGCTCTTTACATAATAACATCATTGTTTACTCAGCCTGAGGGAGGAATGATTAGGTCATTTAGAACTCTCGCAGCAGCATAAGCCACACTGTGTGGATAGCTGCTGTGGGGAGCTTAGAATTCTCAGTCAACGTGTGGAGAGTTTGGTTCATTGTGAGCTCGAGTGAGGAGGTGAATATGGCAGAAGGACTGCCAGTGGGCTCTGAGGAGAGGGACCAGGATTTCTCACCCTAGTGGAGTGTCATTTCCAGCTTCCGGTGAAGTGGCGGAGACAAGGGTTACAGCAGGATTTCCTGATTTCTAATTCCTGTGAAGTGGAAGGAACTGTTTGTTCTCAGTGGACTCAAGTGGCAATCCCCGGAATGTTCTGTGGTCTTTTCAGCTGCCTTGAATAAGACCTGAAAGAAACTGTTTTGATCGGCTACCCAGGTGAGTACCTTTCTGTTCTTTCATTGTTCCATGCCCTGTGGACGGGACAACCGTTGTGAGTACTGTTCTAGGAGACTATATTCTCCACATTTTCTTAGGGGATTCGATAGTGTGGGTTGCGTGTGCCTGTAGATAAGGCTGGATCGCAGCTGTCAGTGCCCCTATTTTCACCCAAGTGAGTGAAGTACTGTTTAAACTGTGTACCTAAGTGAGTGCAGTTTATTCTCTGGTCACCCCAGTGAGTGACAAGTTAAAGAATGGGACCTCTAGCATTTCAGTGGATAATGGGGGTTTCAATGGTGTAACCCTGAAGAATGGTAGAGACTGTCGGTTGGGGCCAAGGGTGGGAGGAACGCCATCTAAGTGCTTACAAAGCAGGGCTTCTTGGTTTGTAAAGGGCACCAATATTTTTACCTGAGCAAGTGGCCAAGCTGCAGGTTGAGGTGGGGACAGAGTTTCACTAAAATGCACTTGATGTGCAAAGAGGAGTTATAAGTGTGTGGCTCATACCCACTGAAACAGCGCTTATGGGGAGAAAGTGTTCATATGTGTGGCTTGGTGTCCACTAATGCACCTTTTGGGAAATTGGAAGGACAATGTTCATGTGCGTGGCCAGATGTCCACTAATGCACCTTTTGGGTATTTGGGCAAGAAGATGTCTGTTGTTGTTCACGAACTGTATTGCGTGCAAAGAGAGTTCGTGAATTGTACCTGTCCAGCCTGGACCGACCCTTGGGGGTCCACTTCTGCTTTTACTTTCCATCTGTTTAATAAAACCATACTGCACAATCCCAGTCACTGTTATGGACATTCCAATTATTGCTTCTGGTTGTGTGGGTTTACTGGGGCCCCCTCAGCAGTTTGAATCTGGCGTATGCCTGGCAGCCTCAACCCAGGACCTGGGTTGTGTCATTTACACAGCCTTCATGTTGTTTTGTTTCTGTAACCCCACCTCTCTCTTCCTGTAGAAAATGAGCCAGGTATACATCCTAATGCCAAGGGTGGTACCTATCTGTTTGTAAAGTAAATGGGTATGCAAGTATATGGGCACCAGTGTTTCCAGATATTTAATGGGGGTTGTGCACACTAGTTAAAAAATGGCCTTGGGGTTACATGTAGGATACCTTTATCAAGCTACAAAGATGCACTAGGTATGTAAATTAGCTGATAAAGGCATGCTAGGTATATGCTAATGAGCATCTGACCTGATGTTCACCTCCAGTGGGTGGTCTATCAGAAGTTAAGTTAAAAGCCAATACAAATTGCATTAAACTCCAGATTAACTCAAAAAATGCAATGTTCAAAATAAAATTTAAATACATGGTTATACCTCTTATTTAATAAGGATTTTCATTTCTGTTATAGGGATGTGATGTTGGGGAGGTTGTCCTTGGGAGTAGCGGCACTGCAAGCAACAAAAAAAAGACCTTTACCTTTGGCCTTGATCTACCACCTGCAGTACCATCAATCCCTCATACAACCTCCCTAACATTGCTTCATCGCTGTAGTGTAAAAAGAGACCTCTTACAAATAATTATAAGTTTAATTAATTATTCATGAGCCTAGCAAGGCTCTAGATTGGTTACTGGATCGATCATTAACATTTTGGAAATGACCAATCCAGCTGCAGACTGATGCTGTGTGGCATGCATGGCTCACGCCACACTTCTAAAGCCTAAATAAAACTGGCAAAATTGAAAGTTGTTATTGTGATTAGACTTGGCAACCTCGAAGCCGGTCATTTCCTTGGATTAATGACCGGCTGGAGGGAGGTGGCCCTCAGCTGCACCTCTGGCCACCCATCCCCACAATTGGTTGCTAATCCCTCAAAAATGACTGGCTTCTCAGTTGTTATTGCTTATTGTTTTTTTTTTTTAGCTAAGCTTTTTCTCATCCCCGGTTCTATCAGTATTACTCCTCAGCCCTGTAGCCAACCTTTTCACAGACTTATCAGTTATCCACTGCTTATCCAGGACCATATTGTGGTGGTGGTGGTGGTGATGGGGTCTGTCGTGTCAGTTGTATGAGAGCCAGCGGGGGGGGGGGCAGCATAGACAGGCTTTTTCCTCACTTCTCCTGGTTTTCTCCCTAGGGGTGCTGGCATTCAGTGGTGCAAGCACGCATGTGTGCAGTGACACATATGGCCAGGTGTCTGGGGGTAACCCCTTCCCCTTTTTGTGCTCCCACCTGGTCGGGTGGCAGGCAAACAGCGGGAGCAGTGATTCCTCCTCCCCGAGGAAGAACAATCCTTGGGACGCATAGTCCTTCCTACCCTGGCCAGCCCTTGACTGCCCACGCTTGTTCCTGAATGTGGGTCAGCAGCATTATAAGAGGTAGCGTTACCACTGTGTCAACAGGCCAGCTAAATAATAATTTTTCTTTTAGGGTAAGCAATAAGGGGTCACCCTCCATTCTTTTATTAGTAAAATAAGGACCATAATCCAATAGCTGACGCAAATACTCAGACTTGATTGGCCAGCAGCTATGGGAGCATCCCTGCACATACCCACAGTAACAAAACAAAAAGTGCCAGCCAACAATCTTTTCGATTGCCTTCTTAGTATTCTGGCCTCTTTGCCAACACATAATATGATTGTGCTGATGTCCATTCCTCACCTCAGTAATTTAAAAAAAAGGCCCTGATTCAGCCTGTGCATCACTGCTGCGTATTTCTCTCCCAGTCCCAGGTTTCCAACACACCTTACCTGCTGCACACTAAGGCTCTGGGCTCCTGCCACCCAAGAACAGATTGGCCAACTACTGTCTAAACTCAGATCCTTCCCACCTCCTACACTTACCACACTGCTTTTAGCTCTCTTCTGTGGACACTGCTACAGCAGTGCCACCTACTGACCATATAACAAAGTAAGGGAACTATTTTTCTAAGTGTACACCTGCACTATAAAAATCATTAATTTATTTTTAAAGTTTTTTTTTGTATGTTCATAAAAATCCTTAGATAATTGTAATAATATATTCCAGAGTGTAGTATATGATGGGATATTGCCACACCTTGTAGGGTATTATGCCTTTATTACATGATGGACTTAAACAATAAAGGGAAGGGAGAAATTGTTTACCAGTAGCGCCTGGCATTTGAGTGACACCCAGCAGCAACTGAGTGTACACCAAGCCAGGACCACACTTCAGGGGAGAGGTAGCAGTGAACATCTGCGGAGCATGTGTGGGAGCATGCGCATTGATGAGCTGACATTATTGCATGCCCGCATAAGAAACTTGTAACCAGCCCACCGGTGCAGCAGTAGGGTTCAGAAATGAGCCCAGAGCATCAGAGGGCCAGCTGGAGGGAGACTGGATGAGCATCCATGAACAGCTCGCCACCTCGGGGGAACAGGACCAGTGGTGCCACTTCAGTGGAGAGGCAGTGGTGGACATCTGTGGAGCATGTGTGGGAGCATGCACATCGACGCGCTGACATCATTGCATGTCCGCACCTTTGGGAGCACCATACAAGGAATAAAACCCTTCGACTGTGCAGGATGAAACTGAGCCTTGGGGGAGCCTCGTCGGCTGAATGATGCCTTGCCACACTCATCATGGACTGGAGATTGATCTCGGCCTCTCCCATAGCCCCCCCCCCCAAGTGGAGCTCTACTGTGAGGGATAAGTCACAGGCCTCCCTGAGTGGGCGGGCAGGGGGGGATGCTGGGTAGGGTGTACCTTGGAGACTGGGCTGAATGCGGGCTATATCCCCAGAGCCAGACCAGAAGTGAATTGCATTCATTAATGTTTTAGTATGTATCGTATTGTTATATAATTTATGTAAGGTTGTTGTTGTTATTGTCGTATATGTTAATGGATGTTGTTTTGAAACTGTATTTATTATGTAACTGTATCTATCATGTTATGCAGTGGGTCACCATTTTAAATTAATTTTTCTCAGTGGTCTAACCCTTCAATAAAATGAAAATGAATGAAATGAAAGAACAGAATATATAAAAAAAAAAAAAAAAAAAACTTGATTGGCTGACAGCTGTTGTAAATCCTAGCACATAATGAAAAAAAGTTCCACTCAGACACATCATAACATAAATAAATCACTACACTACCGTTCTCTTCAGAGGACCTTACCTTAGATGGCTGAGAGCCACAGCATGCCAGCCATTCCAGAAGTAAATGTAATTATTTGCTAATTAAATGTTTTTTTTTTTCTAACGTTTACTTAAAGTTGGGATTATGTTTTCCCTCAGATCAATCTATTGAATTTAAAATTTTGACTGTTTCGAGTCTTTTTTTTTTTTTGGTCATAAAATAACAATAATACAGGGTGTGTGATATGGGATATGGCCACTTCTTGGGTGCACGATTCCTGCAGCTTTGTGATTCGTGACGCATCTGAGTTATGACATTATCCCGTGATATAACTCACCCTGTTGTGTATTATTGCTTAATTATACCATACCCCTATTATTAGGGATACAAATGCTGTTCAACGTTAAACCCATATTTTTACACCTTAATAGCAAGTCCATCCCTGGATGGACTAGCCTGAAACTTGGGATGTGAGTTCTTGGGGCCATGATCTCTGGATCCTGAAAATTTCAGCAGTTTAAAAGTTCGATTCAAATGACATGAACCCATTTTTATGTTGCTTGGACGCATGTGCAAGAAACATAGTGCCATCATCAGAGATTTCGGAGGTGTGTCACCTCCTCCTCCAATTCAGTCAGTGAGCTGGCAGGCGTGGCCCCTGTAAGCCAATGCATTTTGGAGCTGTCTATGACACGCTCAAAATGCAGTGGCCTCTGATTGAAAGGGGAGTTACGGCAGTGAACACCGATAGCGTAGCTCCCCTCCACGCGAGGCGGCGCCCCTCAAGACGCTCGTGTAGCCACGTGGGTGCCCAATCCCCGCCGGCTGAGCTGCCGTCGCCCCCTCAGAGCTGGTGCCACGCTGGAGCCCACCCCAGCGTGGCAATCAGTTCAAGCCGACGGGGTGCCCAATCCCCCACCCGCTGAACTGCCCCCATCCTTGTGCCATGCTGGGAGCCCACCCAAGCGTGGCAAACGATCCACGACATCTTTTTTGTTTTAAACCTGTAAACAAAAAGCGGTCCTGCCGGCGTCTCCCGACCCACAACCCGCACCCACCACTGCGCACCCAGCCTCCCCACACCCCCTCACCCCATACTTACCTCCGGACTCTGGCACGACGATCTTCGTGGACGGGAACACGTCTGCACTCTTCAAAGCCGACCACGAACTGAGGAAATGCGGTAAGCTGTATAATGGGCTGAATAGGAGGGGTTCAACTTTATGCATATCTCAGGCATTTTGGGAATTTTGCGCAATTTTTCAACATGGGTTTTAGGACCCCTTCTTATGAATGATGTCATTGTCATGGCGTTATTCGTCTTCGAAGGGTGATTTCGCACAGTGACTGTGAAATCACCCTTTGGGCCTGAATACCGCCATGACAGTGACATCATTCATGAGAAGGGGTCCCAAAACCCCACGCTGAAAATTTGGTCCAAAATTCCAAAATGACTGTTTTATCTAGGCCATTGCGCAGTTCCTACGCAGGCTCGTAAGTTGGCGAAATTTCAATATTTTCACTCCAGATTTTCAACATTGCCATTTTACCACACCTTCTTATGAGTAGTACAGCTGTCATTTTTCACATCTCACCCAAGTTGTGTTTCCACCCTTGTAGCGCAGAATGGCGCAGTCGGTATGCGAAATCAATGTACGGGACAAATTAAGAAAATCACAGTGACACTGTTCATGAGCAGAGGTCTTAAAATGGCTATGTTGAAAATTTGGTGAAAAAATTCCTAAAAATGACTGTTTTACGAGCGTGCGTTGCGCAGTTCCTACGCAGGCTCATAAGTTCACAAATTTTCAATATTTTCACTCCATATTTTCAACATTGCCATTTTACCACACCTCCTCATGAGCAGTACAGATGTCATTTTTCACATCCTGCTCAAAGCATGTTTCCGCCCATGTAGCGCACAATGGCGCAGTCGGTGTGCGAACTCAGTGTATGGGACACATTAAGAAAATCACAGTGTCACTGTTCATGAGCAGAGATCTTAAAATGGCAATGTTGAAAATTTGGTGAAAGAATTCCTAAACATGACTGTTTTACGAGTGTGCGTTGCGCAGTTCCTACGCATGCTCGTAAGTTCGCAAATTTTCAATATTTGCACTCAATAACTTCCAAATACCTAAACAGCACATAGAAGCAAGCAACATTCGGCATTGACAAATGCTTGTTTTAAAGACTGTATTTGTTGACCAATAGCACAAAAATGGCTGAGAGTTGAAATCTGAAACCTTCATGTCTGTTACAGCTTGACCCAAGTATAGTCCTGTTATAGGTGACTTTAGTGGAAGTGTTGTTTTTAAATTATGTAAAATGCCATGAGTGCCATTTTGGTACATGTGCAGAATGCTTTTTCAACATTCTAAGCATAACTGTATTTTTGCAAAACTGACAGACGTCAGCTATAAAAGGATGGGGTCCAGTTTCTTGCCCCAAAACTGCTGCTTCCATGTAGTTTCCTGTCACAGAATACCTCTCCCATTTGTTTACATTGCCAGCAGTCAGGAGGTCATCTCTGCCACTAGCAAGTCACAGTCCCCCAGCCAGAATTCTGTACTAACTGGCAGCAGGTGCTCAACTCCTCTGCTGGTACCCACTTTCTGCACATTTGATCTTTACTGACACCAGCAGCTTGTGCCTAACCACCTGCAGTTACCCCCTCCTGCCCGCCTTGTCTTTACTGACACTGGTGCCCAGTGCCCAACCCCACCACTGGAACTCCCCCTCATGTGCTGATCTTTACTAACACCAGTGGAAGAGGCCTAGTCCTACTGCCTGTACCCTCTCCCATGCTTCCAGTCTTTACTGACAGTGGCAGCGGGTGCCCAACCCCACCGCAGGTTCCACCCACTCGATGTTTAGTATCACCTGCAGTGGGTGCCCAACTCCATTACTGGTACCCTCTCCCTACAGCCTGATCTTTTTTTAATTTATTCTTTATCACCTCGGCAAGTGCTGCACCCCCAGCAAACTCTGCCCCGAATCCCGAGCACCGCTCCTCCATGGGACTTCCAACCCCACTAGTTTACTCCATTGTGGCGGAGCCACTCTGTGAGACAGTAATGCCCAGATCTTTAAAAACACCAGTGGGTGGTGCCCAACCCCACATCTAGGACCCCCTCTAACTTGCCCAAACTGGAATATAACCAGCATTGGGTGCCTAACCCTGCCACTGGTATTTATTTATTTATTGATTGATTGATTGATTTCTAGTATTCAAGACCTTTGAGCTAGACAGCTCATTTACAAAGGTTCCACTTTATAAGGTTATAAACATTTTACAGTAAAAGACATAAATTCAGTGACATAACCAGTCTGAAATAGCAATTATAACGGTTTTTGAAAAAGAAATGTGACATACAAAAAGAATAAAGTGGTCTACAATTACATATGATGCCATTGTTCTGACTTAACATCCTACAAAAAGGTAACACTTTATAGCAAGAAAGAGAAACTGCCTGGGAGGGGGGATATTCCATCCCCAGAGGAGGAGTGCAGAGCATTGAGGGAGTTGTGCACCAGGGGGTTGTGAAAAGATTGGAAGAGAGTGTACCCCAAGATATGGGGTTTTGTCAGAAATGGGGTAAAGAGGCCAGGAGGAGAAATGCCCAGGGGGATAGTGAGAATGAAATTATGGGGAAGAACGATCATGGGGTGGGCTGGTGAGAGGAGTAGTGGTAGGATATTTAGTGCAGAAGTTACCCAGAGGGTTTTGTTGGAAGAGATGGGGTAAGAAATTGTTATGGGGGAAAGTTGGAGTACAGAGAAGTGCTAGATTGAAAATTGAATCGGGGGTGTTAGGCTACAGGGAAGAGGGGGGAAATAAGTGCTTGAATAGTAGAGTAGGGGTCATTAGCCTGGTAACATTAGATTTGACTGTCACAGCCACTCTTGCGGTGTGCAACACGGTACCCTACCAGTTTGGATTTAAAGGGGCCAATTTTAGGTTCCATGACTATTCCCGTAGTAAGAGAGTTTAGCCACAGGGTGGGCCCTAAACTTGAAAGACCTTTGCCCTTGTGTTGTGTGACAAAATGGGATTCGAAAGACAGTATTGCAGATACCCCTGTTTTGTCTAGGGTTGGTTTTGTAGCTGAGATGCTTCTGTAACCCAGAGGGTGCCAGGCCAAGAGCGGGTTTTTTTTTTTGCGAGCAGACAGACCTGGTATTCGATCCCATTTTCCAGGCTTAGCCATCCTGTGCTTGAGTAAAGTTCACAACTTTGGGTTAAGTGGTGTGCTCCCAAGACAAGCCTGCAGGGTTTGTTGAGGGCAACCTTGACCCTCTTGAGAGTAGTGTCAGTTCCCACCCCATGGGCTGCAAGACCATAGTCTATGACTGACATGATCGAGCTATTTACTGCTAGTTTTATTGCAGTATCAGTGAAGCAGAATCTGTGTGATAAAGTTGGCCAATCCTGGCATTTACTTGCTTGGCAACATGGTCTCTGTGCAGACTATAAGAGAGTGAACAGTTCAGGTAGACCCAGAGGTTATTTAAAGTTGCTGACCATGTCAAGTATTTTTTTTTTTTTGTTGTGTATTTTGAGAGGGTACGATTTAAGGTGGCCTTGATTTGTTGCAAACAGCATTGTCTTCGTTTTTTTGTAATTGAGCAGGAGCTTTGAGTTGAGATACCAATCTTCTACTGCACAAATATCTGCTTGCATCAGTTCTTCTATGGCATCTGGTGCTGAGTGGCAAGTATAGAAAGGGAAAGGGGGAAATTGTTTAACCAGGAGACACACACTAAGCCAAAGCTTGATTCCAGGTGCGACCTGTGAGCACAAGGAAGTTAAGTGACTTGCTCAGGGTCACACAGTATGCAAGTGGGAGCTGTGGGATTCAAACCCAGGTCTCCAGGTTTCCAGCTCAGAGCCTTAAACCACTGTGCCATACTGCCTCAAAGATGATATAGAGTACAGCATCATCTGCATATAACAGGATCTTTTGCTGGCATACAGTTGGAAGATCATTCAGAAACAGGCTGAATAGCAGGGTGCCTAGTATTGAGCCTTGGGGTACCCCTGTGATGACATTTCGGATGGTCAGATTGAACATTATTTATCTTGACCTACTGTGTTCTGTTGGAGAGGTAGCTCCGCAATGAAGGCACAGAGTTCGCCGACAGTCCAATACTGTCCAACTGACTGAGAAACCATTCATGATTAACTGTATCAAATGCTTTGGTGAGGTCTAAGAAGGTAGCCCCCCACCAAGAGCCCCCAGTCAGGAGCTTTGTGAATAAAGCCAGTGAACTCAACCAAGGCCGAGGTTGTGCTGTCCTTCCTGACACCAGTCTATACTTTGGGGTCACTGGAAGGACCCTCCGCTGGCTGCAGCTGGTGTAGAACACAGTGGCTCAGTTGCTGATGGGCCTGTCAAGTGACTCTGGTCCTGTGGGCTCTGCACTGGCTGCCTGTCAGATGGAGGATCCTCTTCAAGGTGGGCTTGCTCACCTACAAGGCCCTGTATGGGCTGGGCCCGGGCTAGCTGGTTGATCATCTTACACCTGCCTCCTCATTCCATTCTCTCCGCTTATCGACTTGAGGCCTTCTTGATGTTCCCAGGGTCAGGCTTAAAACATCTGTCGACCGTGCCATCCGTGTCGCTGGGCCAACCCTGTGGAATGCTTTGCCAGCCATTGTCAGGGAGGCCCCAACAGCTGAGCTGTTCAAAAAGGGGCTAAAGGCTTATTTTTTTGTATGGCCTTCCCTTATGAAAGTGACTTACTTGCACTAATTTCAGGAAGCTGCTTTTACTATGCTGAGATTTATTTATTGATGTATATCTTTTTATGTGTGTTGTGTTGTACTGACCTTACCTTTTAATGTAAGACACACAGAGCCCCTGGAATTGGGTGCCAGATAAATAAAATTTGCCTTTGCCTTGTCCAGTAGTTGAAATCCCTTTCTCCTACCCACTGGCAAAGTTCCCCTCCCCACTCTCCTCCCTACACCCATCCCAAGTAATGTTAACCCCACAACCCCACCCACCTCTAGTCCTCCCCACCTACAACAGTGCCCACAACTGGGCCACTCCCGCAGGCCTCTCACAAGGCAAGCTTTAGGTATTATGAGGCAGGCTACAGGTAGGGCACAGTGAGAGTCACTGTGAAGATGCTTTTGGATATCTTTTCCAAAAGTAAGGGAATTAGGTGCCAAAAAACTATGTTAGTGCATCTGTTAGAGTTGAAAATACAAAGCGTACAAAGTAAGGAAATTAAAAATTGGTGGTGTGAGGTTTCTCGGCGTAACACAAACCCCTGCATAGCATTATTGTTGAATCCCAGAGGAACACCAAACCATATGCCAAGGTTCCAGTGACATTCAACCCTAATTTTTCATTTCTTTACTTTGTACACTTTGAGTTTCAACCCTAGTAGTTACATTACAATAGTTTTTTTTGCAAAACTTTATGAAAGACCAATACATGGTCCTTATTCCTATTACACACCTCAGAACTGGGTTTTAAATGGGGAGCATTATTTTAATTTAAAGACAGCTGAAGAGCTGTGTGCATGTAGTGTGTCCAGTGTTTTGTTACACTAGCAGATCATTACTGGTAGGATAAAGAATGCAGCTGCTAGTGAACCAAACAAAATGTGGGATTCTGCATTTAGCATTCTGTGACATTTGTAATCAAGCATTAAGGCCTCATGTAACATCACCAACTCAGTGACCAAGGAACTGGAGTCAAACAGCACAGGGTCATTCACATATATGTTGATGCGTAGGGAAACATGATTGAGTGGAGGACATTTAGAAAGAACATGGACAGGATCAAACCTAGGGTGGAATCCTGGGAGACAACTGACTTGGTTTTGGGATCAGGAGGGAGTCATCTTTATGGACGAATTAGCACTGGTCAACCAGGAGCTGAACCCTCTGACAGAAGGGTCAAATTGGCCAATCAACGTTCGTTTTTCCAGTAGTGTTGGTGGTGGAATGGGGCTTGTAGAAGCCAGACTGAAAGTTGCAGAGAAAGGTGGATGACTTCAGGGAGGAGAAAGATTTAGGTAAGCACTTAAGCAAGGCAAGGCAATGTTATTTATATGGCGCCCAATCCTTGGGGCTCTGGGCACCTTACACAAAAACAGGTAAGGTCATAACAAGCAATAACGCATGCAAAACTATCTGTTTTGTGTGGAGCATGAGGCTAATTTCAAGATGGAGATGTCATTATGCTGGCATGATCATTTGTGTGGATATATGGTGTGTGTGTGTGTGTGTGTGTGTGTGTGTGTGTGTGTGTGCGTGTGCCAGTGCGTGCGTGCCACTGCACTTCACTATCTATGTAGATGTGCACAATATTCAATGACCACTACTGCTGACCTGCAAGGCCAACCTTACCCCATCGGGGGCACCCCATAACTCTGGGTGATAACCAGGACATTCCGTATCTAGGGGTGGCACCTTACAAGAGCGGGCCCCCTCACAGTAGCATATTTATTTCACCTGGTTCCGACACTTGAGCGCTCCCACTTGATTCAGACCTTGGGTCCTGCTTTCAATAACTACACGAGTCAGATATGAAGCATGCATTGGGATTTATTGAGCCAGTTCATAAAACCATTACAATGGATCTAGTGATAGCCGTTCATTAGTACAACACAGTCCAGTTTATTCATCTGTATCACTAACAAGAGACTACAGTCACATTATGGGCCTTGTTCTGTTACAGCCTTTACTTGCCTGGTTATAGCAGGCATCTTTGCCACTGGCAGGACAAGTCCCTTGGGTGACCTCAGATTGTATGTTCACCCTGCCCCACTTCTGCACATAGGTTCTGCTCTTAGTAGCAAAGAATTGGATTGTCCTGTTATTTCTGGAACACTGAGGATGTTTCTCCATTTTGGTTTGTAAGCAGTTGTACAGATCAATATCTATGAGGTATCCCCTCTTGGCATCAGACTGTGAAAACCCATCAGAACTGAATCTGTTAGTATTTGTTAGGCAAAGCAGTTGTGGCTTTCAATGTTCTGCAGCAGTGGCCTCTCTCCAACTCTCTTCTGTGGGAACCTAGGCCAAAACCCAGCTACTTCCACTTAGCTGTGTCTCAGCCTGTCATTAGACTACCCTTCCGGAAACCTCTGGACAGCATTTCTAGTCCAGTCATCGGGTATCTTTTACCCTGGGGACCAGTTTCCTCGAACACCACTGGATACCTGCATTATTGCAACTTCTATTTTCCAGTACTGTCAGAACCTCCTCTCCCTGGCACCGCATTCAGCTAATGTGTGTCCCTCTTCATTGGCATGGGTGCCTTCCCAGTCTCACCCCCACCACTTAGGTCTCTCTCTCTGATGATTCAGGATGATCATCTTCAGCACACCAGGCCATCAGTGTGCTCCCTTTGTAGGGACCCCCCCCCATGGTCCCTACACCCTTATGTGGACCTACTACTTACTGTTGGCATAAAACAGTGATCACTGATAATTTGGGGTTCCCAGTGTCCAAGTCTGCACCCAGACAGCCACCAGTTTCCCCACCATCAGCCCCCAACTGGCATCTACTTTTATCTTTCTGGACTCCTCCCAGTGAGACTTGGCACCAGTTGAACTGGTCTCAGTGTGTGCAACTCACAGCGAACAACCACCAACCCTGCCTGAAGGAGGGGATTGTTACACTTGCTTGAAACATGATAATTTTTTAGGCATCAAGTGATAACTTGCATGCTATCATGCATACTCTTTTGTGCAGATCATCAAGATTATTGTTATGTTTGCTGTTTTGCAGGGTCTCAGTAGTGATATAATCAGCAGAATGTTGTGCCAGTTGAGATATATTCTATACAGTTTACCTCCCCTCACACAAACACACAAAGATTTGCATAGCCAGGATGTGTTGCATAGGGTTTTAGGCTTTAGAATGCATGCATATGGCTTGACAAAATTTACATTTAACCCCTTGCTGGTGTGGGCTTACCCAGCTCCATGGAGCCTAACAGCTTATTCCTTGCTTTCTTTGGTCACCTGGGACTGGCATCAGGTCTGAAGGTGAGAGCAGAGAAAGAGGAGTGTTTGTTTCTTCTGTACCTTTTGTTCTATCCTATTACATGTCTCCTCACTGCACATCAAAGGCAGGCCGTCAGCCTCTGATAACTGCTCCCACCAAACCAGACACCATACCAAATGTACTTACACAACGTGAGGCACAAAAATATTGTTTAAATGCATGAGCCCTTCAAAATAAAGTCTTTGGGTTGGACATCCCTGGGACTATAAGGAGAGCAGCATCTGAGCCACCTCTGATCCCAATCACGACAGTAAGGTCATAGTGTGGCAGAACATCTCATCAGGCTCCAAAGCCAACCATGGGGCCACGGAGGGCTCCTGGAATGCAAAAGGACTTTATTGGTTCACCTAGGAGTTGGATACCAATTATCCATCAAGAATCAGCCAGACAGACACTCTCCTGAGACTGACAGAAGGTCTTGAGCAATAGTAGAGCTGGATCTACCAGTGAAAAGCAACAGCTGTTCCAGAACTTTTCAATTCTGTGTCAGAGACAGCTTGGAGGCAGAGCTGCTGCCAGAGCATGCAATACCATTGAGATCTGACTGAGGCTTCCACAGCCCAGAACATGGATCTGCTGGGTTATGGCCACAGAAAGAAGAAGATTGCTACACAAAAAGAGTGAGAGAGAGATCTTACACCCAACAGCTGAAGGGGACAGTCTGCAGTGGATTTACCCTGCAGCTTTGCAGTGACCCAATGAGACTTTTTGAGACACAGACCTGTGGGCTCTGAACTGCGATAGAGGCAGGGAGGCCTGGAAACCACTGTTAGCCACCACAGCCAGGTGACAGCCTGCTTTGGGAGTTGCTTTGGGTAGTGCAGAAGGTGAGCTTGCCTGTCATGCATCTGTCTGACTACCCAAAAACAGTGAGTGACAGATGGAGGCAGAGTCCAGCTGACCTTTGAAGTACCAGTGGGAGACAAGCAGAGGAGAACTGAGGGGGACATTAAAAAAGTGAATCTGCAGACGAGAGCCAGTAAACCTAGCCAGGACTGTGGAGATCAGGTGGAGAACACTGCCTCTGGGGGTAAATCATGAGTAACCCATCAGGGTTTTTGAGTCCTGCATCACCCCACATCCTTGTAGATAGTTTGGATAGAGCCACAGAGATGGGCAACAGGTAATGAATTAAGCCATCTGGCAGGATTTATAATTGTGGGTTTGAAATAAATACTTAGTGCATCAAAGCAGCCAACCATGTGCAACTGTCATCAGGCCTGCTATTTTTCACCAGCTGGGTACCCAGGCTCCCAGAGAGCTCTATAGCACTAGGACATTAACACTGGTATCAGTGGGGTGTGGGTGGTGCCCAGCAGTACAATTGGGCAGAGTAGTGCGTTGGGGGTGGACTGTGCCACCCTCAAATAGCATTGCTAAGAAGCTATTACCAACAGCTACACACACACACACGCACACATAATATTCTTTGCAAAAAAACTATGTTAATACATCAGTTAGGGTTGATATCAAACTATAAAGGAGAAATACG
>JADMNL010000023.1:422022500-422032500 GCA_016271365.2 Neoceratodus forsteri
AGGAGGTTGCTCATCTCCAGGCTGAGTTGGCCAGGATTTGTGGGACCTCCTCTTCCATCCAGGGACCACCAGTGCCACTGCCGTTGCCTCAGAGGTTGCCAAGAAAGAGGAGCGGTTGGACCACAGTGGGCTCAGGGAGGGTGAGGGTGGTGGAACAGAGGTGCATCCTCCAGTTGTACCTCTCCACAATTCCTATGCCATTCTGGCAAAGTGTGGTTCCTCTATGGAGGCACCCGCAGTGGAGACTAAGGAGGATGCTGGGAACCTCCACAAAGAAGACCACAGGAGGGTGGCAGGGGACCCCGTAGGGGAAGGAAACTCCTCCTGGTGGGGGACTCCATTGTTAGGAAGGTAGAACTGGTGGAGGAAGGGGAGAGGGAGGTAAGGTGCCTGCCTGGCGCCATGGCTTAGAGGGACAGGGAGCGAATCCTCAGGATTGCTGGAGCAGCTGCACAGGGAAGGGAGCTGGATGTCATTGTCTACCTAGGGACAAATGACCTGGCTAAGAAAGGGATTAGAGAAGTGCAGGAAAAGTTTGTGGAATTGAGGAGGGGCCTTAGACAAGTAGCACGCACGGTAACCTTCTCGGAGATGCTGCCCATCTGTGACATACAGTAGGAGAGGCTAGGGTGTTCCGCACCATGGGATTCAATCAGTGGTTGAAAAAATGGTGTGGAGCTCAGGGATTTGACTTCATTGGGGACTGGGAGGTCCACCTGGAGTGATGCAAGCCTATACTGGGATGATGGGCTGCATCTGTCCAGGAGGGGAACCAGGATCCTAGGTGATAGGTTTAAATGCTTCATTGGCAAGCATTTAAACTAGCCAAGGGGGGAGGCACTGGAAAGGAGTAGGAAAATCCTAGCCCCCGAAAAAAATCATGGTAGTAAGTGCGGTAAACACCAATATAGAGGTGTCGATAGGGAGAAGGGCAGGGGTAAATGGAGAAAGTGACAAAGGCAAGGACAGGGATGGGGCAAAAAGGAGTAAGGCCATCAGGAAATGGAGGATAATGAGTACCAATGCCTGTAGTCTGGGCAACAAACTCCCTGAGCTGGTGGCCTTGATGGAAGAGGGATGCCTGGATATCATAGCAGTCACTGAAACATGGTACACAGAGAACCATGACTGGGATGTTAACATACCAGGGTACATAACCTACAGGACAGACAGGCAGGGGAGAAGAGGGGGGGAGGAGTAGCTCTCTATGTAAAGGAAGGGATAAAAGCAACTGAACAAAAGAGTAAACCGGGAGGAGAGGAGGCACTGTGGGTCACCTTGGAGACTGGAAAGAGCACCACAATCCGCACAGGGGTTGTGTACAGGCCCCCATGTCAGGGGAAGGAATGGACAAGGATATGATAGAAGGCATTCTTAGAATGGCAGAGAAAGGGGAGATACTGTTGATGGGAAACCTGAATATGCCAGATGTTAACTGGAGCACATTTGCTGCAGCCACATCCAAGAGCAGGGCCATTCTTGATGCCCTACAGGTGGTGGGCCTCATACAGCTAGTTTTTGAACCCACTCATGAGGGAGCAATCTTAGACCTCGTACTCTCAAATGGGGGCAGTGAGAGGATCTCGGAATCTAGAAGTGGGTTGCCATCTGGGAACAAGTGACCATCAAACAGTGTGGTTCACGTTAAACTCAGCTACAGAGTCAAGCCATACAAAAGTGAGGGTCCTGGACTTCAGGAGGGCTGACTTTGGCAAGATGGGAGAGTGCCTCAGAAAAGCACTAGCAAACAGGCTAGAAGGAGGTGTGGAGCAACAATGGGGAATCATCAAAACTGCCATCACAGAGGCAACAAGCCTTTGTGTGAAACAAATAAATCAAAATGAAAGAAAAGCCACTATGGTTCTCAAAAGAGGTGGCTGTGAAAGTCAGGGAGAAAAGATAGCATTCCAGAAGTATAAGGAAACACAGAAGGAGCAGGACAGAGAGCTGTACCAGTTAAGGCAGAAGGAAGCAGGAGGAAGTCAGAATAGCAAAGGCTCAAACTGAGAAAAGATAGCCAACTCGGTTAAGAAGGGGATGAAACCTTTTATAGGTACATCAGCGTAGAAAGATAAAGGGAGGGATAGTGAGGCTGAATAGAATGAATGGTGGATGGGCAGAGGGGACAATGAAAAAGCAGGGATACTGAATGAATATTTCTGCTCAATATTCACAAGAGGAGGAGGAGAAGTGCTTAATCCAATTAACAGAAGCACTCTTGATGGGAGGGACGATCCCAGTCCTTTCACAGAAGAAAGGGTTCTGCAAGAACTCCTAAAACTGAGGTGGACAAAGCAATGGGGCCTGATGGAATTCACCCCAGAATTCTAAAAGAATTAAGGGAGAACTAAGTGAAACCACTGGCTACTGTTTTAATAAATCATGGGAGGATGGTGTGGTACCAGAGGACTGGAGGAAGGCGGATGTGATTCCCCTTCACAAAAGTGGGACCAAGACAGAGGCAGGAAACTACAGACCTGTCAGCTTGACCTCTGTGGTAGGGAAAGTGATGGAGACACTTCTGAAGGAAAGAATAGTTGAGTACCTAGAGTCCAGTAGGGCACAGGCCCAGGCAGCATGGGTTCACAGCGGGAAGGTCATGTCAGGACGAATCTAATAGATTTCTTTGACTGGGTGACCAAAGTAGTAGACCAGGGAGGGGCTGTGGACATGGCCTACCTAGACTTTAGCAAGGCATTTGACACAGTCCCACACAAAAGATTAATAGTCAAATTAAGCAGCCTGGGAGTGGGTCCCAGGGTGGTAGCCTGGGTAAAACATTGGCTGGACAACAGAACACAGAAGGTAATTGTAAATAGAGTCCACTCTGAAGAAAGAGGGGTTACTAGTGGGGTACCACAGGGTTCAGTATTGGGTCCAGTCCTTTTTAATGTCTTCATCAGTGACATTGCAGAGGGACCGGAAGGAAAAGTATGTCTCTTTGCAGATGACACAAAGATCTGCAACAGGGTTGATACACAAGGAGGTGTGGAAAGGATGAGAAGGGACTTGGCAAGGTTGGAGGAATGGTCAGAAGTATGGCAGCTAGGATTCAATGCAAAGAAGTGCAAAATAATGCACCTGGGAAACAAGAAACCAGGGGAAGAATACACAATGGGTGGGGAGGTAGTAACAACAACAAAAAAGGAAAGGGACCTGGGGCAATCATATCCGATGACCTTAAGGTTAGCAAGCAATGTGAGAAGGCAGTAGGGAGGGCTGGGGGGTATTGGATGCATAGGGAGAGGCATCAGCAGCAGAAAACAGGAAGTTGTTATCCTCTGTACAGACAGTTGGTGAGACCCCATCTGAGTACTGTGTCCAGTTCTGGAGACCCCATCTCCGCAAGGACATGGACAGGATAGAGGCAGTCCAGAGGGGGCAACTAAAATGGTGCAGGGTCTGCAAGAGAAGCCGTATGAGGAGAGACTAAAGGAGCTTAATATGTATACCTTGAGGAAAGAAGGGAGGGGGGGACATGATAGAAACTTTTAAGCACCTCAGTGGAATCAACAAAGTCCAAGAGGGTAGCATCTTTTAGAAAAAGAGACGTGCAAGAACAAGGGGACACAATTTAAAGATAGATGGGGGGGCAGTTCAGGGGCAATGTGAGGAAGTATTATTTCACAGAGAGGGTAGCGGATGCATGGAACAGTCTTCCTGAGGAGGTTGTGGGGTCTAAAACTGTGGGAGAATTCAAGAATGCATTGGACAGACATAAGGCAATTCTTGGGGGGGTAGGAAGAAATAGGCTGTTGGTTAACTAGAATCTGCGGCCTATCCTGTATGTAGGGAAGTGGGCAGACTAGATGGGCCAAGCGGTCCTTATCTGCCATCAAAGTCTATGTTTCTATGTGCAAAATGACAGCTGTACTGTTCATTAGGAGTTGTGAAAAAACGGCAGTGCTGAAAACATGAAGTGAAAATATAAAAAATTGGCGTAGTTACGAGTGTGTGTGGAAACTGAAAAATGCACTCTCATAATGCAGTCTTTTTCTGGTATTGTTTTCACCAAATTTGCAACATGGGCTTTTCTGGAACCCTCCTCTTGAACAATGGCACTGCTGTTGTGTGACTCAGTCCTGAAAGGTGATTCCGTGCAGTGACCTACTGGGACAGAGAAATGAAATTACAGTGCCAGGGTTCATGAAATTGGGTCCAAAGAACCCCATGTTGAAAATTTGGGGCAAAAATTCCAAAAAATGGCTGAGATATCCACTTAAGTTGAACCCCCCCCCCCATTGACTCCTATCATGTGGCTTACCTTTGATTCTTCATTTTGCGGTTCAGCTTTGCAGAGTGCAGACATGTCTCCAGTCCTGAGAAGATTGCTGTTCCCGACCTTTGGAGGGTAAGTATGGGTGGGGGGGTGCGGGGAGGTGGGTGCTCGGTGGGAGGGTGATGGGGACTGGGGAGCTGACGATGGAATATTTTCTTCTTTTTTATAGGGAAAAAAGACAGCGGTGGACGGTTTTCTTAAGTTACGGATACCGTACAGAAAAAAAAAGTTTGGGGCATGCTGGGGTTGGCTCCAAGTGTGCCACATGAGTTTGGTGGGGGGACATGCTGCTGACAGGGGGATTGGGCACCGCCGTTGGCAAGGTTTTATTTAAAAAGCAAGTTTGGAAAAACAATAACTGGCACACTGGGGTGGGCTCCCAGTGTGCCTCATGATTTGGGGGAGACATGCTGCTGACAGGGGGATTGCACTTCGTCAGCAACTCTCTAAAAGAAAAATAATTACGCTTTGGCACACTGAGGTGGGCTCCCAGTGCGCCTACATGAGTTTGGGGGTGGACATGCTGTGACGTGGATTGGGCACCCCTCATCAGTGTTTTTTTTTTTTAAAAAAAAAAAAAAAAAAAAAGTTTCACTGGGTGGGCTCCCAGTGTGCCGTGAGTTTTGGGGGTGAGGGGAGACATGATTCCAACATGGGGATTGGGCACCGCGATGTTGGAGCAGTTAGTGTGCACAGAACAGGAATTCAATGCAGGATTCTGCATCGAATATGAAAGACATTGGGGCCCCGGCCGGTTTTCCTCATTTTGTTAGGTAAACACTTGTGTTTACCTAATGGGGGACATAGGAACACAGTGGACCATTACTTTGGCCCGAAAGAGGCCACAAAAGGATTTAGTTTTTTTTTTTTTTTTTTAAACAGGGTTGAATACTGCCAGCAGCTTTTGCAATTTGCAAAAGATCTGGTGCGACACTTTAGCAAATGTGAAAGTGCCACTTCTGTTTCTTTCGCAGATTGCGACAGTGGGAAGGGGTGATTCTGAAAAAAAACATTTCTGGGGCTCAAATTAAAAATCTGGTGCCCTCAGGGTGTTCCTTGGCCCCCAAATAGATAAACACAAGAGTCTGTGTTTACCTAGGGCCATTATTTTTAAAATGGCAGTGTTTTGAGCTGCTGCTAACTGAAACAAGATGGTGGCTATTGCTTTCTCAAATAGGTCATTGTCGAAAGCTGGCGGCAGCTTTCAAGAGACACATATATTTTCTCCCATTGGCTATAATCAGAAACAGTTTTTTTGAATAACTTTTGAACGGATTAATATTTTTACACCAAATCTTCAAAAGGCACATCAGTGACCCAGACTGCATCTTCCCTGAAGATTTCAGACCAAAACAGGCAAACCATGTAGGCTGTAGCCATGATTAAAGAAACACACAAACAGGAGTTTTGTGTATGTTTTTTTTTTTTGTGCTCTGCAACTCTGCAACTGCTCATCCAATCATAATGCAACTTGCCAGATCCAGAGATCTATGGTGCCCCACTGCACATGCAAATTGTCAGGCAAATCCGTCATATGGTGGCAAAGTTATTAAATACAAAAGAATTGCATAAATGGAATATGTAATGGAATAAATGATTTATCTGTACTCGAGCAGTTTGACCTCGGACACCTCACAAATAAATAAATAAAGTGCAAAATTTGGGGTTTAACATAGAAGTGGCTGGGCAACCCTAACTATAGCTGCACTACTGTGCAGCTATAAAATGAAAACAAATTAAAAAAATAAAATGCACAAGAGCAGGTAGACCTGGGGGAACCTACAAGTGGCGTAAGCCACAGGTGAGTGTCGAGAATCAAACTAGACAGTAAATAAATCATTTATTCCATGAGTTTTCCATTACATATTCCATTTATGCAATTCTTTTGTTTTTGCTTTTGGAGAGGAAATTTGTTAGACAAAAAAGTGAATAAAAATAAAATTTTATGCCTGTGTTTGCTGATTATAGAAACTCTAAAACGAATCTAGAAATGAAACACCTCTCGTATTGTAAATATTTTTATGCTGAACAACCTTTGTGCTCAAACTACCATACTATAATTTTTTTGTTTTAAAGTTATTTTCATTCGTTCGATGAAAAAGTACACAAAAATTAAATTTTCTGATGTTTTTTCACTAATTATGAAAAAACAAAAAAGTATAAATGAAACGCCACTCATTTTGTAGATATTTCTGTGCTGAATAACTTTCATGCTCACAGTACCATGCTATCAATTTTCGTTTTAAAGTTATTCGCATTTGAATATGATTAATACTGCTACTGAGGCCGAACATTCTAAATGACATAAGCACTGTATAGATAAATGGCTGATGAAATTAGTACTGTGTGGATAAATGAAAGTTATCCACACAGTTACTCAGATACATAGAGAATAAAGTACAGGGTGGTGTGTGTAACAAGATATTACACACGCCTGAGGGGTTTATCTAGGCATCCCACCCCGAGGATGTGTGTAAAATTTGAGTTTACACGCAACCCCGTATTTTATTTTGTATAATTGCTGGGTTTTGCTTTCTCGCCACAGCAATTGTATAAAATAAATGGTCTGGTGCGGCTGCAGTCTGGATGACATTTAGCCAAGTCCGCAGTTGCTTTGCAGCAGTTTAGTTTTTCTTGATTTTTTTCCCTTTACTATGCTATGTGATTTTGTCGGGAGGTTTTGTTTTAAGGAGTTACTTACTGCCTAGACATAGTGGCAGTGTGGTTTCAACTGAGGAGGCAATCTGGTGGCGAGTGGTGAAAATCTCGAAGAGCTATAGGTTGGGCATGCGCTCAGCGAGGGAAACCCAGCGCGTGTTTGACGTTATTAACGCTCCTTTATAACTGCAAATAATGCCACAGGTTTCCCTAAGGTTGAGTACCCCATTTAAGGTTAAAGTGTGAAATGTTGCATCTTAATAACTTTGCCACCGTATGACAGATTTACCTGACATATGGTAGGCATGGAGCGGAACCACAGATCTCTAGATCTGGCAAGTTTCGTAATGGTTGGATGTACGGTTGCGGAGTTGTAAAGCAACATTCCGTAGCGCATTTACGCTTTTTTTGCGCATTCTTTGCTTGCGCCTACAGGTCACATGGTTTGTGCGACCAGTCCGAAAACTTCAGGAAACATGTGGCCGAGGTCTCTGATGTGCCTTTTGAAGATTTTGTGAAAAAATATTAAATGTTTCAAAAGTTATTCAAAAAACAAGTTTCCCATTATAGTCAATGGGAAAAGTTAACAAAAAGTTCAACAGTGTGGCAAATGCAGTTTTTAGTGTCACAAATGACTCCTGTAGTGTCGTGAGTCAGCCATTTTATTTTTCAGTTAGTGGTCACAGAAATGCTTGGCATTTAAATTTGGGACCCTCTAGTGACACAGTCCTTTGTGTTCACCTAGTCGAGCCATGAGGATGCTAGCCATGTCTTTTTTGGGGGATTAAACATCCCAGAAATATGTTTCTGAAATTTTTATTAAAAGTAGTGTCGCACTCATGACACTTTTGTGATTTCATTTGTGAAAGTGTCGTTATTTGTGACACTATTTTGCGACACTATGCCCAAAATAACAGGAATTCTTTGCCACCCTGCTGCAAAACAATGGTTTGGTCTTTTGAGTTCAAATTTGGAGGGAAGAAAGTCAACATCACACAGATGTGCCTTTTAGTGGTTTGGTGACAAGATATTGCACAGATGGAAAGTTATGGTGCTCTGAAGTTGACACTTTTTCCCATAGACTAACAGTGCGGTGTCCGCTGCGCCTTTCGGGGCCTGTATCTCAGAAACGCTTCGAGATACAGACTTTTCATCAGAAAAATGCTTAGTCCCCCAATAGGGAGCTAAGCACAAAACTAGCCAGGAAAGTCGTAATTTATATGAAATTAAAAAAAAATTTCTAAGTTGTACGGTTCCTGAGATATAAGCAATTTAGTATTCCAAGTGCTGATTTTCTGCTCAGAGACCCATTATTATGCATACATTCTTTGTATTCACTGTATTTCTCTATACTACTGTTGGTGGAAAAAAAGGGTGTGCACTTTCGTTACTCTCACAGTTAGCGTTCCCACTCGCGTTTCCGTAACAGTTTGCATTAGCGTTCCCGTCTACACCCCTGTGTGCGTTACCCTTTGCCTTTTTGTTTGCGCTTGCATTTGTATTACTGTTACCATTTGCGTTTCCATTTCTGTTTCTGTTTGCATTTTGTTTTGCATCATCATGTGCATTACCATTTGCGTTTGCGTACGTGCTTCTGTTTGCGTTTCCTTTGGCGTCATTGTTGCTGTTACCATTAGCATTTGTGTTTCCTATTACGGTACCGTGACCGTGCGCGTTACCATTTGTTTCTGTATGTGCTTGCATTTAAGTTTCCATTTGCGTTACTGTTTCCGTGTATGCCAGCATGTGCGTTATCCTTTGCATTTTCATTTGCACTTGTGTTTGCGTTACTGTTAACATTTGCATTCCCATTACTGTTTTTGTTTGCATTTTGTTTTGCATCACCGTGTGCAGTACCATTTGTGTTTGCGTACATGCTTCTGTTTGCGTTTCCTTTGGCGTCATCGTTGCTGTTACTATTAGCATTTGCATTTCCTATTGCAGTACTGTGACCGTGCGCGTTACCAGTTGCATTTCCATACGCACTTGCATTTCCGTTTGTTACCATTCCCGTCTATGCCACCATGTGCATTACCCTTTGCGTTTTCGTTTGCGCTTGTGTTTGCGTTACTGTTAACATTTGTGTTTCCATTACTGGTTTTGTTTGCATTTTGTTTTGTCACTGTGTGCATTACCATTTGCGTTTGCATATGCGCTTCCATTTGCATTTGTATTTCCTTTGGCGTCATCGTTGCTGTTACCATTAGAATTTGTGTTTCTTATTGTGGTACCGTGACTGTGCACATTGCCTTTTGCATTTCTGTACGCGCTTGCATTTACATTTCTGTTTGCGTTGCTGTTCCCGTTTACACCACCATGTGCGTTACCCTTTGCATTTTTGTTTGTGCTTGCATTTGCATAACTGTTAACATTTGCTTCTCCATTACTGTTTTTGTTTGCGTTTCCTTTTGCGTCACCATGTGCATTTCC
This sequence comes from Neoceratodus forsteri, assembly GCA_016271365.2. Lineage (NCBI taxonomy): Eukaryota > Metazoa > Chordata > Ceratodontiformes > Ceratodontidae > Neoceratodus > Neoceratodus forsteri. The sequence continues at coordinate 422,031,868 of JADMNL010000023.1, forward strand.
ATTTGCATTTGTGTTTTCTTTGGTGTCATCGTTGCTGTTACCGTAACTGTCTGCGTTTCCAGTTATGTTACTTTGTGTGGGTTACGATTTGCATTTCTTTACGCACTTGTGTTTGCGTTTCTGTTTTCATTAACATTTGCGCTCGTGTTTGTATTTACCGTTTGCATTATTGGTTACTTTTGTGTCACCATGTGCGTTAGTGTTTGTGCTTGCGTTTACTTTGCTGTTACTTCACTATTTATAGTGCACATTCTAAAAAAGAAGGGAAATTCATGGCAAAAAACTCTGTTTAATGCATCAGTTAGGGTTGTTCCATAGCAACAAAAGCGGGAAATTCGATGTTAGGTTCTCACCTCTCTTTTCATTTCCCACCAACAGGCATCGGGTAATTGGTCATCGGTACTAACTCTCACTCCATTCTCCTGTACTGCACCACCTCAGCTTGTTTGCACATGGGATGTGGTGAGAGTTAGGACCGATGACCCCAAGGCACACCCCAGTGCCTGTTGGTGGGGCAGGGTGGGGTGGGGAAGGGAGTGGAACCCCAACATCGAATTTCCTCACTTTTGTCTCTGTGGAACAACCCTAACTGATGCATTAAACAGAGTTGTTTGCCATGATATATCTGTACAG